>JAXRJS010000077.1:1331987-1459487 GCA_037127375.1 Dione juno
GGGAAACATGTGATTCGGAGGGGGGACTTAAATTGGGAAGATAATTTTGAATTTTTTTGGGAAACCCGGGAAGCTGCAAACCCAAAACAGCTTTCTTTAAAAAAGGTTTGATGCTCAGGGAAAAGGGGGGGTTTGGGATTTTAAACCCAAAATTTTTTAAATTTACCAGGGGGGTTTTGGAAAATTTTTTGATGGGGCCGGATCTCCCCGGTAAAACCAAAAATCTGTTATGATGGAGGGGGGTAAGACCAATGTTTGTAACCGGGTGTAAAAAAAAAAAGGGGTTAGAAGGGAGGGGGTAACAAGGGTTGAGGTAAAAAAGTGAAAAAACAGGAAAAGTGTAAACGGTATGGTCGGTTTACCCGGGGGGGTAGGTCAAATAACCCCCCAGTTAAATTGACCCTAAAGGATGGGGAAGAAAGTTTTTTAAAAATTTTACCCACAAAATCGGTCGCAAAGGGGGGTTCGGAAAAGGAAGAGGAGGATCAACCCCTCCACTTGGGAGTGCAATTAAATGGGGGGGTAGTTCAAATTTCCCCTTAAGAATTTATTTCGTAGGATTTGTAGAATCCCATTTAAGGGTTTTCCCGTGGGCACTTTTTTAAAGGGGGTCCAGAACAATAAAAAAGAAAAATCCAATGCCCGCGGGGTAAGGGCAGTACAGAAAATTTTTGAGTATAAAGGGTGGGGACCCCCCCCCCACCCGGACCCCCTTTAAAACATTAATGCCCCTTTTAAAATTTTCTGTGAGATCACCAAGGGGAGCAATTCCGTTCAGGGGCTTTTCAAGTATTAAAATTGGGCCCAAAAAATTTTTCATTTTTCCGCTATTTTGGTTTGGGAAAAACCCCTTATGGTTTAAATATTTAAAAATTTGGGGTATCCTTTTTTTTTTAAATATACTATTGGCACTTTTCAATGGAAAAGTAAGGGCCCTGATATTTAACCCCTTGGGTAAAATAGGCAAACCCTTTTTTAAGGGGGGGTAAGTTTTGTCCCCCAAAGGGGAAATTTGGGGTGTAATGGGGACGATGTTGTCGCGTACTGAAGGATTTTTACAAAAACTAATAACAGAAAAAATTCGAAGGGGGCATTTTGTTAGTGTTATACAAAGGGACAAGAGGAACCCCCGAGGAAGTTTCCCTTTTCCCCCCATGTTGGGGGGAAAAAGGGAAAGCGGAGGTTTTAAAATACCGTTCGTCGGTTAGAAAAAAACATATGAAATGGCCAACCCGGCGGAATACTGCTTTTGCAGTTTCTGCCTGAGTACCGGGAAAGAAGTACATTTTCTATGCAAAATGAACATCTAAAAAAAAAAAACCCCCTAAAAAATCTCCTTTGGCAAAAGATCGGAATGTCGTAGGTTTAAAAAGCTTTTGGGCTACCCGCGTGCAAAACCCCCTTTTTTTAAATTTTTTAAAAATGAGGGGGGGGGAGCTAAGATATTTCGGGTTTCCACTATCCCTTCCAAACGGTTTTTTTTTAAAAAATCGTTTAGCAGTTTTTTTAGCGTTTGATGCAAAAGGGGAAGGGTCTTTTAGGGGAAAGGGGCAGGAGGAACCCTTCCCCGGGTTTTTGGATAGGGGTACCCAAATTTTGGGGTTTTCCAATTTCATCAGGAATATTGCCAGATTGGGGAAAAATTTTTTTTATTAAACTAAAAGGAAAGTTAGATTTTTTCTTTAACCTTTATATAAAGAAAAAAAGGGAAACCCCTCTTTTCCCGGCTAGTGGGCTTTTAAATCCGCTAAAATGCTTTTGAGTTCCTCAAAAAGGAAAAGGGGGGTCCCCTTTTGAAGATTCAAACGGGATTTTTTGGGGGGAAAACAAACGGCGGGGGACAAAAAAGGGGGGGCCAAAATTTGTCAAAACAAAAATTTTTAAGCCCTAGCGTGGATTTGTTTGGGTTTTGGGTAGGGGCATTTTAAGAGACCTTTCGGAAAAACTCTTAACATTTGTCCTACAAAGAAGGGTAGAGGTCGGGGGATTTTTAAAGGGGCTGGAAGGGGACCCAAAAACCCAAATTTTTTCTTTTTTTAAATTAAAATTTCCTAAATTTTGATCAATTTGGTTTTTAAAACCAAAACTTCTCCATTGTAAAACAGGCTGCGTAAAGACACCTCGGCAGATACTCCCGTCGACGAACAATGAGAAATTCCGGTCCCACCAGGGGTTGGAAGGCACCCCGGGTTTGGGAAAAGGGGAGAGTTTTTGGGGTATGTAAGTCACCCGCAGAATAAAAAAGGCAGAAAAAAACCGATATAAAAAAAAAAGTGCATTCTTTTATAATCAACAGCCCCAGGAAAGGTTTATTTTAAACCCGAAAATCCAAACCCATCAGCAAAAATCAGAAACCAATTTGCTTTTTTTTTTAAATTTAAATTAAGGGAGCGGAGGGGGATTTAAAATGGGGGGGATTTTATTTTTGGAAAAAAAGAATTGGGAAGTGGTCACTCCCGGGGGAAGGGAACCGGGGAACCATGCCAGATGAAGGGGGAAAAAAAGAGTGGGGAAAAACAAGGAAAAGGGCAACAGCCCCGGTTTTTTAGGGGTTCTAAATTTGGAAATTTAACCCCAGAGTCGGGAACCATCAAATTTGGGATGCGAGAAAACCACATCGTCAATCAAGTCCACCAACAAAGGCGAAAAAACCCACAGGGAATAAAAACCCCCCCAAAAGTGTGGGTGAGTTTTTAAAAAAAACCCAGGGCCAGATGGAGTAGGGGGAAGGAAGGAAGAAATGATGAACTTAAAATCAAAGGAAAAGGGGAAAAGGGAAAAAATGAGGAAATTACAGAAAGGGGGGAGTATTTTAAAAGGGCCCCCACAGCAAACAGGGTTAATCTTGGGTTGGGGGCTGTGGAAGGGGAGAGGAAAAAGCGGGGAAAAAAGGAGAGGGTGTTTGGGTAAGGATAGCACCACCTCCATACCCCTCACCCCCGTCCCCCCCCCAAAAAAGGGGGAAACCGGGGCACCCTGGGAAAGGGGGTTGGGACCCAACCCTGGGTTTTCCCAGAGGGCAAAAAAGCGGAAAGGGGCCCGGGAAAAAAAATATGCAGTTTAAATTTAGGGGTTTTTTGACGCACACTACTTTCCAATGCAGGAAGGTCAGTGGAGCCATTATTTAGGATTTTAAAT
Organism: Dione juno; assembly: GCA_037127375.1. Taxonomy (NCBI): domain Eukaryota; kingdom Metazoa; phylum Arthropoda; class Insecta; order Lepidoptera; family Nymphalidae; genus Dione; species Dione juno. The sequence continues at coordinate 1,335,126 of JAXRJS010000077.1, forward strand.
ATTTTAATGGTTTTGGGCAACCCTTTGGGCGGTAAAGGAAGTTTACACAGGTGGATAAATACCCCAAGATTTTGTTAAACCACTAAAGATTTTTTCTACCAAATTTTATTATCAACACCTTGATTGAGGCGTGACCATTAGGGAAAGGGAAAAGGAACAATTACCAATTAAAACTTGGTTTAGCCCGTCTATCAAAACCCCTTTTGCAAAGAGGAAAAGGGGGGGACGGGGGGATTGGGAATCCCGTTTTTCGTAGGATTTGGTAGGAGTTGTTGGGTTATGAAATTTTCTTTTGGAGTTGGGATTTAGGAAAAAGTGGAAAAAATTTGGGGGGGGGAGAACATTTCCTTTGCAATATTTTTCATGGGAAAGTTGGGAGAAGGGAAACCCAGAGGGAAACTTCAATGTAGAATACAATCTTGAGAATAAAATTTTTAAAGGATTGTTGTCTTGCATATCAGGACAGTCCTTATCTGTGGCAAAGTGTTTTCTGTTACAAGTTAAAAAAACAATTTGAATTCTCCTTTGGGGTTTTTGTCAAATGCTCCCCCAGAATGGGTTTTTGGGGAACCTGTAACACCCTTGGTGAGATTGAATTTTGATTTTAAAATGCCAAAACCCCGGGAACAATTTTAAAACATTGGAAAAGTAGGGTTTGGGAAGGTTTTTGACGGGGAGGGAGGAATGGGTAACCCAAAAAGACCCTTCAGGCAACTCTTGTCTCGGAAAGTAACTAACCCGACTGGGTCGGGATCATGTAGTCACCCCTCACTCACACTCTTTCGTTAAGTCTTCGCGCTTTCAGTACTTGACATAACCTGAGGGAAAAACCAAAGACTCCACAAGCTCGTCTAACGAGAATCAACTGGCACCCTCTCTAATTATACCCATGCGGGTAATAACAAATGTAGGTATTACTGCAACATACTTACATAGACTTATTATTGGGTTGGTCACAAATGAATTCGCTGCAGCAGCATTTGAGAATTGAACGCTGATCTTATTACGACCAACGTTCTTAACACCATCCTTGGTGATACAATTTATTTTGTTTTTGTGTAAAAATTGACCAAACTTAATCACTCTAATTGAGGTACCAGCAGCTGGGTCAGGAACTTCCTTGGACACATATACAATGAAAGGGCCTTTATCAGTATCAATATAGGATTTAGGACCATCGGAGAGGGACGGGTGGACATATAAATTTTGAATAGAGGGTGTCGCAGTAGATGGATTTATAATTGTTTTTTTTGCAGCAAAATCATTAATTAATGGTGAATCATCCCCTTGCCTCTTTCTTGACATCGCTTGACCATCAACTTTACCACCTCCGGTATCAGGAGGTTCAGGAGGAGGATCACCATCCATTATAAAATACGAAAATACAAAAAACTAACCTTACCTTATTTATACTACTTAATATACCGTTATTAACGAAACCAACACTTGCTACAACCAACCACCTTGTTGAAAAGGGACCTTTTAAAACTTTAAAATATCTCCACTATAGAACAATAAAAAGAATTAACACTAAAATAAGAAACTCTCACTAACACGTGTGTCAACCAAAACAAACGCTAGCGAATCAATGTACAAGTGCGTTTGTATTATTAAAATAAAGGCATCATTTTGTTTTTCAGCGCCGCGCGGCTTCGTAATTGATTTTGTTTTAAGCGAAACAGGATATCCTAGCGGCTATTTCATCCTCATCTGTAGAGATCTCTATAATATCGATATATATATATATATATATATATATATATATATATATATATATATATATATATATATATATATATATATATATATATATATATATATATATATATATATATATATATATATATATATATATATATATATATATATATATTAAAGTCGATAAGTTTTTGCTTTCATTTTCTGTTTTTTTTGTATTTTTAATATAAATATTATAACGATTGCATTTGTCTTAAAATCTTCCGCATATCGCTTTTGGTCTAATTAGACAAATAAATTACCTAAAATTATAGAATAAAAACTGTTATATAATGAAAATTCATTTACTTAAAAAGACAAAAATAAATTTAACGCAGATATTTGATCTACAAAATTATTACTATAAATAAATAAATATATATCGACATAAAAAACATCACTTGTATTAAATACAAACGAGTATACGAAGGGAGGCGGATCGCATCGATTCCATTATTATAATTTTATCTTTTTGTCTGTCCGCTCCGTTCATGACGTTATACATACTTTGTAATGAATATTTAACTATGATATACTATGAATATTTAAGTAGATGTCGAAACCACTATCGCGTCCACAGTTAAGTTCCACTATGCCTCGACGGCCTCTGTTGTTTGATTTTTTTATATACTACCTTTTTGCCTGTTTGAGATCGTTGGCAGAGTGACCGCAGTGAAGTCACACTGTACTTCACTCTCTTCTTATTATCTGTGACATTAGACTACTAATTCTTCTTCTTCTTAATGTCCTATGTCCCCTAGATGGAGCAGAGGGCGTTGCCGCTTCTGCCAACACGGTGCGACGCCAGGTTTGACGAGGACGGCCACGCTTTCTTTTCCCTTGGGGATTCCAGTCCAAAGCTTGTTTGGGTATATGGTCGGGACCCCTGCGCAGCGTTCCATGGCCATTCCATTGCCACCTGCGACGTTTGATCTGGTGGTCGATCGGGCTCTCTTGGCATTTCTCCAACAGTTCTACGTTAGAGATGGTCTCGGACCAGTAAATACCGAGAATGTGGCGAAGACAGCGGTTGACGAAGACTTGGGCTTGGCGTGAGATGTCCTTTGTAACCTTCCACGTTTCGCACCCATAAAGCAGCACGGATTTTACATTGGTCCCAAATATCTTTATCTTGATTCTTCGGGTCAGTTTCCGCGATTGCCAAACGGGTTTCAGCTGCGCGAAGGTAGCTCGGGATTTGGCGATCCGTGAAGCGATGTCCTCTTCAGTACCCCCAGTCTCTGCCACGACGCTCCCAAGGTAAGTAAATTTGTGGACGCGTTCCACTGCCTCCGTGCCAATCAGCAATAGTGCGTTGTTTTTCACGCCAATTCTCATTTCTTGAGTCTTCCGGGAGTTTATTTTAAGGCCTATTTTCGCCGCTTCTTGTTGTAGGTCGTTTAATTTTGCTTGCATGTCAGCGTGGGTGTGACTTAGCAGGCACAGATCATCGGCGTAGTCTAAGTCTTCTAAGACATAAGACAGTCCCCACTCTATGCCACGACGCTTGTTTTCAGAGATGCGAAGTATTATCCCATCTAGAACGACCAAAAAGAGGAGCGGCGACAAGAGGCAGCCCTGGCGGACACCCGCATGCACTGCTACATCGTCTGAGATGAGGCCGTCGTGAGTTATTTTACAGGAATACTTCCTGTAAACGCTTTTTAGTAGACGGATGATTTTTGGCGGCACTCCAAGTTCCGAAAGGCGGGACCAGATGCAGGACCACTTCACCGTATCGAAGGCTTTTTCGAAGTCGACAAAAGTTAGGTAAACCTCACTTTGCCATTCTGATGCCTGTTCCAGAATGATACGAAGAGTGTTGATCTGGTCCGTGCATGAGCGGTTCGACCGAAAACCAGCCTGTTCCTTGCGTAGAAGAGGATCAACGGCCCTCGACAGTCTGTCCAGGATGATCTTACAGAACACTTTTGAAGGAACAGAGAGCAGTGTAATTCCTCTCCAGTTATCGCACAGGCTCAGATCACCCTTCTTCGGAACAGTAACAAGAAGACCCTTATTCCAATCGCTGGGTAGCTCTTCGGCGATCCAGATCCTTTTAATAAGAGGCGTCAGGACGTTGACAGCAGAAGATAAGTCGGCTTGCAGCATTTCCGCAGTTATCAGATCGATTCCTGGTGCTTTGCCTAACTTCAAAGATCTGACCGCCTTTGCAACTTCGGCGGATGTCTACTAATTGAAGACTACTTAACAACCATTATGAAACCAGTAAGAGAATATATCTCTATGCTGCTATCTGTGAGAGATACAAAGCTATAAAAAAAAACTACCATAATATTCATTGAACAAGAAATGAATGTGATAAAAGGAAAAATCATGTTAAAAATCTCAACAGATACCCTATACAAATAGTTTTAAAAGGGTACCTTTTATAACAAGATGTAGACATGCAGTCGACTGGAGTACCAAGTTGTCCCGAAGGCACGTACGTTGTGTTTTCAATTCTATGCAGAGTTGTTGCTCTGTGCATTTACGTCGCGGGTTTTAAAGATAGTTTCACACGATGCAGGTACTTACCATTTCGTAGTATATTATTATGATATATGAACCGCAATAAAATACATACAATAATATGATATTTGAAATTTTAAAGTTTAAGTTTTATTCAATTTATTGTGACTAATACTACAATAAATATCGCATAACGTATAAGTCGAATTAAAAAGAGAATAACCAGAGAGAGGCTCTCCCTGTCAAGGCGTTCAAATAGTTAAAATTTAGATTATAGAAAAAATAACATGTACAGAGGCTATTGTGGTGCAGTGTGTTTGATTATAAACATGAGATATATATTTAAATATATATATATATATATATATATATATATATATATATATATATATATATATATATATATATATATATATATATATATATTATATATATATATATATATATATATATATATATATATATATATATATATATATATATATATATCTCATACCTCTCTATACCTGTGGGGTAAACGGTGAAGCAAACAAAACAATATTTTTAAATGGAGGTAGTCATTGTTTAATGAATAATAGCAAACCTGTGTATTACCAAATTGACAAATGTAATAAAAAATGTCGCGTAGTTTCTTGCGCTCATTCTTCTCGGCCTGAGGTTAGTTTAGACTAGTCAGGCTAGGCTTAGGCTAGTTATATCTTCATATTTTAAATAAAATTATTGAACTTTTTACATTGACTTTGTCTCCTACAAGAATAAGCTCTTAAGCTCTAAAAATCCCCAGTCCCTAAAAAAATTTACAAACCAAACTATCAGTCCATAAAAATAGAAAATAAAGAAGGATTAAAAATGTTAACAACATATTCTCCAGTCAACGCTGTGTACAACAGCCACTATCCGATAACACTGCAATATTCTTTCATACATTGAATTTGTTTAGGAAATTCCTGTAACGGTGGAAGTGGGTAACTTGTTCAATATAACTTTTGTTTCAACCACAATAGCTTCATTTTTCCATTCAAAATTCAGTATATTAGTTTGTAACGTCATATTACGAAACCAATAGATCTGTATGTTAATATGTATATAGGCATCTAGAATATATGATTGGGGGTTCGATTACCTTTTAGGGAAATAATTTTAATTAAAACTTCTTAATTGCAACCTCTTTTACTACGTCGAGGTACTCCGACTCTCACTTTCAGCACTGCTAAAATTTAATTCCAAAATACGTTACAGTGTAAATATTTTTTTAGTTTAACATCAGTTTGTTGACTTTTGTATGGCAATAAATATACTCATCTGGCTTAGTAGCAATAAAGCCTACACATAGCGCCTATTTGTGCTAATAATATAACTTTTTCGTTAGCATAAATATGTTGTTATGAGTGTATGGGAATTTCAACGTGAAACGTATGGCTTTGCGGTCAAAGCGCCTAGACGGTGTCTAAGAAACGCGGGTTCAAATTACGTAGCGAACGTACAAAGTTTATACGTTTTTCTATATATATAGTTTCTATCTTTAACGTGGGATAATATTTCAAAAATATAAAAAATCTACTTTATTATTTCCATTTCATTATGTTAGTGAAAACAAAAGTGAAGAAAAAATATAAAATTTATTTATTGATTACCAGAAATTGTAAAGAAACGTAGTAAAAGTCACGTAGCTTAAAATGAATCAATACTAGTGTATAGCGAGCTTTCTAAGCGAAACATCGTTAGCTTGAACTATCGACGGATGCTTTCAGCCGCTAATGACGCGCCAGGGTTGGCTCTTGATTGATTACACAACAATAATCAACTAGTACTTTGTGTGTGTTTGTACACTGTACTTCACTATAATATGATTTTAAGTATTTCAAATAAGGTTAAGATTCAATTTGAATTCTGGTTTAAAAAATTGATTGTTTTGCAAAGTTTTTGTATAATAAGAATTTGTTACCATAATTATTGTTCAATTTATTCATATAGTGTTTTGTGACAAAGCATAAATAAAATATTTAATATGTTACCTATTACATATACATTATATATATATATATTATATATATATATATATATATATATATATATATATATATATATATATATATATATATATATATATATATATATATATATATATATATATATATATATATATATATATATTATATATATATATATATATATATATATATATATATATATATATATATATATATTCTCTTTTTTTAAAAGAAAACTATACTGACCGCTCAAGCACTAGTCTTACAGTCTATATACGAAATACAGCCCTGTGGTGAGTTAGCTTCGTTTACGCAACGACAGTTTGGAAAACACTCAGATGCTCGCTCGAAGCCTTGTTATAAAACTCTTTGAGGACCCACTCGAAACAACGTATGTACTTTAAATCGTTGGAAATAATGGCTTTAATGTATTAATAATATCTAAAAATGTATGTTAAGAGAGATTAAAGAAGCAAGAAGTCCTTTAAAAAAAAATTAATATATATTTTATCAAATGACGATGTTTTACCATAATTTAGTAAAATCTTAGAATAGTGGAGTCTTGCAAATTTGTCGCGAACTCATATTACTGCAACTGAATAGCTTACTAGACAGCAGAATAGCTGACAGGGGTTGTAACAAGACCACTTCGTCCAAACAACAAAATTGTGTTACAATCTTAGACTTAACTGTATACGCGATAGTTGTGGCTTCTCTATACATGCTAGTGGTTTTTTTTTTCTAAGGTCTGACTAAGTTCCGTTGCTTATATATATATATATATATATATATATATATATATATATATATATATATAATATATATATATATATATATATATATATATATATATATATATATATATATATATATATATATATATATATATATATATATATATATATATATATAATCAGTATAAACCTGGAAGAACGAAATTAATTTTAACAAATTTTATTTGTTTATATTTTTAGTATATAAAATATTTAAGTTTCGATACCAATATCAAAATTATATTAAAAATTCAAACCACCAATATAAAAGAAAGACGAGTCAAACATAAAATCGATATTCAATAAAAAAAAATCATGAAATTTACATAAATTTCTCTTACAACAAAAATATGTTTTTGCCAAACGAAGCATCCTCAAAGAAACTAAACACAATCTCTCATCTGAAATGTGCCGAGACGACGCCACGTCATCTGATAAAAACCACTTAGCCGATGTAATAGTTAAAGATGTACTTAAACAAGATAATGTACTGACTCAGTTCAGTCAGTCATTTTCTTTGTAAGTGAACAAAAAGATCGCCTTTATCAATAATGTGAATAATTTGAGAATTGTATTCGAGAGTTGTTCGTCAAACGATTTTCATAAAGTATCGCTAACTAGTGACTATTGATAAGAATAATCAAATGGCGACGGAACATAGGAATTTGCTCCATTTTTTGCTGCTTTTTGCTAATTTCACGAATTATCCCGCAAACAGCAAGCATAGGATAGGAACCTAGTATTAAGGCAAAGAGCAAAGAAAATACGACAGTTACAATTATGGCCTCAATTATTTATTCACTATAAAATATTTATAATATAATTACATTTATATATGCTCATTCGTCAGCTAAATAGCCTAGTGATATCAGGAGTTTCACCTTGGAATGAGAGATAATACGATATAAATTCGTATACACTTTCATTTCATGTTCTAAAACTTGTCACAAAAGTTTCATAAAATGTCGCAAGAATGTATCGCTTCACAATTTTTCATAATATTTGTTAACATCACTGGAGGTGTAGAAAGCAAGATAATCACGAGACACTGATTTTTGTGATCTTTGAACTTGAATGACATACACAGACGACTTTTATAAGGCTTTTGAGACCGCTTTTAGAAGACAAAAGTGAAGGCGTATACGAGTAGCTCATCTCTCATTCCCGAGGTTAATACCTTTTTTCTTCTTACATTACTGGATTGAAGTAGTTACAATGAAGTAATAAATCTGATTAGTGATGGTTGTGGGGTCAACCAGGTCAGGAGAATTAATTATTTTAATTTTTATCTGGTAACGTGCAGCGTTCAGTTCCGCGAGTCAAAACGGATGTACAATTCAGGAGGGAAGCGGAAAACAGTATGTATATATGTATATATATATATATATATATATATATATATATATATATATATATATATATATATATATATATATTATATATATATATATATATATATATATATATATATATATATATATATATATATATATATATATATATATATATATATATATATATCCCAAGTTACAATAAAATTGCAAAAATCACTCTAGTTCTACTAAATAAAAATGTCCGCTCTCGTTTTCCCAGATCAATCAAATACCAGTGCAACTGTATATGTTTGGGATTGGTTAAATATTTGAATATATCGCAATCGGGTGAATGGACTAAAATATACGGGAGTATATGGGACCAGCGAACTAACCTTTTATGTAGATACTGCATACCTTTGGGGTCGTTTGGTTACAAAAATTATTATATATGTATAATTATTTTTATTTATACAATATAACGAATTTAGGCTTAAATTTGAAAACAATGACTTGACAATAGTTGTCTTTGCCTACCGTGCTATGCGCAATTTTTTTATATTGGTTACAGTCCACTATACATGTAACAAAGTAATAACAACGAGAGACTACCTAGTGTTACATAATTTAAACGATCTTATCAATTTCGACATATAACTAACTCTATTTTGTAGACTTTACTAATGACGTGAAATTCAAGAATTCCTTGACGTCGAGAAAAAATATAAACTTAATATATTCTATAAAGTTAAGTCTTAAATAAAAGCTTTACCGCACATTGCTTCGTTCACTGGAAGTCCATTTGCTTATTAGTAAGTTATTTTCTTTATGTAACATACTCTCGTTAGTACTTTCAAATCGTCAAAGGGAAGCTTGCGAAGCTTTATATTAATAACTAATGAAATTTATGCTAAATGTAATATTATGGGTATATGTGAAATGATAAGGATATTAAATTAAATTAAATTAAATTGAATATATAATTTGATTTTTGTATAATATTATTAAATATCCATACTTATTTTTTTTATTTCTTTAATATTATAAGTTCATTTAACTAACTTAATTAAAGCTAAAAAAGAAACTATTTGTGCATTTCGCAAATAGAAGCTATCGTGGCTCAGTGGGGTCACGTCTCATTGTATATACGACTATTGATTCGATTCCCATTTGGAATAATAAATATTTTCATGTCCATGTTCTAGTAAGTTCTATATACATTATCTAAGAGCTAAAAAAATGAACAGACGTACAATTATATATATATATATATATATATATATATATATATATATATATATATATATATATATATATATATATATATATATATATATATGTTGGAGTTGTATAAACATGGGTGGTGTGTCAAATATAACATATACATAAATACATACATACATACATAATATACATATAAATAAATTCAATTCATACACAGTATACGTATAAATCATAATCACCTTAAAAATAATTATTATAATAAAAAAAGGCAAAAAACTGGTTCAAATAGTATTTTTTTTTTAATCTGCAGGCCTTTTTTTAATTTTAAATGGTAAAGAATTCCATAGCCGAGCTTAAATAGTGAAGGAATTAGAGAAAAAGGAAGAAGAATGAAGAGGAACACATTTCAAGCAAGAAGTTACTGTTGGAGCGTAAGGAACGTGAGTGGGTGTCATGAAGAAACTTAAAATGTTTCTTCAACTAAGGAGGCGTAGAAGGATTAAACAGCACTGAATAGAGAAGATGAAGTATGTGAGTATTCCTGCGAAGGCGAATAGTGAGCTACTTAAGCTTATTACGAAATTCTGAAATGTGTTCATGTTTACGTACACCAAATGTGAACCTGATGCAAAGATTTTGCTTGAGTACCACTAATCATTGTCTCAGCCTACCCTGCTACGCGGCACAAAGGAGAAACTAAATATTATATTCAGATTTCTATAGTCAAATAATAACAAATTTAGCAAAAATACAAAAAAAAAAGAACAACCAAAACCAAAACATCCGGTCAGAAAAAACATTTCCGTCCCACGAAAATATACCGCAATGATAGATAGAGCCGACCGACTAGCGGTCGAAAATACTCGTAATATAGGAATTTACATATACGAAATTTGAAAACAAATCGTTTTCATCATGTCACCCAAATATAACTCGGTGATAAAATAACGTATGCGATAGTAATATTATAATAGTGCTAATATGAAATTGTGAATTTGAAAGGATTGTTAAAAACGTCATTGTTGCATAATTGGATTTTTTAATTTATTCTTTACAAATTATATTATTTTAAATTATAAAGTACTATATATACAAAAAAAAAGTATTTTAGTTGATATACTTACGAGACATGGCTGGCTCTGTGGGACAGCTACCTGTAAATAAGATTGTAGTGGGTTCAATGTCCTCTCGATAACAACGCTTTCCACATGAACAACGTTGTTATCATCGAAAATGGGTAAAACCAAATACCTACTCTTGGCTGGTAAAGCCATGGATCCTATTAATTCTACGGTATTTTTCAGTATAACCATTGACTCTAAATTCCAGTTGTGTGAATAAATAAATAATAATAAAATCTTTATTCAGTGTTTTATGGGTTACAAATAATGACTTATCCGGTCCTTTTAAGTGCGTTTCCGCTCTTCCATAACATTTATGTACTACAACAATCTTACTGCAAAATCAGTATATAAACATAAAGACTAAAAAATAAAAATAAAAATTAATGAGAAAAACGAAAAATAAAAATTAATGAGAAAAATGTGCTTGCGTGTGCGTGCGTGTGAGTTTGTGTGTGCATAGATACTTATGACCGAGCGTTTTAGTATATACTGTAATTGCTAAAGTTAGGTGCACATGGCCTCAGTTTCAGTATATCTCCATGTTTTGATGATGTTTGATAGCGCCTTTTAACCACCTGGGACACCTGGGAAATATTCTGAACAATTACATCTGTCCCATTTTGTGCAGATGTATACACGATAATCCCTTCAGCCAATCGTTTTCCAATGTCTACAAAATAATCGTTTACTAAATTAACAGAGTATAAAGGGGATGGATTACTGTTAGATAACTCAAAATTTTGTAATTTATTTTGGTTACAGGTATGTTACGTTATCAATCGTTGTCCATAAGCAAAAGGAATATTTTTTTTATTTTAGGAAGTTGATTTCGCTTATATTTTTGTTTGACTTTCTTTATAAGGCCGTTGCAGTTATTTCTGTATCTCCCGAAGTTTTGTCTGCATTTTATTTCTGTTTCGAGCATACATACATCGAACTTCCCAGGGCTATGCAGGGTCTGATAAGTCGTTCCTTATTCGGGATAACTCTTGTAATTGTGTTCGACAAAGTGCATTTCATCTGAAAATTTATTAATTCGTTACTTAGGGATACTGGATTCTCAAACTGCATCATGTAGGTTACGTTGTTTTCTATTAAGTTTTTTATGGCGTCCTCCATATTAAAAGAAGTTTTGGTTTTAGGAATAAGTGATTTGCCGCTGCAGTGATGGAAAGCTTTAAAAATATCATTTAATTTATTACTATATTAGTAGTACAATATTAAAGACCGCATATTGATGGATTGGATAAAAAAAATAGGTTACAAACTGATGTGGAAACGGCTCGCCTTATTTACTTTAGTTCAGTACTAGTTTAATATGCATTATGTTCTGCGGTATTATTCTTTGGGGTAATGCTTTCGTTATTATTTCAAGCTTTGTTTTGAAGAAGGGAGGCACTCGAGCAAACTATAACTTAGGCCCTAAAGATTCCTTAACACAAAAATTTAGGAAAACTAATATATTGACAGTTGCGTCTTAATATATCTTTGAAAATGTAATGTATTTAAAAAAAATTATGATTTTACCATAATCGGTGATGTACATAATATTATTACTAGATATGGCCTTAAACTCACCGTGCCTGTAATTCGATTTCATCGAATCCGCAACACTTTCATATGTGACAGTCCTTTACAATAGGATTCCCAAAAAAATCCGAGAATATTCGATACAATTTTAAAAAAGCGCTATAAGACGTAAGACGTTTGTGTGTTTAACGTTATTACTTTATTAATTATTTCATAAATGATAACACGCCTTGGGTATGAGATACACGCTCCAATCTATTACAAAGGTATCATTTTCAATAATATGGTAAATTTATAAATAATTAAATTGAAATTAAGAAGAAAAATAGAAGAATAGAAATCCTGCTGAAAATATTGCACCAGTTCTTCTCAAGTCTAAAGCATTAACAAAGTGCGGCTTTAAGTCTCGAACTTGATTGGAAAGCAAGAACTCTATACTTACCATACTACATACAGTATACAATACATACATATAAAAACACAAGAGAAATACTCTATAATAATAATAATAATACTAATAATAATAATCTGATCTGATGATCAACAAACTAGTAGGGATAGAAAATGGATACAGGTTCGAAGATACTGATGCTTTACGAGGCCTAGGTTCTGTTATAGTAATGAAATGATGTCGGTAATTTCAATTATTCACTTTAAATTAATTAAATCAAAACAATCAAATTAATACTTATAAAATTATTTGTAAATAATGTAGTCCTGAATATTAAAATTTTCATATTAGAAGTTACTGTAAATGCGCTCCAAACAAATGAACACAATTGAGTTTGTTAAATAAATAATCGTGTAGTTCAAGCTGGCGTAGCCGCAGACGTGTCGCTAGTATTACAATAAGTCCGTGGATATCAATATAGTAAGATAGTATAAATGGAAACGTTACTAAAATATTTATAATATTTAAAAATATTACCTAAATATCTGGATTCTTAGTTCTAAGCCTAGTTGAAATAGAAGAAAAGGGACATAGATAATAATGCAAACATATATAACAAAATGGTCGGACCATGTATCCGTACGTTGTGCTTAGATAAATTAATATAAAAACAATAGTTTTGCGTCCACCACAACAAGAAAATGGAGACATAAATTATATACAGTTAAATAATATAAATAAAATGGTATTACAATATACCCTTGGCAAAGGTTAGCTTATGGTATTAGCATCTTTTTCATAATTTTTATTAGTATCTAATAAATAAGACACGTTAGCTAGGAATAACGCTGTAAAAGTAGGCGCAAGAGGCATAATAACGAAGTCTCTAAATAGTTTGCTAAAAGATCTTGGCATATCTACCACCATTAATCTATTTGAAGAATTATTTTTGAATATCATACTAGTATACTCATTTCGAATTTGATTAACTCGAGAGAGGAGCTCAGACAGTGAAAGGGAGCGTTAATGCGCATTTCAAATGGGCCTCTTAAACCTACACATGTTCAATCTATGGAATGGTGAGTAGTTTCTTCTATTAATATAATATTTATATTAACAGAATACAGATACCAATATAATACATGATACCAAGTATATTCAGAGCCGGTTTCACTACTTACTGATAAAGTCACAGATAGGAAATATATAAAGTTCCTTGTCTGGCAGATAAGTAACAAATTTTCCTTTAATTTATTTAATTAAATGCAAGAAATATGTAGCAGATAAAGATCTGTTTAAACTTGCCGCCTTTATCTGGTAGACAGCACTAACTACAAGCTTACTAACTGAAAAGCCCTATCCGTAACCGGTGAAATTGGTCCTCAAACTTGCGTCAGATACCGCTAACTGTCAGTCAAGGCGATACTTTAACCACAATCGCATCTACTAAATACGTAACGTCCTATAACAGTCAATTATAATGTACATATGTAAAATGTTTTACAAACAAGCAGCTCTATAATAAACACGGCCATTATTCCGCTCAAACCTCATTGAAACGCTGTAAACGTACCAATAACAAAGTTAAACAGCGCGCTGCAGTTGCATGCATATTGTATTTTCTGATAGATTTATGAAATTGACGAAATATAGCGTACATTGGGATTTAAAAGAAAATAGTTAAAAGATTTTTTTTCATTTAAAATACGAATGAATAGGGTCTATAATCTTTTATGCTAAAACATGTTCTCTTGATGATGGTTGTACCAATCAATCGTTTTCAATTAACTGGTCTAGTTAGATATACTGCGGCGTTGAACTCCGCGACTCGTACTGAGTCAGTATCGGGAAGTAAAAAGTTGGGCAGAAAGGTTCTCGACTGGTAGCCACAAACTAGACGTTTAGTATCAGGACTTGGACTACTAAGTGTGTATCAAGTGGTGGACCGATGATCTTGTCAATGTCGCCAGAACCCACTGGATGCGGAACTCAGTCCCACATTTCATTCACCAGAGCAGAGAAATCTTTAATGTTTCATATGTGATTTAAGTATAGATTTTTAGCCTATTAAATAATTATCCTACAAAAGCATAAATAGCTTTAAAGTAAAATACACGAGTAATGTACCCTTGATTGCACAATGTAGAGCTAAGTGTGTATAATTACAGAGAGTATGGGAATCCATTAACACATAATTGATAGATCCATTCTAATTGCATTTACGATATAATTAGTTGGTAATAGTCCTCAGTAATAAAGATTGTTGAGAAAATGTAAAGTATATTTTGCAAGTAAATTATAATTATTAATATTTCGAATATTTTCTACAGCTTCACGCTTTATCTTGCAGCAGGTTATCAGGAAGAAACTAGTGTCAACGCAACCTGTTCTCCATTTTCAGTTTGAATTCGGAGAATAGCTTATTCGAGCGGCCGCGCCTTATCTTTCCAGAGAAGTGTTGGCAGCACATGAATATTATGGCGATAGACGGGCAACTGTATCATCATTAATTGTATTTAAATAAATTAAATTAACTTCACGCTGTATCCCGCACATGGCAGGGTAGGCAGAGGGAACCGTAGGAACCTAGTGTTAAGACACTACGTACCCCGCTCTCCGCCTTTCGAGGCAATGCGTGTTGAGTGGCGGAACTCAACGCCGCGTTTTTTGCCTTGTTACCACAGCGAAGAAAATAAAAATCATTCATTCTCCCCTAGCGGGAATCGAATCCACAAACCGTCGCGTACAGACAGAGGACTATATCTCTGCGCCATGACGGTCCTATTATTATTTAATTATATGTTTTATAGTAAACTGTTTTAGAAGTCTATCTTTATTTGAATTAACTAATATTTAACAGAATGGAAATCGAAATGATATAGCTAGCTAAGGTATAGCCCTAGCTTGGGCTCGAATCCACGACTGTCACTATACAGTCAGACTGCGCCATGGCCTCTTAAATGCGAACTCTACAATTTTTTTATTATGCATATACATAGGCCATAGTATTTTTTCCTTCTATCTATATCACTGGCATATTCCGCAGTAGTAATTTTCTACCTTCCCACAATTTCAGAGATACATACCTATTACGTTACATCGCCACTTGAAGGCAATTCATATTAGAATTCAATATAAACAAATATGTCAATTATTTTTTATATAAATATCAAATGTGTAAGAAAACGAACAAAGAGGTTTGATTGAATTTGATCCAATAGTTTGTGCGTCAACCGCGAACAAGGGTCCCTCTATGGGACCTTCATCATCTTATTTGTACAGATTATCCAAAATATTGGAAATAAAATCTTGAGATGTTTCTTTTTTCACATTTGTCAGAGATGCGCCACAAAGTGATTATCTTAAGGCTTTAAAATAGAAGAATATAGTATAGAAATTCTAGAAGGTTTAATCTATGCGGTGGAACTAATTATTTTCATTGTCTCGCTATGGAATGCCAAAACTGTTCGGGTGATATGCTTTTAAATTTAAATAAACTGAGGCTGTATAGTATACAGCTTATGTACACAGTGTATACTAATAATATTACGTTTTTATTTTAAATTTTCCTTCTTTTAAGCCATAAATAGAACAGAATACGCAACTTCGACGCTCTAGTAACTATAGCGTGAATGAGGAAAGCCAAGATATATGTGCACTTTCAAACCTCCTTTCAATTTCAGCGTCCTATAAGAACTTTTTCCAACCAAGAAAATGTTTCACAGCTAATTAAGTGCTATTAACACGCCTCGCTCACTTTTTTCTTAAGAATTTCATTACAAAATATTCGCTTTTCATTACAAAATACACATATATAAATATACATATAATACACAAAGTGATGACCTGATTCCTGATAAAAATGAATGAAAATGGAAAGCTAATTCTATACGTTTTAAAATTGTATATGTTTTATACATTTAATATTTTACTTTATTTATTATTATTTTTAAAGTTAAATTAATGGGCTAAAAATTTTAATAATTCTTTGAAAATAAATCGCAACAATATTCACTACATGGGGTCTTAAAATGTTTTACTGTCTCACGTTTCCATAGCAACGATGCAAATTTGGTGTTAAATTTCCCCATACAAATCTGCATTCAAATAATAGCTTTAAATTTGTAAAACTAAAATCTGTATAAAATTTTTACAATATCTTCTTTCTAAGTAATAAACGAATACGAATATTAAGAAAGGAAACCCTTAAAAATACTTGGCTACATTCTTCTTTTTTAAACACGTCAATTGAGAGAAGTTGGAACGTTTGAAAGTTAGCAACTTAAATAGCAATTTGCATAATTTTGCCGACTTTGAGCTGTGGGGAAAGCTCATGTTGAGCAAAATATTCCGAGAATAAAGTCCATTCATATACGCTTCCTAGTATAATGATACAGTATATTTGTCTGTTTCTAGCTTTTAGTTTGTAATATATTTAGTTTATATTGATATATTTCAACTGTACGCCTTATTCTACATATGACTGGGTAGGCAGAGAGAACTAAAGTTTTATATTGAGACAGAGAAAGACATTTATATTGAGTGGCGGAACTCAACGCCAAGCTTTATCTTGGCAAATTGACCAAATAAGAACTACATACGAATACTCTTCTTCTTCTTGGCATTAGTCCCGTCTTCGTTTGCCAGTCTTTTGTCTTCATAACCTCAATATAGGCTTCAGGGATCGCCTTAAATCGCAATGCCCACTAGATACACTGACGTGGCACACAGTCAAAGGCTTTCTGCAGGTCCAAAAAGGCCACATGCAGAGCTCTCCTTTTTTCCCTGTAAGCCTCCACCAAAGTTCTGAGGGCAAAAATGGCGTCCATAGTGCCTGATTCTGGTTGAAACCCATATTGAGAATCAGAAACAGTACATTCTCGGCGGAGCCTGAGGCCGATCATGCGCTCGAAGAGCTTCATGCTGTGGCTCATAATCTTAATGCCCCTATAACACTGCCCCTCCCTTTGTAAATAGGGATAATAAAGTTCTGCGGCCACCGATGTGGCATCTTTCCAGTATTCAAGATATGTTTAAACAGGCCAGTAAGTATAAGAACATCAAGAGATCCCAAAGCTTTAGATTCCACACCGAAGTTTTCCTGAATCAACCCCTGCACCTCGTCATTCCAACACCATGTCTCTCTGTCGATGACACGTCCACCCTTAGTAACACGAAGAACTCGCTTGTCCGCCGCAATTATTGCTGAATGAGCTCGATCCCAAGCAGCCTGAGTGGTCTCAGTGTTAGTCAGTAGATTTTGACTCTCTACCTCCTCCAGGAAGTCGGTCTGCATCAGTCCATTCAAGAACCATCACTTGATCCTAGGCTTGCGTTTCTCAGCTACTTTCTTTTTCGGAGTAATATTATAGTCCATGAAAATGGAGACTAGGAATGACCTTACAGTTGGTCACCCTGCCTATATGACACCGTCTAGTCAGCAAATAATCGATTGAAGTTGAGTGAGATCCGCTCTTATACGTTTCTTCTGGACGAAAGTGTTCATGACGGCCAGATCAGACGCAATGCAAGTTCTTAGAATATTTTCTCCCTCTGTATGATTCTCCATCCCCCAAAACCCCCGTGAACACGATCATACACCTCAGCAACCCTACCACTTGACCATTCAAGTCCCCCCCAACTAAGACTGCTTCGGTAGACGGTATAGCGAGTAGGACCTCTTCATACTACTCCCAGAAAATCTCCTTTTCAGCCGCGCTACAACCCACCTGGGGAGCATAAACACTGATTAAGTTTGTGATAACGCCCTCGATCAGTACCTTTATCCGCATCAAGCGGTCGCAGCGACGGTCAACTTCAAGAAGCCCATTCTGAAGCTCTTCAGAAAGCACTACCGCCACGCTGTTTTAACCTGTAGGTGACCCAGTGTATATAAGGCGGTAACCCTGTCCGATGTTACGAGACTTATTGTCCTTCCAGCGAGTTTCCTGAAGTAAAGCACACTGGACTCGACGTCTCATGAGTACATCGGCGAGTTCTCTGCATCGTCCGGTTAGAGAGCGAATATTCCATGTTGCAAAGCGGAGTTTCCGTCTGGGTACTAACGTCTTTAGCCGTGCCCGTACCTGCCACGGTAGCCCTTGCCCACTTGTCGCAGGTGTAGGGCGATATGCCAGCGCTTCGTTTAGCGGCGACGCCCTAGCCGTACTCAGCTTTTTCTTAAGTCGATCCATATGAGTGGCAAATTGGTTTTTAGTGGAGCGATTGCCATCTAGCCTCTTAACCCATTACTGAGAGAAACCATGAAATGAAAGGGAATAAGAGGCAGAAAGACTTGAAAAATGGGGGAGGGACACCACTTCCATGGATTGGATGGGGTTATGAAAGTGGTGGCTCGAGGTCCCGTGATCGCGTACCCGTATGCCGAAAACCAAATATCGGACAGATAATTGGCTTGACACCCTCTGGGTTACAAATACACACGAATACTGTTAATCTAAAATATATACATTTTATTTAGTAATATTATATGTGTATATATGTCTATATACTCGTATATGACGTTAATCCTTTCAGTTACCCACTTGACCTGCTGTCAAAGTTACCTGGCGCACTTAGAATGTGATATTTAGTATAACATACTCTTTGTTATTTTCATTGAATCACGAATATAAAGGCGCATATCGGATAAAATTGGACTGCCTATAGAAAGTAGTAATAAAATTCCATAGAAAGCTAGAAACAAGTTAAATAAATGTTCCACGTAGCTAGCTAGCTAGTTTTTGTTAAATATTTTACGTACAGTGGTGCAAAGGACTCTTTAAAGTAAACTAGATAGAATAAAACGACTACTTTGGCTTTGTCGTTAAAGGTATTCCGCTAGTACTGGGGAAGGAATTGTGCACCTAAGACTTACTATCGATAGATAAGTAATGACGTATTAAGATATTTTTAAGGTGTATTTGTGATTTTAGATTTTATTTATACCCTACAATTATGTTTATATATATTATATATGTATTTTTTTTTTGGAATAAACTTTCTGTCTAGTATGCATTCTGTCTAGACTGAAATTACTGAATGATGGACTTTTGGGGACTGAAAAGTTCTTTTTTTAAATTCTTCAATTTCGGCATATCTATGAAATTGATCTCAAATATATTTTTGTCATAGTTTACAATAGTTTTAAACTTATTGTATGAAGATATATCATTCACTTTGTTGAAATTTTTATACGTTCATATATATAAAGAATCCCAATTATATATATTTGCATGTTTCCAGTCTAGTGAGATAAAGTGTAACGTTGATTTTCGTCACTTAACACACTGTCTCGCATAAGACGGAAAGAAGAAAACGGAATGTCTTGACACTAGACTGTCTTCCCGCTACATAAAAAAAATTAAAAATTCTTCACATATTTCGTCACAAAACATCGATTCCTGTACAACTCTAGCAAGAATCAACCTAAAGTGAGGACATTTCCAATAGATTAGTTCCATTCTCAGTCCATTCGCTTCAACGCTCCAAAGGTTTCTGCAAATAATAATTACCTCACTACGCGCACTCTTACTAATTAATTAACTTATGCAATTGCAATTGAAATATTCCGTGTTCTGTGAGAACGATGTTTTCATTTTAAATGTATTTTTCTATAACTTTGTTAAATAATATTACCTTACTGTATTTTTTTTTCTTTAATTTTTAGTTTGTGAGTAATGTATTGTTTAATGTCACATTTGTAGCTGGCAAATGTTCTGGATGATGAAACCTATTACGTATCTATATGCTTATTAACTTTAATAAATTATTACATATAGAACCTCATTAATAATTATTTAAATAACAGAAAACAATAATATGTGTAATGACGACCAAATCACAGTGATTTGCTACTTGCTGGAATTACATTTGTTCTTAATATTGACATCAATATGGCTTGATATTTTAGTATTTAATAGTGGGTGGACAAAAAAAACTTTTTATATTTAGTTCACTCTACATATCTATACTGTATATAGTATAATAATACTAGCTGTACCTAATATTTGAAGGGAAGACAAATTTGTGTAATACAAATATTCAATTAATTTTGAGCTAACGATCATCACATGAACAAATGCATAGTTTACGATTCTATAAAGGACATACAGACACATAAAGAGTTTGTTTGATTGAACATGACCTTCTGGATCAGGATCTTGATATTCGGAGAATCTTTTCTGGATTGGATTGTCCATTTATCGAGAAAGATTATGTTATAACACGTTAAACGTTTTCATATATAATACATATATACATAACTATTATATCCATTAGATCGACGCGGGCAGAGCCGTTAATAAATGCTAGTGCTAGTCCTGCTATATGTGAAAGATATATGTAAAATTAATAAATTAACATTAAAGTATATATGCTATATATATACATATATAATAAGAATATTATATTTAAATAATATATTATATATAAAAGCAAACGTCATAACGTTAATACGGTCTGTGTGGAACAGAATCGGTATAAATGGTGTAATTGTGAAATATACGCGCAACCGATAAGCCTGATTAACGCGCGCTACGGGACTGTGAAGTATTCATTTGTGGTATTAAAAGGTAGGTGCTAAAATGCATATATTTATTTTGTATCTGTAACTGTAGCTATACAGAATAATGAAGAGAGTAAAGTGAAATGTTTTAAGCTTTTTTTTTAAGTGAAAAGTTTTAAGTAGTGAATCAGTGCATGCATGTGTGTATGTATAGTGCATATGTGAGTATGTATCACAGTGTAAATTGTCAATTAAGAAGATTTTTTTAATATTTAATGTAAAGCTTGGTTCTTATTTGCTTATTGTACAATGGTAGTGTCTGATTGTAAATGCAGTGGTTGGGGGTTTGACCTCAACTTCTTCTTCTTCTAGTTAGCATTATACCGGCTACTTGCCAGGGTCTGGTTTCCGACTTAACCGACTCCACTTTGCCCTGTCTGGAGCATGAATTAATTTCATTATCCTCTTCAATACGAGCGATGAGTGGAGAGGAGAGAGCCTTAAACATATTAAATTATTTCTGTATTTCAATTTTAAATGAAATATTTTATTATTAAAATACTGTGAAAAATAATGCGTTATATTAAAAAAAATATAAATAAATAGTTTAATTTAATTTAGATCTTTCGAATTAAATTAAACTGTACATGATAGGACATTATGAAAAGAAAATAAAGTCATAAACAAATTCATTATGTACTTTAATAATTAATTAATAAAATTTAGTTCTTCAGTTATGGCATTTCAAATGTGCCTTGGATAATAAAATACTGTGAAAGCGCCATTATCCTTACCTTGACACATGCACTGTCATGTCCAATGACATATACTGACAAATATTTAAAATGTAATTTATAATTAATATCTGTATATGAATTTAAATTTAGCTAATATTATGAAAAAAAAATACTTTTCACCATTCGCTTAAATATATATATATATATATATATATATATATATATATATATATATTATATATATATATGTGTATATATATATATATTTATATATTTATGTGGGTATATAGCATAGGGAAAAAGTATTAACAACTTGTGTGTCAATTTAACTAAAATAAACCCTCTTAAAGACTACAAGAGTAATAATTAATTCAACAACATGAAATATCGATTTTAATCAAACTAATAACACAATACAACCGTCTCAATTACATTACTCGGAATAGCTTCGTTTTGGTCTGGTTGTCATGGTCAATCGTAGGGTGGCCATGTTAGTTAAAGATTAGACAGAATGTGTATCTTGTCAGACTAATTAAAACTAAAAAGAAAACGAATTCTCCGTTGTTTATAAGTAGGGCAGGTTTGATTGTGAGTTCGACTCCCGACTCCGATGTATTCTCTCTCTCGACCCCCGAGGGGGAGAGGAAAACGGCTTCAGGGCAGTGCCCCTCTTGCCGTTAGGCTCTTCCGCCGCCCATGAACATGGGCGGGTCCTTGGATTGGGCGTTTAGCCCGAGGTAAAAAGTCCTAAAAAGGGACAGGATTTGGAAGGACTGGACGAAAGGAGTGAGCTATGCGCTACCCGGGCGGTCAGCCCGGCCGAATGAGACCCTCGGGTGATCCCGGGGAGGCTCAGCCTAGGCGACCAGCGACCATGGTAGCAGCTCAGGAATCAGAAGGAGGGGGAAGGATGTCTCGAGGTAGTCTTCGGGCGTCCGGCGGACGGGAGTGCCACGGAGCGATGTCTCGGATGTGAGGGTGATCCGAGGCGTCGGCTCCGTGGTAGACACGGGCAGCTAGCTGGGTGATGTGACTCTCTAGGCTTTCGATACGGAGGTCGCGCTGAATGGTAGCGTTCCTCACGTATCTAGGAGCCTGGACGACTCGTCGGAGAGCCACATTTTGCACCGTCTCAAGGACCTTCCGAAGACTAGGACTCGTGAGGGAGTACCAAGCTGGGGACGCGTACGTCAGAGAGTTCGACTCCCACTCGATGGAAGTGCTATTTATATTATTTAGTTATTCCCTGCTCTGATAGACAAAATGCGGCGTTGAGTTCCATCACTTCGGACGCGATGTCTCGAAAAATGATGAAAGTGGGATACGGAGTGTGTTAACACTAGTTTCTCTCTGCCTGCCACGAGCGGTATAAAGAACAAACAGTGTGAAACTGACAAAAAAAATCTATTATAATTATTATTCGCTTTAAACGAAATAGCAAACAAAAGAATACAATATAACTTTCATAAATCATAATTTTTTTTACAATTACATGAAGTTACGTGTGTATTTCAGGAAAATGTTCATAAATTAGTTTTCATGGACAGCCCAGTGTTAACATAACGTAGGTTGTGCTAATCGGACAATACCAAACAATGCCCGGTCGTCTGCTTTGTCCTAGCTCCGGTTACCGTCTTTATTCCATTATTTAATCATTTTGACGTTTCATTCACAGAAATTAATAATAAATTGTATTAAATTTACATTTGCTACGAAAGAGGGGGAATGCTTGTAACATGTTACAATCAAAATTATTTGATGGATGAGGTACGGATGGGACTCGAACTCTCGTCTACTAAATAATAAATTAATATGAATATTTTAGAATTTTAATGTCATAATCGTTATCATCATCATATCAGCCGGGAGACGTCCACTGCTGGACAAAAGCCTGCTCCATTGAACACCGTAAAGACCGGTACTGTGCCGCCCTCATCTATCGGATTCTGGCGATCTTCACCACCGGGGGCCTGCCCCGCGAGGTGAACCGACGACCTACGCTACAACTCCCGAATCGTGGTCGCTACCCCAGAACCTTTCTGCCCCAACGGCCATCGTATCTTAAGTTTAACGATATAAGTTCACTAAAATATTGATATTTTCTACTGCGGAATTACATTACAACATGTTATAATAAAATTATTTGAGTTCCCAGTCTAGTTCCTTATCCAACATTCAAAATATGAAAAATGTGAGTGTGAGAAACAAGAGAACTGCATGTTAGTTAGTTAGAGATATATAATAAAGAAAATTATACTTTAGCTTTTAGCCAGGATTTCGTAGTTATGACACTGATTAGGAGGACTTATGATAAAATAAGTTGTATAAAGCATATAAAAATTTCGACGCAGCGTGAGAAAGTGCGCATGGCTTAGTGGTCAGAGCGCTTGGACGGTTTCCATGAGGCGCGGGTTTAAATCCCGCTGCGTTCAATTTTTGTGTTTTCCTAAAGTATTTAGAACTTATGGTGTCTGTTACTATTATCCAGAACGAGCCGTAGACTCAAGGAACCTTGTGTTCCCTCCATTCGCCACTTTCCGCCTTTCGAGGCTTAAATTATATAGTTTTTTATAATACACCATTCATAGCAATAATGATTTCTCCAGAAATTTAAGTGAACTAATAGGTACTAACAGATAGTAAAGTTGGTAAATATTTAAACAGATTAAACATTCATTGAATACAAGGTATTGAAATTGCCCTATTTATGGTAGCTACTAAATATTAATTTGTTGTTATAGGCTATCGTTTGTTTCATAGTGTATATAGCGTTGGTGGTGTAATGGTCAGCATAGTTGCCTTCCAAGCAGTTGATCCGGGTTCGATTCCCGGCCAACGCATATTTTTTGTATAAGGTTTTACTTATTAAAATATTTACAATGTAAATATAATTGTACAAGAAACTGTACTCTACAAGAACATAATTTTATAACTTGATATAACTCGAGTAAAAAATTGATTTCTTTTGCTCTTAGCTTAACACAAGATATTATAGCGTTACGTTAGAAATTAAAGAGGTTTTCCAAAAATCATACAATTTCATCTAATAAAGTTTATTTATCCCGTAACCTATAGTATCTGAGGCTGTCTTTAAAATTTTTATCCTTGACTGTGTAATTTTTTATTATTTTGAATGTAGGATATAAATACTCGGCCATAGGGCCAAGAAGCCGGTAAATACCTAATAAAGTTAAATATTTTTTTTTAATTCTACAACAGAACTATAAAAAAAAGGGAAAATCACGGTGTAATAAAATTAAACGTCATCAAACAGCGCCTTTAACGCTTCTAAGCGTTAAATTATTCATAGAACCACACCCGCATGGCACGCAGCCAATTTAAGATGAATAATTTAAACAGCCCAAATTCGAAGTTCACTCAAAGTCGGTATGGTCATTTACAATTTAGTAGCATTATAGACGTATATCCGATGGGGTTTAAACTCAGATCGACTCGGGTCGCTCGTGAGTGAGTGAATGAATTATAAATGAACGTACGAACGAGGTGTCAACGAGCAGGTGGAAATGGGACAGATTCGTACAAATTCGTTCACAAAATGGCGTTTTAATTTTACAAAACTTAGCGCCCTTTTTCTGTATGGTTAAGAGTTATTTTTACTTGTTTCAATTGATAGGGTAACGTGGTACAGCGAAATAGGAAGAAAGTTAAATTTGATAATTTTCAGCGAGTGAATATCGAATTTTCTGGAGGTTCTGAATGTCGAGTGTTTGCGGCAAAATTATAAAGGTCAATGTTGATTAAAATTATAAGCTAAGTTATATTTTTGAATGTTGTATATTTTAAGGTACTGTTCAAATAGTGGTTAGAAAGGGTTTATATCCTTATATAAACTATATTTACGGTCCTAGGTGTAGGAAAACCTGTAGACTAGTATTTACCTGCACGACATGCCCCTAAGTAAGTAAATAAAACTAAAGCCTCACGCCATTTCCCGTATATTGCAGGGTAGACAGAGGAAAAATGTTAAAACCTTACAGCACACACCATATTCTGCCCAATCCTGCGTAATAGTGTGTTGAGTGGCGGAATTTAACGCCGCGCTGTGTCATGTTACTAAAGCGAGATAGTAAAATGATTCATGGGACTCGAACTGATAGCTGCGCCACGACCGTCTCTGTCAACGGTGAAGAGTCAAGAATAATTATAAAAATATATTCTATAATCAATTAATCAATCAATGGGTAGTATTAAAAGAAGACCAAGGAGTGTCATTCTGCATTCGAACAAAAAATATCTTATTTTATATATATACTTTATTACACTTAAGACATTTTTTCCAGTATAAAACAGACAGGATGTTGCCGAAAACAATACCAGAGTTTATTCATAGAAATAAAGCCTCGCTAAAAGCTTTGGCGTCATCACAACGCATTTAATTACAGTTAAGTCGTAGCTTCTCTAAAATAACATGTGAAAGCAGAAATTGTAGTGGCACCTATATCTGTAGAATATAAAGACTTTGTCCAAATACTTGTTGAGTATTTTAAAATAATAATTGTAATATTTATTCATAGAGGCCGTTGTGGATTAAATGGCACAACGTTCGACTGTGTTAACTGTATTCGATTCCCATTCAAAATATATTATTTGCCTTCCCTCGCTCTGGTAAAAAGGTGAAGCGCGCCGTTGAGTCAGTCATCTCAAAATCTGCACATAGCAGAAGTAGGCAGAAAGTACCTAGTATGAAGACACTCCGTTCCCCATTTTCCGCCCTTCAAGGCATGGCGTGTTGAGTGGCGGAACTCAATGTTGAAAACTTTTGAAATTTAACTTAATAGCGGAGGACAGTATGTCTTGACATTATTTTCTATGTCGGATTTACTTAGCAAATTCGGGAGATATGCTTCATATCGAACTCACTTCAAATATATATTTTAAAAAATGAATCCTAGTGATAAGACACTCCGTTCCCTTCTCTCCACTTTTTGAGACATCTCGTTTCGAGTCGCGTATGTTAAATTATAATTCTCATTCTCCCTGTATGGGGAACGAACCCACAAACTGTTGTGCTTACAGTCAGATGTGCCTCTGCACCACGAGGACCGTGGTGGTGACCGCTTTATATGTATACGGTGTTTTTATGTGTATATGTATATTATGTATATCTAAATTTATTTTGGCTGTTGGACAAAACAATAAATCAAACCTGACATTGTAAATAAATTAGTTTTAATAAATTAATTAAAAAGTATAACTATTACTAGTTCACTGAAAAAATATAGATATTTTTATGATATAAAATAAACTGCTGCTGTAATTATATCAGACAGTTAATGATATTTATGACTGGAGAGTCTATATACTTTCAAGATTGTTATAGCCAGCTATATTCCAGCTGTCAAGAGGAAATAGAATCAAAGAAGTAGATGACTACTTCTTGCAGTAGAAGATAGTCGACAGAGACATCTATTATATTTAACATTCCTCTACAATTTCTTTTATGTTAATATACAACGTTAATCTCAATTATTTTTATTTTTTTTACGACTTATCACCTTCGTAAGAGCCTGTCCAAATGATAGATAATAAAAAAAATCTAATAATATATAATATGGTTTAAAGGTACTATATACGAGGACATCTTGGCGCAGCGGCGTCAGCAGGCAGCGTCTGACTGTAAAGCCGACGGGTGTGGATTGCCACTCGAGGAAGTAATCCTGTTTCCTGTCCTCAATCTAGTAACAAGACAAAGCGCGTTGTTGAGTTCCGCCACTCCACCCAATATCTCAAAAATTGGGCGTCTTAACACTAGGTTCACTCTGTCTACCCTGCTATATGTGAGATATAGTTTACAGCTAATTTTTCATTATACATAATATATAAATCACCACCTATAAAGACGCAATGTTATTATAAAACATACAATATTTAAAATACAAGTGATATTTCATATTTATATATGTATACTTTATTATATACCTTATAACCACAGTGCGAGATAAAATACAGCTCTAGGATTACATTTCTAAGTAGAACTACACACAAGGAGCAAATTTACGAAAATACTTAACAAAAAGCAGCAAAGGCACAAAGATTGCCTCTATGTGCCAAACTTACAAAACTTCAAAGTTCCGACAAGATGGCGGAAAACCTTTGTTTTGGCGGCAAACGACGCGCGAAATTCTTGATTCACGCCTCCGAGCAATACGACTAGGTACTTTTTTTCAAAAACCAATCCTAAAACTTGAAGATATAAATACTAATAATATTTTCAACTTTATTTTCTACACAGCAGAGGTTATATTTAAAATACATGTTAAATATCACAGTAAAATACAGTGGTGTCTTATAAATTGTGATTGTGGCAACGGAAAGCCCGAAAGGAGGTAGTAGCTCTTTGTAGTATATACTCTTTTTGGAAAGTAGACTGCTGATTTCGTGTTTCATATCTATTTTATATTATTTTTTGAAATAAACGATTGTCATGTGAAAAACGGATAGTTTTCTTCAATTGAATCACCCAATTTTAAATTTTAAAACGTTTTAACGTCTGCTTTTAAGTTTTTACTATAAATATATAATAAGTACTATTTTTTTTAAGCCTTCAGTTTTTTTTGTTAAGCTTTTAGGATCCGCACTAGACTATTCTGGCGTGCCCCATTTTTATTCCCATTTAGTACTTAGTTAGACATAGAAAGTAATTTAGGACGTGCGTAAGTTTTTTTTTTGTTATTTATTATATATAGGTACTCTTTCTCTACTTTTTTTTGTTATTTATTATATACAGGTATTTAGATAAACTCATTGATCAGAAATAATCACTTAATTCCATGGTCTTAATGAGTGTTATCATTTATGTAAGTTAATTTAACACTTCACTTCAATTAAGTATTGAAGTGGCATTTGAGTGAGATACTTTACGCTGTTTGTTCTATCGCAGATTAATTATAGTGTTACTCTTCTTCTTCTTCTTCTTAGCATTAGTCCCAGCTTTTGCCAGGGTCTGCCTTCCGACTAAGCCTACTCCACTTTGCACGATCTTTAACATCCTCAGTGGACAATCTATTGGCTCTCATGTCTTGAGTCACGACATCCAGCCATCGCTTCCTTGGGCGTCCGGGTGGTCTAACTCCAGGGACAGACATATCAATTCACTTCCTTCCGACATAGTTCTCAGATCGGCGCATAACATGGCCATACCATCTCAGGTGACGCTCTTGGAGCTTATCCGCTACGTCACGGACCCAAAGACTACCTCGAATGAATGTGTTGCGTATGCGGTCGGACCGCGTCACGCCACACGTCCATCTCAGCATCTTCATCTCCGTGACATGAAGCTCGAAGTGTGCCGAGATAATGTTGGCCAACATTCGCTGCCGTATAAAAGAACCGGTCGGATAATGCTCTTGTATATCAGTCCCTTGAGCTTGGGCGGTATTCTGCTATCGCAGACTACACCAGTGACCTCCTGCCATTTGGCCCAGGCAGCGTTTATACGGGCATGGATGTCGTGGTCGATGCCTCCAGATTCATGCATAACGGCTCCAAGGTACCTGAACTTCTTCGACTTAACGGCTGGCTCAGGCCCGATATGGATGGTGCTCGAGTCCGGGTTCCCGCAAGCCATGTACTCGGTCTTCGACATATTCAGTTTGAGACCACCGTTCTCAAGCGCACCCTTCCAAGCGTTCACTTTACGCTCCAGCATCAGTCGGTTCTCGTCGATGAGTACTATGTCATCGGCATACATCATCAGCCACGGAGACTGGCATTGGATGTGAGCCGAGACCGTATCCAGCACTACATTGAATAAGAACGGACTAAGAGCTGAGCCCTGGTGAACCCCTACTGTAATCGGGAAGGGCTTGGTATCGCCAACAGCGGTCCTAACCACTGAAGCGGAGTCGTTGTACATATCTCTGATAACCTCAATATAGGCTTCAGGGATCTCCTTGGATCGCAATGCCCACCAGATACACTGACGTGGCACACCGTCAAAGGCCTTCTGCAGGTCCAAAAAGGCCACATGCAGAGCACCCCTCTTTTTTTCCCTGTAAGCTTAGTACCTGATCCTGGTTGAAACCCATACTGAGACTCAGAGACAGTACATTCTTGGCGGAGCCTGAGGCCGATCATGCGCTCGAAGAGCTTCATGGTGTGGCTCATAATCTTAATGCCCCTTTAACTACCGCAATCTTGAACACTGCCCCTTCCTTTGTAAATAGGGATAATAAAGCTCTGCCGCCACTGATGTGGCATCTTTCCAGTATTCAAGATACGGTTAAACAGGTCAGTAAGTATAAGCACACTAAGAGAGCCCAACGATTTCCACGCGTCGATCGGGATGTCGTCAGGTCCTACCGCTTTTCCGTTCTTCATGCGTCGAAGACAATTACGAGTTTCGTCACGGGTTATTGGAGCAACAAGTCCGAGGTTAGGAGATAATTTAGGAGGAAGACTACAAGACTGCTGAGTGTTCAGCAGCTCCTTAAAGTAGCTTCTCCATCTCTCCTTCACAGAGGCATGACTACAAAGCAACGTGCCCCGAGAATCTCTGATGCAAAGACATTTTGTAATATCCTGCGTCGCTTTATCTCGAGCACGAGCCAGTTTGTATATGAGCTTCTGCCCCTCCACAGTTTCAAGTTTATCGTACAATGGCGACAAACTTTCTCTGCGGGCTCTGGCTACAGCTCTTTTGCTGGCCCGTTTCGCTGCTATGTACTCCAGTCTGTCTTCAGGAGAATTGCATTGAAACACATCCCCTCCCCGCCGGGGGGTGGTAGAGGGGTATGTGGGACCTCCCGGTAAAGTTGTTCCCGGTATACCCACTAAAAATACCCAGTGACACTCCGACCTCACCTGCGTGGAGAGGGCCTGGGAGTCCATAGCGTCCAGGTCCCCGCCGGTGACTGCCCGCCCTACGGGCAGGGCCTTCACACCCCCAGTGTACGTCACTACGCCAACACACCCTGACTTTGCGAAAGCTATATCTCGTCCCAAAACCTACTACACGGTTGTACTGGGTGATCTTAATGCTAAAGTGGGAGTGCAAGAATATGGTGAATCAAGAATAGGAAAATTCAGCTATGGGCGTAGAAACAACCGAGGGTAAACGCTGGTAAACTTCCTGGAGTCCAAGGGGTTATTAAAAGAAGCCCCAAAGGAAGTGGACATGGCAAAGCCCCAATGGTGCTACTAAAAATGAAATCGACTAGATATAGCCATCACGTGTTAGAGTGGAGACCGTGTTTAGGCAAGCGTAGTGTAGGACGACTTGCAGCAAGATGGACAGACGATTTAAACAAGGTGGCGGGCAACAGATGGACGTGAGCTGCCCAAGACCGGGATGGTTGGCGCTCTATGAGGGAGGCCTACGTTCAGCAGTGGACGGCAATAGGCTGAAGAAGAAAAAAAAAGAAGGAACAAAAATAAAACTATAGCATTACTTTTTGCGACTTTGGGGTAAAAATGGCCACTTAAGTGTTACGTAACGTTTAGAGACGGGGAGGAGTGGGTAAAGGAAAACGTTACGGTGCGTTACTAGGGGGGGAGGGAGTATAAAAAATCTTCAAAAATTGCGTTATGTAATACTTGAACGCTCCCCCAGACGAGTTGTAGCGCGGCTGAAAAGGAGACTTTCTGGGAACAGTATGAAGAGATCCTACTCGCTATACCGTCTACCGAAGCAGTCGTAGTTGGGGGGGGGGGGGGGGACTTTAACGGTCACGTGGGTAGGGTCGCTGAGGTGTATGAACGTGTTCACGGGGGTTTTGGATGTGGTCAATGCTGAGGGAGAAAATATTCTAAGAACCTGCATTGCGTCTGATCTGGCCATCGTGAACACTTTCTTCCAGAAGAAACCATAGCACCTACTAACGTATAAGAGCGGGTCTCACTCAACTCTAATCGATTATTTGCTGACTAGACGGTGTCAAATAGGCAGGGTGACCAACTGTAAGGTCATTCCTGGTGAAAGCCTGACGACCCAACATCGTCTCCCTTGTCATGGACTATAATGTTACTCTGAAAAAACAATTAGCTGAGAAACGCACGCCTAGGATCAAGTGATGGTTGGTGAATGGACCGATGCAGACTGACTTCTTGGCGGAGGTAGAGAGTCAAAATCTACTGACTAACACCGAGACCGCTCAGGCTGTTTGGGATCGAGCTCATTCAGCAATCATTGCGGCGGGCAAGCAAGTTCTTGGTGTTACTAAGAGTCGACGTGTCATCGACAGAGAGATATGGTGGTGGAATGACCAAGTGCAGGGGGTGATTTGGGAAAAGAAGGCTGCGTTTAAAGAGTTGCAGCATTCCAACTCTCCTAAAGACAGACTGGAATACATAGCAGCAAAACGGGCCAGCAAAAGAGCTGTAACCAGGGCCCGCAGAGAAAGCTTGTCGCCATTATACGATAAACTTGAAACTGTGGAGAGGCAGAAGCTCATAGATAAACTGGCTCGTGCTCGAGATAAAGCAACGCAGGATATTACAAAATGTCTCTGCGTTAGAGATTCTCGGGGCACATCGCTTTGTAGTCATGCCTCTGTGAAGGAGAGATGGAGAAGTTACTTTAAGGAGCTGCTGAAGACTCAGCAGTCTTGTAGTCTTCCTCCTGAATTACCTCCTAACCTCGGACTTGTTACTCCAATAACCCGTGATGAAACTCGTAATTATCTTCGACGCATTAAGAACAGAAAAGCGGTAGAACCTGACGACATCCCGAACGAGGCGTGGAAATCGTTGGGCTCTCTTGGTGTGCTTATACTTACTAACCTATTTAACTGTATTTTGAATACTGGAAAGATGCCACATCAGTGGCGGCAGAGCTTTATTATCCCTATTTACAAAGAAAGGGGCATTGTTCAAGATTGTGGTAGTTATAGGGGCATTAAGATTATTAGCCACACCATGAAGCTCTTCCAGCGCATGATCGGCCTCAGGCTCCGCCAAAAGTGTAGGAGGTAGGAGGAGAGGCAGGAGAATCAGGCACTATGGACGCCGTTTTTGCCCTCAGAACTTTAATGGAGGCTTACAGGGAAAAAAGGAGAGTTCTGCATATGGCCTTTTGGACCTGCAGAAAGCCTTTGACTGTGTGCCACGTCAGTATATCTGGTAGGCATTGCGATCCAAGGGGATCCCTGAAGCTTATATTGAGGTTATCAGAGATATGTACAACGACTCCGCTTCAATGGTTAGGACCGCTGTTGGCGACACCAAGCCCTTCCCGATTACAGTAGGGGTTTACCAAGGCTCAGCTCTTAGTCCGTTCTTATTCAATATAGTACTGGATACTGTCTCGGCTCCCATCCAAGGCCAGCCTCCGTGGCTTATGATGTATGCCGATGACATTGTACTCCACTGAGCCAGCCGTTAAGTCGGAGAAGTTCAAGTACCTTGGGTCCGTTATGCATGAGTCTGTAGGAATCGACCACCACATCCATGCCCGTATAAACGCTACCTGGGCCAAATGGCGTGAGGTCACTGGTATGGTCTGCGAAAGTAGAATACCGCCCAAGCTCAAGGGACTGATATACAAGAGCAGTATCCAACTGGTTCTTTTATACGGCAGCGAATGTTGGCCAACATTACCTCGGCACACTCAGGAGCTTCACGTCACGGACATGAAGACGCTGAGGTGGATGTATGGCGTTACGCGGTCCGACCGCATACGTAACGTAACGTAGCGGATAAGCTTTAAGAGCGTCGCCTGAGATGGTATGGCCATGTTATGCGCCGACCTGAGAACTATGTCGGGAAGTGCCTTGACATGTCTGTCCCTGGAGTTAGACCACCCGGACGCCCAAGGAAGCGTTGGCGTGACGCAGGACATGAGAGCCAATAGATTGTCCACTGAGGATGTTAAAGACCGTGCAAAGTAGAGTAAGCTTAGTCGGAAGGCAGACCCTGGCAAACGAAGCCGGGACTAATGCCAAAAAGAAGAAGAAGACCAGTATAGCTGAAAGTTTTGAAATTTTAATTTCGCCTGTTTTGTTGAATTAGTTTTACTTTTACATTTTTTAAGAGTAAAACAAACAAAATTTAATATTTGTGTAATGATTTTTGTGCTAACAACTACAGAGTTGGTTCCGTTTCTATAAAAAAATTGTTAGATCTCTTTATTTTCAACTTTATTCCGAAAAGAGGAATAGAGTGGAGTGTAATAATTTATTCGCCTGAGTGGGAATTAAATTAATGGTTACAATAGTTTCGATTGCTTTAAATATTTTTTTTAACTTTACACTTTTTCCCTCATATATCAGGCCAGACTATCTAGAGCTAAGATATTCCGTACTAAACTCCGTGGTATGTCATCATCGTCATCAACCTGTCCTTTTCCACTGCTGGACACAAGCCTCTCCAATGGCACGTCACTGAGCTCGATCTTCAGGTGCTTCGCATCCAACCACTGCCAGCTACTTTGTATATGTCGTCACTCCACCTACCCGGAACGGCGTCTTACACTACGCTTGCCGAGTCGCGGTCTCCACTCCAGAACACGTTTACCCCAGTGGTCATCGGTTCTGCAATAAATATGACCAGCCCACTGCCACTTCAGCTTGGTAATTCTTTAGGCTATGTCAATAACTTTGGTTCTCTGTTGGATTACCTCATTTTGGACCCGATCCTTCAGAGATATTCCAAGCATAGCCCTCTCCATAGCACTCTGAGTGACTTTAAGTGGACCAGCCGCACTGTTAGTCTACGTCTCGGCTCCGTATGTCATTACTGGCAGGATGTATTCCTTAAAGATCTTCGGCTTTACGGTATCGGTGACGAAAAGATTTGATAAAGTTGCCTATATGCTGTAGACAGCATATAGGCAACTTTATCAAAACTAGGTTAGACCTAGCAGTATTCTCCACCTCCACCTGGGAATTGTTTCTACCTAACTGCAAAAGGTAGATATAATCCCGAACAACTTCGAGACGTACCCCGTTAAGTTCAATCGGACCCGGGATGACATGTTCGTTGAATATAATCTTGGTTTTATCCAAGTTATTACGAAGTCCGATGCGAACAGAAGATTCAGCTAAGCTATTCAACATATATTGCAGATGTTGCACGATCTCAGCCATAATAACAATGTCATCAGTAAATCTCAAGTGTGATCTCAAGTACCTCACTTGCCATCTATGTTTATACCACGTCCTTTCCAGTGAGGCGTCTTGAACATGTTGTCCAAATCATTAGTGAACAATTTGGGGGAAATTATGTCCCCTTGTCTCACTCTTCAATGCAGGCGAATAAGATTAGACTGCTGATTCTGTACTTGGACGGTCATAGTCGCTGCGTCGCCAATCGACTTGGCACCGTTGCAAGGACTCAAGAAAAGCCCAGATTTCAATAGAGTTCAAAGACTTTCTCATAGTCCACAAACGCTAAGCACAAGGGCAGATTATGCTCTTCGGTCTTATGTATAATCTGCTGTACCGTGTGAATGTGGTCTATGGTACCGTACCCTCTACGAAATCCAACCTGTTCAGTCGTTTCAGTTCATTCAGTTCAGTTCAGTCGTTGAGTTTCTGGAATTCGTCAAGTCTACGCACAAGACGATTCATGATGATCCTAGAAAACAGTTTATAGACATGGCTCAAGAGGGAAATCGGTCGGTAGTTTTTCAATAGTGTCTTGTCTCCTTTTTTGAAATACAAGATCACAATACTCTTGCTCCCATGCTTTTGGAGTTCTCCCCGAAAACAAGATGGAATTGAATATATTCGTTTACTTTACGCTCTATCATCAATCAGCTCTCCTCAGGGGACTAGGAGCTGATCCTAGTAAACCCCTACTGTAATCGGAAAGGGTTTGGTGTCACCAACAATGGTCCTAACCATAGATTCGTGGAGCATGACTCTGATAATCTCTTACACTGACGAGTTACACATCAAAAGCATTTATGATTATTTGATACATCTTGGGGACATGGATTCTAAAATGGGCGCATGCTCGTTCCTGAAGGAAAGGTATACCTTTCCTTCAGGAGCGGGCATGCGCCCATCTTAGAAGCTTTGTATATATACAAAGCTTCTTATACCTTGTCATTCCACGTCGTGGTGCATACAAGTTACCTATCCTGTCGAATTATGCATTATATTGGTTGCATGCTAATATTTTTAATTAGAAACTACAGTGATAGGTCTGATTACAAAGGGCGCAGGATAAGACAGAGTTTGGATTTTTTTATTATATAGCATTTCTTATGTAAAAAAATATGACTTATATATAATAAGTAAATATAATAAGCGTAATTTATTTAAAAGCATATAAAAATTGGTCCTTGAAATAAAGTTCCGGCGGAAATTGACGTTGTCAAGTTTGACGTAACACAGATTATACCACTTAATTGAAAAGCCACTATTAAAGCATGACATTAGTATTTTATCTTTTAAATATGACATTTTCAATAGTCATTTTAATTTAGTCGGACTTCTAACCTCATAAACTTCAGTACATGTTTGTTTACAAATGTATGTTTTTCAAATATTAAGAATACAATGATGGTACATTATTATATTTAATTGATAATAAATGTGGTTTATTTTGTAAAATATATTACTATCTCTATGTAAAATCGAGTGATAAGGTACAAACATAGTTTTTAAATACCTTTAATTACTACGCTTATTTTACTTAGTATTTTTACTTTTTTGCTTATTAAATATATTAATTAAAAGCATCTACTTTAAAGAAATTATATTCTTTATCCAATACCTACGAACTTTAATATGGTATGGAGTGATAAATTGATAAATATTATCATTAATTACAGAATCTTGTAATTATTACTAATAATTAATGCATTATTACAGATTATTTTTTTTATAATAAAGTTTATATTATATAATAACAAAAATGACAACAGAAGATTTCAAATCATTGCATCAAGTATCCCCTTCACTCACAAATGATATGCTGAGTGCAGCGCTTTCAGAATGGTTTGATAAAGAAGTTACTTTTACGCACTGGGAGGTAAAATATATTTATTTTATATGTTTTTATATATATAGCAAATTGATCAAAAATTTCAATGAATATCACTATGATAACTAAAATGTTATATCAATTTACCAATTTGGATATACGAAATAAAGTAACTTATAAATAAAAAAAAAACAGAAAAACAAAGCATTCAAAATTAAGCTAGTTTCAAAACATACATAGTCCATACTCGACCATATTTAAAAAAAAATAACAAACATGTTTAAACACTAAACAGTAGTTAATAATACCTTGCATAATAATTTTTATATTTTTTACAAGACACTGGCCTTCGGCTCACATATTAATTATTATTTTTCATTCTATAGGGGAAAAGGAAATGAAACATGTACTATAATTTATTTTCTATTTAACTAAATTATATTCTAACACAATGATTCATATTTTATCTTTCAATTTGTTTTTCTCTGTAAAAAGATTGCGAATGATTACTGATAAGCAATAAATACTTAGATAAAAGATAAACATAAAAAAAGATAATAAAATATATATATATGCATGAATGTACGTACACACAGATCTTCGTATATATATTATCATAATATGTATAGATAGGCATATCAATGTCTCTACATTGATACAAGACTTTGTGAGGTCAATATTATGTTGTGTATGGGTAGGTACACTGCAGTCACCTTCAAATCCATTTACTGTTATGAAATTATTTGTGTTCAGTTATGAGTACAAGTTTTAAAAGGTTCAGCCCTGTATTTATTGTGAATATCTTATCTTAATAACTATATTATAATTGTAATGTAATTATAAATTGAATAAACATATATTTGTTAATAATTTACACTTTTGACATCAGACTTTTATTTGGATAGAATATCCTTCGATATACATATGTATTTCTCTGCGTTTACTGCTTAATTTGTCATTTAAATAATGATAAATAATTAATATTTATATATATATATATATATATATATATATATATATATATATATATATATATATATATATATATATATATATATATATACATATATATATATATATATATATATATATATATATATATATATATATATATATATATATATATATATATATATATATATATTATATATATATATATATATATATATATATATATATATATATATATATATATATATATATATATATATATATATATTATATATATATATATATATATATATATAATATATATATATATATATATATATATATATATATATATATATATATATATATACATGACTGCACAAGTACATAGATTACAATATGGCTGGGAATTAATATAGATATTAGCTTGCTTGTATATATATATATATATACATGACTGCACAAGTACATAGATTACAATATGGCTGGGAATTAATATAGATATTAGCTTGTCTGAATTCAGCCTTATTTGATTCCGATTTTTTATATTGCCTAATTTGGGCAGCTCCTAGGGTGATAAATCTCTCCATTCATTTATTTATCATTATTTAAATGACAAATTAAGCAGTAAACACATATGTATATCGAAATGTATACACATATGTATATGTGTATCAGAAAATACATATGTATATCGAAGGATATTCTTATCCAAATAAAAGTCTGATGTCAAAAGTGTAAATTATTAACAAATATATGTTTATTCAATTTCCAGTATGTCAGCGACACGGGCAAAGGCGATTCATACCTTAGCGAAGTAATACGAATTAGAATTCATGGGCAAAATAATAACATACCCTACCACATACAAGTGGTCCTCAAAACTATACCCAAAAACGTTTGTAGACGTCTCACTTACAGGAGTGATGAATTCTTCAAAAACGAAATCAATTTTTATAAAAAAGTCCTTCCGGGCCTTTTAGAGTTTCAATCGAAAAAGGATTTAACTGAACCGTTTACATATTATACCAAATTGTTTCTTGCATTCACGGACGGCTTGTACGACGTTATTTGTTTAGAAGATGCCGGCTTGTACGATTTTGGTAGCGCTGTTAGACAAGAGGGTATAGATTATGAACATTGCAAAATTACTTTTAAAACCTTAGCGTTATACCACGCACTGTCTTTCGCCATGAGAGATCAAGAGCCAGACAAATTTGACAGAATAAGTGACGCTGTATTCGAAACTTATTATGATCCAAGATTATCGGATTGGTATGGAAGATTCTGGAATAGAATTAGTGGTATAGCCATCGATGCGGTGGAAAAGGAATACCCGGATTCAATTTATGTCGAGAAAATAAAGAAATTTGCCGTACCAGAACGATATGAAGATATGATAAGAGCAGTTAGGGACAAAACTAACGGAGTCATGTCTCATGGAGACTCTTGGACCAACAATTTTCTTTATAAATACCAAAATAATAGCC
Source organism: Dione juno (assembly GCA_037127375.1). NCBI lineage: Eukaryota > Metazoa > Arthropoda > Insecta > Lepidoptera > Nymphalidae > Dione > Dione juno. The sequence goes on from JAXRJS010000077.1 coordinate 1,374,233, forward strand.
CAGTCGCTACAAAAATCATTGATTTCCAATTAACCAGATGTGCCAGTCCGGTGTTGGATATAGCTTTCGTGATATACGCTTGTACAGACCAAGATTTGAGGGTGAAGCATTATGACGAATTAATCAAATATTACTATGACATTTTGTCTAATCAAATAAAGGAATTGGGAAGTGATCCGGACAAAATATACTCATGGGATACGTTTATGGGAGAAATTAAGAAATATTCTTATTTTGGTCTGGCTTTTAGTTTTGAGTCTACGCCATTTATTGTTTTGGCGCCCGAGGACGCCGTGTCTATGGAAATGGAGGTAATTTTTTAAATTATGTTTTATATGACTTATTCGTGTTAGTCAATTGGATTGGATCTAATTGGTTTTTTTTTTAATATGGTGATACTAAATTTATCAGTATAATTGATACTTAATTAATACTTACACAGTTAAATATACACATTGACCGTCATTGCACATATACTCTTACATATGTTTGTAAAGTGTTATATATGTATTTTTTTTGTCCAATAATGTATTATTATTATTATTATTAAACATGAGAATAGTATTAAACGTTGAAAAATAGCGTCTATGTTATAATGTCAAACAAGAAAATGCAGAAGAGATTTTTACTGGCTTATGCCCCAATTTTTCTTCATTCAATTAATAATATATTTTATATATCTTTTTTTTTTTCAGGGAGACAAAAAATTAAATATTGATGACTTTTGGCAATTGAAACCATTTAAAACTAAAGCTGGAAGGCTGAGAGAAGCCAATAATGTAGTACACTGTGTTGACAGAGGATATATATGAAAAAGAAAAATATTTATTTATAGGGTTTATTCCTTTAAACTATGATTCTACACAAATTTCTATGAATATTATTATTTATAAGGTAATGTCTATATGTTATATAGTTGCTATAATTTGTATATATGTTTGTCAATATATATGGAAAAATTAAGTTCCTCACAAGAAATGGACTCTATATTTGTGTCATTACATTTATTTTATTAAACTATCTCCTTACTCAGTGACACATTGACAGATAAAGCATAGCCAAAATGACAGATGAAATGAACTACAGATAATATATTTTTCTGTATAACGCCACCTTGTATAAAATTTGCCTCCTAACCAAAATGTATTAGGTACTTTGGCAAAATTTATAATAATAAGTAAAAATTTAGCAACAAGTAACATTTACTTTGCATATAAATAAAAAATATATTTAAGTTTGTCAATTATTAATAATTATACTTTCCTTTGACCTATAATCATAAATTTGGTACAGAACCACCCAGGTCCAGGCGCGAGTGCGTCTCGCACTTGACCGATATTCTTTTGTTTTAGTGTTGTAATGTCCCGTTGGCCCGTAGTAAAATAAAAACTGATTTTAACTATATTTATAATTAGATATTAATAATTTAATAATTCTTATAATTTAGTATTTATTATTATATTATTACATTAATATTATTATAAGTACTAGTAATTATGAGTATAATGTAATATTAAAATTATTATATTGAATTCAAACAGATATGTATATCGTTGGATATATGTTTTTCATTCACATGTCATTAATTTTTCGTCGACAGATTAAATGAAGTAAATAACTTTTTTAATTTTTCATCAATTTAGACTCAAATTTGGGACGTAAATAGCAAATAAAACATACAAACAATAAAACACAACTGAACTAAATGTATATTTACAATTAGTACTACGTTTTATCTGTAGAGATATTTATATCCGTGGTCGTAACACTTATGCCGCCGGCAGTAGTAGCGCCCGTCGCGGTGGTGTTGCTCGCGCCGGTAGCGTTTTTCCCTAAGTAAGGCTTCACGGTGACGGGTATGCCCGTCATGTACGCGGCGAAGTCGTCCACGTCCGGTTTGATGGTCGTCCTGTTCGGGTTCACGACTATATCCTTGCCGACGATCAGCTGTTCCGGCGGAGGCGTCTCGTCGTCTGAAAAGTTAATTTGTTTTATTAATGCCGTCAAGAAACGCCGTCGCGGCGCAACGGCACGTGTCTCCTGCATCCGACAGTTGACGGTTGGGGGTTCGATTCCCATGAGGGGATTAAAATTGTTTTCTTTCGCTCATATATATATATATATATATATATATATATATATATATATATATATATATATATATATATATATATATATATATATATATATATATATATATATATATATATATATATATATATATATATATATATATATATATATATATATTAAGAATTTCGAAAGAAGTAGCAAATAACATAGTATACATAGCATAGTGAATATGTATTATTTAATCGAATTTACTTTTGCAAATATTTTTAAATAGTCTGAATGACATTAAGGTGCCACTATAGATAAAAAAGAAACAAATTAGCAAAAGATCTCAACAGTTGCTCATTTTTTTTCCTATTCAAGAGCATTGCGTGCATATTACGTACGCATAATAGTTATACATATCTTAAATCATATAATTATCCTATTATTGTATATCATACATTGATTTTAAAAAACAGATTATTCAGGTCAAAATTCGTATAAATAAAAGTCCTAAGAAACTTACCTCCCAAGATTCTTCTAGTACTAGTGACTAAATTGGATGCCTCTGTGGTACTAAACACGTCATAATCAGGCACCCACTGATCCCGGTCGGTAGGTTCGAATCCGAATTCTATTTCATGTGCAGGACCTCTGTATTCGACCGGCTGTAACGAGAAATCTTCGTAATACGTCCCCTCCTCTAAATGCCACTCGTGGAGGTCTATCAGTGTCATATTCTTCTTCCATCCCCACGCGAACATCTCGAAACGACAGGTATCGGAGAACATTATGTAGACGGAAATTTCGAAAATGGACCCTGGAAATTATTTTAACATTTGAGTTAATTTGTTTGTGTCATTTATATTGCATTAGTGAATAATCTATAGGTGTCTATATTTATTAACCGCTTTATAATTCTAGTCAAATGATTTCAACAAAACACTGTCCCGATCAATAACAAAAACCAATTGTATGAGACGTCTCATACGTTGAGAAACCTTCACATGAGATTTGATCCCAAATTAGTTGGCTACCGTAAGACATATCAGATAGAAGCTAGAGATCCTTCCACTAGCCACTCTCCGTCGACTTAGTGCATTCAAAATGATTGACTCAACGCCAGTTAAATCATTACTTTTAAACATAAACATATCCGTTCGGAAATCGAACCCGCGTCCATCATAACATTCATTAGTTATTCATTTTGTGAATATTTATGTATTTGTAATAAGTAAGTATTTTGTATATATTATAGTTCCATATTTGTATATATCAAGTTTTATTTATGTGTGACATATAATTAATTATATATGTATTTCTAATTTATTATAGAATTAATTGTACTATATTCTTACCCGCTGCTTAAAAACTCATCCACTACTATAGGTTGTCCACCTTTATGTACTACTTTTTCTTTTTTTATATTGTTACTCTTATGTTTTTTTTTTAGTACAATAAAGAATATTTATTAGTTTCAAATTATAGTAAAATAATCAAATCCTTAATCTAACGAAATAAAACAATTAAATACTTTTTTTGTATTTGTAAATGCTGTCGATAAGTTTAAGCTTAATGCTTATTTGAAACGTAAAATAAAAAAATCTGAACATAGCTAAGTTTAAAGATCCAATACATTTTTTTCGAATATACGTCGAAAGTTTAATAGGGTACAAAAGAGGGGTAGTGTGATACCATCTGAATGAACTGGAGGGGTTCGATTGTAAATCAAAAACATAAACTATTGATTCTAACAAGTGTCATTGATTTTAACAAGGCGCTTCGTTGAGTTTCGCCACAAAACGTGGAAATCGGAATGTTTTGACACTAGATTCTCTCCGCTCATAGTATGAAGCTGAATAATAAACCCTTAATAAGTTACCTTTATAAGCGTAGCACGGTGGTCCTTTAGAATATCTTGTGCAATAATGTTTGACTCGCATCTCACTTACTGCAGATGCGTTCACTAGGTCCAATGTTAGACATGAAAACTCTATATTCTCAAAGATGCTCATCTAAAACCATAAGAAAAATAATTACTTTAAAACACTGGAAATCCTATTAGGTCCTCGTCATCAGGAGAAATGAACAGAACTTGTCCAAACGAATCTAAAGAGCCCCGAGTCTATGGGTTTATTAATGGGTTCCTCGGTCAGAGTAGCTCAATACAACATGAGCAGTAACTGGGTAAAGTAACGCTACTTAAGTCTATTTCACGTATACAGCAGAATACACTTTCTTAATTTTCCGCCCAATTTTATGATATTTAGTAATAAAAGTCGGTATTCAATTACACAGTAGCCTAATTGAAAATGTGAAAAATAAAGGAATAATGGTTTTGTGTTTAATTTCTAACTCATTTTACTGCAGAAATCACTATTTAGAATAATATTCGTTTAAAAGTTTGACTTTTCTTACGTATTACAAGCATGTTACGTCACAAGATCTAGTACAAGGCCACCTTGCACATAGATGCGTTTTGGCGATATATATGAAAATTGTGAATATGTCATTTGATTATAAGTTATACAAAACGGAATTAACACAACTAACAAAAAAAAATATTAACAAAAACATTCAAAGGTTCCATAGTCACTTGCTCCTAAATGAGAATAATAAAAATAATAATCTGAAATTGTTATTGAAATTTGGTCGAATGGCCTGCCTGTTACGGCTCCTTTGTTATATATAAACCTTCATATATATATATATATATATATATATATATATATATATATATATATATATATATATATATATATATATATATATATATATATATATATATATATATATATATATATATATATATATATATATATATATATATATATATATATATATATATATATATATATATACATATACATATACATATACATATATATATATATATATATATATATATATATATATATATATATATATATATATATATAAACATAAAATATTCGTTTTAAAAACATAAGCGGTATCATAAGCCGGAGGAGGATGAGGAGCCGCACATTCAACCTGAGCGATGTTGTTTTGTACTATGTAATGACATAGAGAAGATTATATATTTATATATATAAGCCTTCGTTTTAAAAACTAAACTGTAGATTATATATTTATATATATAAACCTTTCATTTTAAAAAATAAACTGTAGATTATATATTTATATATATAAACCTTCGTTTTAAAATCTAAACTGTAGATTATATATTTATATATATAAAACTTCGTTTTAAAAACTAAACTGTAGATTATATATTTATATATATATAAACCTTTCATTTTAAAAACTAAACTGTAGATTATATATTTATATATATAAACCTTCGTTTTTAAAACTAAACTGTAGATTATATATTTATATATATAAACCTTCGTTTTAAAAACTAAACTGTAGATTATATATTTATATATATAAACCTTCGTTTTAAAAACTAAACTGTAGTTTAATTTGAGGAATCATAAGCCGGAGGCGGATGAGGAGCCGCACATTCAACCTGGGAGATGTTGTTTTGTACTATGTAATGATATAGAGAAGATTATATATACATACATTGTAAGTCGCAAATTGGTACTGATTGTTGTCCGTCCTTAAGACAATCATTTCGCGGTATATCAAATTGACCTTTTCTTCGTCATCACAATTTCCAAATCTTTGGAATGCGCGGGATCCACCTTTAAAAGTATGATGAAAAAGTAATTTAACTTAATAGGTGAGAACAGTATGTCTGGACATTAGTCTAAATCGGATTTACATAGAATTTATCGGGATTATATAGATTTGCTATATATCGAGCTCATTTCAAATATACATTATAAAAAAATGAACCTAGCGATTAGATACTCCGATGCCTACTCTCCGCCTTTCGAGACATTGCGTTTAGAGTGGCGTATGTTAACACCACACTTTGTCTTGTTACCAGAGCGATGAAAATGAAAATAATCCATTCTCCCTAAATGAGAATCGAACTCAGAACTGTTGCGTTCACTCATATTACATACATTCTCTATAAATGTATTATTGAAATGAGCCATACTAAGTTCTATAGAGCAAGTTTAAATTTGACGTTGACAAATATCTGACATATATTTTTGCCACTCAATAGCTAATGTCAAAATTAAAGGAATAACCTCTCAATATATATTTCTGTTTGGACATCTTAGTAATGCTGATTCTTCTGAACTTGTCCAAGCTTTGCTCAATCCACGGGTAGTAACTCATCATGTCCAGATATCGGGATGGAGCTCCACACCCTGGACCTCGTACACCTAGACCCAACTGTAATTTTTATATTTTTTTATTTTTTTAGCTTCACGCTTTATCCCACATAGAAACATACAAACAAAAACAACAAAAAGTTAAAAATAAATACTATCAAAGCTCTCAACTGCGTTTTGGTTGGCGGAACAACGCCTCATCTACCTATAATATGGGGTCTTCTACCTATAATATGGGGTCTTCTACCTATAATATGGGGTCTTCTACCTATAATATGGGGTCTTCTACCTATAATATGGGGTCTTCTACCTATAATATGGGGTCTTCTACCTATAATATGGGGTCAAACTTAAAACAATCGCTTTTTCGCTTCATATTCATAGACTATACTGCACAAAATAGATTTTTACAGAATATTTTTATTAATGGTCAAAAATACCTAATAGCCCTAAAACGTCATTTAGTTCAATTGTCGACAAGTTCTTAAATTTTTTTTTACGTAGTATTAATGTATGTATGTTTGTATGTATGTTATGTATATATGTATGTATGTTTGTATGTGTGTATGTATATGTGTATGTATATGTGTATGTATGTATGTATGTATGTATGTTAGTATGTATGTATATGTCTATATATATGTATGTATGTATATATATATTGTTATGTATGGATTCATCAAATATATTATTATATAATTTATCGTATTATAGGTATTTATATATTCGTCTATGTCTACTTATAATATTTCTTTCTACTTATACCTACCTGTTTATAATTTGAAGTGTTCCTTTTCGCCCTAAAGGTTATCTGGAAGAGATGGCTACAAAGCCATAGGACCGCCTCTTGTACATTGTTTTTCTCTTTTGTATGTTTATTTTTATATTTATATTTTGTACAAATAAAGAAATAACAAATAAAAAATATATCTCACCAGTTGCCATCTTCCCCATATATCTCGTGAAACCAGCGCCGAGCCCGCGTTCCACACGCACACATCGTTGTCACGTAAAGATGTCACACACGCAACATGTGGAGGGCGCATTTTCTTTGTATAAAGCTATATATAAATTAATATTGGTAATATATATTCTAGACCTTGCTAAATAATATAAGCTACGGTAAGTTACGGAACGAAATTTATTGGCGCTTATGTATAAAGTAGACAATAGGTATGGACAAAACTGTTAAAAAAATATAAATACTAAAATACTCGCTATTCATAATACCAATTAGATTTTTAACATAAAATCAACTTACATTTGCTCTAAGATAGAACTCCCTGCATAAACTTGACATTACGTGTTCAACTGGAATCACTTGTTTTTGAAGAAATTCGTAATCTGGACACGTTTTGATAAGAAAATGAATAAGATTGGTTTAATAACTGCGTTTAGCAAAGGAAAGCACAAACTAACAGAAATTTGAAAATATTTACAAATATTGTTTACGCATATCTATAGAGTTTTGAAAGCCGGCCAGAAACTCAACAGTTTAATATTACTTAAGTTACAATTTTACTATCAATTTTAATTCGACAGTTATTTCAAATTTCATAAGTGGTAAATTTAAAATAGCTTGCGTAATTTTATTATAGACACGTGAACCCGGACCCATAAAATATATACATAAAAATGAAGCGGTACATATTTGTCCACTGAGTGGGCGTCGCAAAAACGTGGCAAAGTCCCTAAGGCGTCACGATGTAAAGCAGCTTGGGAAGCCCTGGTCTAAAGTACAAAGACATCAATGAAGGTGTGATGATCACGCGTGATTGATGTCTTTTTTTAATCACTTTCACATTTCAATTCTATCGCTTTTATATTTAAATAGAATTGTAAAAAAAATATACGAGGGCCCTCTCTCATGTTCAAAAACCTCCTTACGTTTAATTATTACTTTGTAAAATTGGACGTAAGGAGATTAAATATGATTACTTCAAACCGTTTAAATATGGATATAAGTTAATAAGTACCAATATTAAACTTTAAATAAAAAATGAAATACCTTCCATGTCTTGAAACTTAACAACATAAAATTCTGGGTTCCTCAATCTTTCTGGCGGTGGACACAACGGTTTTATATGCTCTGTGAAAAAAATTATATATTAAAAAAAAATTTGCATGTAACAAACTTATATACGGTTTGATTCAGAGACTATCCGTCTCTGAACTTTAATTTTCAAACGAGAAGTTTTTACTACATAATGAATGATTGCTACAAATTGTTCTGAAAATAGTAAATTACATTGTAAAACTGAAGATCCTGAGGTCATTTTAAAATAAGTTTTAAAGGCTTCGTGAAAAACTATACCTATATCTATTTCTTGCTTATTTTTGCCTACTTGTACTATGCACATATACATATATACAAAAAAATATTTTTAACATCGTTTATGTGCAGTATACGTACTGTACTTAACTGTACGTACAATACTCGTAAGTTCTAATCCCTCTTCTTCTTCTTGGCATTAGTCCCGGCTTCGTTTGCCAGGGCTTGCCTTCCGACTAAGCTTACTCCACTTTGCACGGTCTTTAACATCCGCAGTGGATAATCTATTGGCTCTCATGTCCTGCGTCACGACATCCAGCCATCGCTTCCTAGGGCGTCCGGGTGGTCTAACTCCAGGGACAGACATGTCAAGGCACATCCTCCGTTACGTGAAGCTCCTGAGTGTGCCGAGATAATGCTGGCCAACATTCGCTGCCGTATAAAAGAAACGGTCGGATAATGCTCTTGTATATCAGTCCCTTGAGCTTCTGCAGTATTCTGCTATCGCAGATCTTACCAGTGACCTCCCGCCATTTGGCCCAAGCGGCGTTTATACAGGCATGAATGTTGTGGTCGATGCCTCCAGACTCATGCATAACGGATTCAAGGTACCTGAACTTCTTCGACTTAACGGCTGGCTCAGGCCCTATGTGGGTGGTGCTCGAGTCCGGATTCCCGCAAGCCATGTATTCGTCCTCGACACATCCAGTTTAAGACCACCATTCTCAAGCGCACCCTTCCAGGCGTTCACTTTATGCTCTAGCATCAGTCGGTTCTCGTCAATGAGTACTATGTCATCGGCATACATCATCAGCCACGGAAGCTGGCCTTGGATGTGGGCTCAGACAGTATACAGCACTACATTAAATAAGAACTTCCTCTGTCTTACTCCAGTCTATCTTAAGAAGAGTTGGAATGTTTCCACTCTTTAAACGCAGCCTTCTTTTCCCGAATCACCTCCAGCATCTGGTCATTCCACCATCATGCCTCTCTGTCGATGACACGTCCACCCTTAGTAACACCAAGACTCGCTTGCCCGCCGCAATGATTGCTAAATGAGCTCAATCCCAAGCCGCCTGAGCGGTCTCAGTGTTGATCCTAGGGTTGCGTTTCTCAGCTACTTTCTTTTGCGGAGTAACATTAACACCGTCTAGTCAGCAAATAATCAATTTGAGTTGAATGAGACCCGCTCTTATACGTTATAAGGTACTGAGGTTTCTTCTGGAAGAAAGAGTTCACGATGGCCAGATCAGATGCAATGCAAGTTCTTAAAATATTTTCTCTCTGCATTGCGAAGACCATCCAAAACCCGTGACCCATGTAACACTTGACCGTTCAAGTTCTAAATCGGTCCATTTGAGTGGTGAATTCGTTTTTAGTGGAGCGATTGTCATCTGGCCTCCAAACCCATTACTGGGAGAAACCAAGAAAGGAAAGGCAATTAGAGGCAGAAAGGCTTGGAAAATGGGGGAGGGACACCACTTCCATGGATTGGACGGGGTTGTGAAAGTGGTGGCTCGAGGTCCCGGACTCGCGTGCCCGTATGCCGATTGGCTAGACACCCTCTGGTTTGTAAGTTCTAATCCCATGTAGGGTAATTTAATAATTAATATTTATTGTTAGATGCTTATTATAAAAATTACCAACCAATTTCTGCCTACTTTCACTAATATATATCTATATAGAAAATTTAATAACCATTTCTAACAGGTGTCCTTAGTTGTACCAGTGCAATTGTGTTATACGTTTCGCCATATTCGGGGTGTATCACGTAGTTACGGACCCGACGACCGAGTCGCGTCCATCCCTCGCCTAATAACACACGTGTGTTTTGTCTGTAATAATGCGTTATTATTTATTTTTAAAAAATAAGCTTCACACTGTATTTCGCATATGGCAGAGTAGGCAGAGGGAACCGTAGGAACCTAGTGTTAAGACACTAAGTTCCCCGCTTTCCGCCTTTCGAGACATTGCGTGTTGAGTGGCGGAACTGAACGCCACGCTTTTTGCCTTGTTACCAGAGTTAAGAAAATGAAAATCATTCATTCTCCCCGAGTGGGAATCGAACCCACAAACCGTCGCGTTCACAGGCAAAGGCTACGCCTATGCGCCATGACGGTTTTTATTTTATATGTTCATATACATAAATAATATGTAGAATTGTGCACGCATCCATTGAACCCTATGTAAACCACGATTAATTCATTCAGTGGTTAACGATAATATTATATTTAAAAAAAAATTATTCTTTTTCACAAAAATTTTTATATAAAAAAATTTCCTATAAAAATTTGAACACGTTCAAATCTTATTCAAATAACGCGGATTATCACTTTCATTTTTATATCAACATCTTTATAGAGGCAGGTATACCTATACGTGCCTATATAATTATATTTACTATGCTCTACACGTAATAGTGTGAATATGATTTCTAAACTATATTTTACATATTTTCATTTGTCCCCTGTGATAAGGATTAACAAACTGAAGTGACTGAGCTGGTCACATCTCTTGCAGATTCGATAACCCTTGGTGATAAGCGTTCTGGAGTGTAGGATGAGCCTTGGCAAGTGACTGTCTTCCAGCTAGGTGGAGTGACGTCATAAGTAGGTAAACAGTTTAAAACGAAGAGTTGAAGATCTGGTACACTGGCGTACCGTTGAACATGTTGATGATGAAGACAAAGCGCAGCGTTGTAAAAAATTTAAACGAGATAGAAATTGGAGTAAGGAAAATAAAAATATTACGTAATTTTACCTAAAATCATGTTTAGGCATAGGTCCTATATCAGCGGCGGGAGCGATCACGAATTCGGCTTGTATTAACGCTACCGTTGTTACGGCTCGGCCTTCACCAGAGTCGCCATCTTTATATATATAAGTATATTTTAAAATTTTCTAATGGTAAGGAACTACGGTAATAATGTAAAGTGATGACGAGACATGTACTACGTAAAGATGATCTATTCTAGGACTTAAAAAAAATGTATATATATATATATATATATATATATATATATATATATATATATATATATATATATATATATATATATATATATATATATATATATATATATATATATATATATATATATATATATATATAACGATTCATACAAATTTGTATAAGTCTACAATATAAAATAAATATTCAATACTTACAAAAACTATAATACAAAATGCCAAGCCAGGGATATTGTTTTACATCAACATCTCCCTCGGTGACGTCTAATGAATGGTCTATTCCACAATCAATCACGTCTATTTCCACCAAATGTACTTGTAACACTGTAAATTATTTGGATAATATTGATTTAAATTAATAAATATCTTCATGCTTGATACGGAATCCTCTCCGCCCAATTTTAGAGACACTCAACGCCGCGCTTGGTCTATTTACCTTAACTGGAAAATGCTAATATCCAACAATAATATACTTTTTATATACTGGGTTTACAGATATTTATTTGTAATTTAAAATAGGCAGAGATAACCTATGGTGTTATAATTTTCCGTTCCTCACTCTACGCCCAGTTTTCAAGACATTGTGTTATTGAGTGGAGGAACGCAACGCCGCGTTTAATCTTGCAACAGTACTATTTTAAATATTATAAATAATCCCCCGAGTGGAGATTGAACCCACAACCATCGCATTTACAGTCAAGATACTGTCCCACTGTGCCACGCTGGCCTCGAGTCAGAGAAGTTTCTTTGACTCGAGGCTAAGTATGGGTAAATACCCATAGTCTTATACAAAGTAATAAGTACTAAAAAACTTATAAGTATTTCAATAATTATGAAAAACATATGGTTTAGTGGTCAGCGCACTTAGACGGTTTTTATGAGGCGCGGATTCTCTCCTGCTGCATTAAAATTTTTGCTTTAGGACTTCCTTTTATAAATTATAGTCAAACTTACCTTTAATTAACATAATAAAAATAATTTTATACATATTTACTACCTATTTATTTTAAGCTCACGTGAAATAACTACAACTGTGAAACACTGAATGATCAACCAATTATCTTCATAGCACTATAATGTATTATATAAACAATATTATTATGTAATATGAGAAAGTTTAAGATATTTTGTTTATAATCAGTATGGAGTTTATTTACTGTTAAGATGGCATAAAAAAATAAACAAAACATTCTTAAAAAACTATATTTATTTTTAAATTTAAGGTATTTACAAGATTTATTATAATAGGTGAATAAGTGGACAACAAAGACCTGATGCTAGGTTCTCTTTGCCTACTCTGCCATATGCAGGATACAGCACAAACCTAGAAAATATGAACCTATTTATGCACTTCTTAACCCAGTAGTCTTTCTGTAAGCACTAAAATGTTCCAAGTACTGATATATAGTATCAATTGGTGTGTATATTTCATTCATTCTGCTCAACAGGTGTTGTGGTGGCTGCACTGGTACTGAAGGTCCTAGGAGGCCTTGGAGGAACTCTCGGAGTAAACCCCATACTGCATTTGCCATTACACAGGGACGATATTCAACCTGATTAAAGAACATAAGAATTATGGATTGTTTACAGTATCTTTTGTTAAAACTTTAAATTCTGTTTGATTTCTTTTATAATTGTTTATCAATCAGCTTTACGAATTTCCTATACATAACTGGTAGATGCTAGTCATACTTTTAAGGACTTAGTGTTGGTCTAAAGAATCTAATATGGAGCTTTATCTCTATACCATATCTCTCTTTATAGTATACTTTTGCTAAACAACATTGAATTGGTTTATTATAATCCCAAATGTTTAATAAAAAATTTACATCGTAGTATTATCTTCTTTAACAAACAAATTTCCAGCATATAAAAAAGCAAATTTCCAGCATACTTATATAATGAAAATTTTATACACACATACTATTTAACTTACTTCAACAAGAACTCCTTTGAAATTTTGATTCATAGTAACAGAGCCAAGTTTAACACAAAAATCACCTAGCTCAAATCTCGGCCCTTTACTTTCAATTTTTGTCTGCTTTTTAGAAGTATAATGATGTGATAGTTTCATCATCAGCAAGTCGAATAGTCCATCAGCTATAACATGAATGTTTTTTGTACCACTTTCTAATATCGAAAAGACTGAAGCTGGTTGTTCTGAATTGTGTAAAATGTGAACTGTTTTTGTTGTTCCTTAAATTAAAAATAGGATGTTATTACAGCTAAATACTTTTTGCTTAAATCTAGAAAGGAATGGTTGGATAAAGAAAATTTTTATCTGTCCGGTTGTAAGGTTATATTTCATTTCTTATAAATATATATTTTTAGTTTATATAAAAGTGTTTACTGGCAATAAAAATCAATTAACATTATTAAATAGTAAAAATAATTTTAATTACCCATTTGAGGGTGTGATAAATAACTTTCACAATCCACAAGAAATTGTCCCTGTTGTGAAGCACCAAGAGCTAATAACCTTTTTGTAAGTAAATCGATTACATATGTGCCGGTTTTGTGTTCTGGCACCGGATACTGCTGTAAACTAGTATAACAATATGAATTTTATATTTATACTCAAAAAAATCGTAATATTGAAATCTCATCTTGAGTAAACTTACACAGTAACACCCATTTTGTTATTTAATTGTGGAAATAAATGTTTTTATTTAGGTTATCTTAAAATTATAGGTATTTTTTTTATATTCTTCCCTGTAATGATTTGTCGGTAGTCATAAATGAATATAATAAAAGGTCCCCTAATAATTAAATAATCCCCTAATAATAAAAAAGATCCGCTTCTTTATAGTATAATAAAAACATTTTTTTTGTTTAACAACAAGTACTCCGCCAATTACCATGTGAAGAATGCTAAAAAAACTTTTGACATTTCTAATTTTCACAGACTAAAAATACGCTTAGAAGCATGTTTATGTACCTTAAGTGTAGTTTAGTTTTAATATCCTTCTACGTAATTAATTCATCAATTATTAATAATTATAGGAGCTGGAATTATAAAACTGAAATTAGTTTATAAGTAAATAATGTATATAAAACCAAAAATAGGAAACCTAATGTACCTTAATTATAAAAGAACCAATAGTAGAATTTTACGTTTTAACAAAGTGCATTCGCCAATAGAAATCAAGTATTTCGGCCAAAGAGAACGGTTAATTGAAATCACACATTGTAGCTGGACCAATAAAAAACGAACAGATAATTTAATAGCAAATTGACAAGTGTGGAGGTCTCAATTTATTATCCACTATTTATTTACTTTTAATCCAATTAATTTTGGTTATTGCGTATCATAACTACTACTGTACGTTTAGGGTTATTTTGCTGAGTGTATTAGTTACATCATCTAAATTGTATTCAAAGTTACAATACCTCTTCTATTGTGGCTGTTGTTTTAGTGTGGTTTTTGTATTATCTAACATTTAGTGAAGATAAATATGATTCCTGATAACGTGACATTGATTGTGAAGGCACCTAATCAACAAATTGAGGACCAAAATATCCAGTGTCAGACGTCTTGGACTGTTCGGCAGTTGAAAGGTCATCTATCAGAGGTCTACCCTAATAAACCGGTAATTATTTTTTTTATGAATTAATTTTGATCATAAAAGATAACCAAAAAGCAATAAATATACACACATTGATTTATATTTATTTATACACATTTATTTTATTTTGTGTATGAAAATATGAATATAAAAAGTATGTTAGCAAAAAATTATTTAAATGTTACTTGGATATATAGCTTCAGTATTTTAATGAGTCTTGAATAACTCTGTTATCAGTAATTTGTATATTTGCAATTTTGTGGCTTCTCTACTGATAAAAATGGTAATTACATAAACTGACATAGTTTATAGTAGTAAGGAAAAATATAAATATCAACCTATTTTTATTAAATATTATTTTCATCTCAATCTTTTTAATTTTACTAACACAACAGAAATCTGAGCTATTAAAATTTATATTACACATTTTTGTTTTAATCAAACAAAACAATAAGCTGCTTCTTATTAAAATGACATCATTTCCCATCAAGATTACATGTTGACGTTAATCATAAGAATTTCCAAGGTTATAGAAAACAATTTTCTTGTATACAATTAAAATACTTTATTTATTTTTTGAATATTGGATTCTAAACTAGAATGATGTTCAAATTATATTAATACTTTTAAATTCATATTTTTAACATAAGTATTTTCAACAAAAAGTTATATCCTCCTTGGATTATTTTTATACTTGTTTTTATTAGCATCTTTATAGGACAGTATCACCTCAAAGTACCAGTAGTTATAACATTGTGAATAAAATAAAGTTTTAGTTAAAAAAATTTAAATAAATTTTAGTATAATGAACACGGGCAATTATAATTGGCTATTAAAATAACTGTACCTGAAAATTGGTAGTAAATTTTTTACTTGTTACAACTAAACCAATTATTTTTAGAATTTCTTTTTTATAAGTGAGTTTTATAGACAAAAGGCATATAGTGTACTTTTATATATAAATTATATCTATTTTAGTAGAAAACATTTAGGTCTATTTTACATTTATCATTATTGTTTTTGGTAAATTGTTTATTATTAATCCTAAGGTGGTACAACAATCAGGATAGCCGTAATTAAACACAATGATTTAATTTTATTATTTATAAAATACTAGTGTTCTGCTTCCGGCTTCTCTTGTTTGGGAAATTATACATCATATACATCACCACCATGCTTTCTCTTGTTACAAAACCAAGGAAAATTTTAAAAAACCTTCCTCTCTACTTGATGTCAAACCCAAAGACCATCCTCATTACAGTTGAACACTGTGCTGCTGAGCCACAAAGGCCTCATAAGTAATTAAATGCAGCATATAATATGAATCAATTGGTTTTTTCTTTCTTTTATATAAGAAATACAGAAAAACAGAACATAAATTATATGCATGTGATTCTTTAAGTAAATATGTTTGTAAATTTCAAAAGATAGATAGATGATAAAATAGAACATGAATTTATAAATTCATAAAAACCTTATAATATTAATACAAGATACTAAAATTGATCGGTCAAGTGTGAGACGGATTCGAGAGCCAAGGGTCTCGTGTTAATTTAATGATTGTAGATTAGTGGAAAGTAACTTGTAGACATTGACTAAATTACATCTGCGGGCACTCATTTTGTATGAGGTTTTTCTGTGATATAAATAACTGAATGTTTTCGTTTATTTGTACTGCAAAATCTCATTTCATGCCAGTTCTGATTATAGAGTTTGATTAGCGGCTGTACTTTTTTTAATTGCGCTTACATAGAAATTCATTATTTCTGTAGACATTGGACGATAAAGTGATCCTATAGGTTCTTCCTTTTGAAATACCATACTCAAAAAAACAAAAAAAAAAGTATTTTTTACTAAAAATATTTTTATCATGATCAAAAATATATAATTTTGATACATTGTGCACTTAATTACAAAATTTTCACAACATTTTGTTTATTAACATTTCTTACATTATCATTTTTTTCTCAATTATATTGCAAAACTCTTTGAGTTTTTAATCTTTATCATTGACTGAACCAATGATGAAATTTAATTGGTTCTTGTTACGCCCGAGTTGTCTGTGGTATAAAGTAGCTTTATTAAATTATATATATATATATATATATATATATATATATATATATATATATATATATATATATTATATATATATATATATATATATATATATATATATATATATATATATATATATATATTTAAAATTAATTTAGTAAAGTCCCAGTGCGAGGGATTTAAGCTCCTCTCATCACAGAATCAATTGCAAATGAAAAACCTTACAAATTCACAAAATACCATATAGTTGATGTGAAAAAGTATATAATAATACGTAATACAAAGCACACGGAAATTAACCATCTATATATTATACTTCATTGTTCCATAATCAATCCATTGTTGCTGTCATTCGAAACGTTAATTCGTGCATCCGCTACGGCGTGACGGAGCAATGGCTTCGACATTTGCAAAGTATATGAGATCAGGGAGGATAGATATCCCAATCTGTCCTTTATATCGCAAAGTATATATATATAAAGTCAATAATTTCTTTATATACATTTTATTTTTCCTACTTAATGTAGTTCACTGTTAATACATTGTTCGTTATCTATAAAAAAAATTAGGATATATCGGATTTATGAGGTCAATTGAACATACACTGACCTTATAAATCCGTAATATTTGGATATTGAAGTTACTCATTGTTACAGCCAAAACAAAGAAAGATGTTCAGCCAACTTTTTCTTGTTACAGAAAGCAGATGAACAAAAAATCATATATTCTGGCCAGCTGTTAGATGACAACAGTATCATAAAAGATGTCCTGAGGCACTACGAGATCCAAAACACTCATACTATGCACTTAGTTTGCTCCACCAAAAGAATGCCAGAGGCAGACAAAAAATCATCGTCGGACGGACTGCGGCAAAGGAACGTTCCGGAAACGCCCAGACCAACAGAGACTCCCAGACCAGAAATGCGACAGAATGACCAAAATCATACAGTGGAAATGCAGAACTATTTCAGTTCGTTTGTAAATAATTATGGTAGGGTGCCACCGTATCCGAATTATAACTTTGGCGAGGGGCTGCCACCAGTAAATGGTGACCCTGCCTCTATGGCTAATCATATGCTGATGATGCAGCAAGCTTATATGCAGTATATGCAACAGTATGCCAACATGTAAGTAATTTTGTATTTTGGCTTCTTAAAATTTTACGACGTAAATTTGCTGCAATTATAATTTATTTGAACATGAAAGGTCATTGTAACATTATTTAAGGATAAGTCATATGTACCGAATTAGCCAGAACGTACGCTTACTCTGTTAAAGTTATTGATAAACATTTCTTATTTTTTATACAACGCCTATATTTTTTTAACTCATATTAATACTTTCTATTTCGCTTTTTTTCTAAGTTTCGACGAGAGAGCGCACAAACATTTTTATAAATTATTATTATTATATACTTATCTCCCTTTTTTTTAAATTTAATTTTAGATCGGCTTAAATCTAATATAAGGCTATTGAAATGACTCCCTCTATTAACCAAGACCGCATAGTTTGAATTACAAATTGAATTTCAACATGCTTTACGTTTTCCTTATCCTCTAAGGAAAATGTGAAATATTATAATTGTAATATAATAAGTTTAATATAGCCAATAAAATTAAATATCCAATAATTTGCAAATAATTTAATTTAAATAATTTAAATTTTTTAATATCCAAAATTTAATATAGCCAATAAAATTATATATACAATTTGAGCGTGCCTTCAATAAATAACTACTTTATTTCACACCATTTTATTTAGACAAACATTTATCTAATCATATTATCCCATTAAGGGCACAAACCCCAGACCCACCGACACCCCCCACACCAGAACAACCACCACGACCGGAGCCAGAGCAAGAGGACCAAGTGCCAAGGGATTGGCTGGACCACCTCTATGCAGCGTCCAGATTCGCCATTTTGGTCTCCCTGTTCTGTATCTATGGGAGTCCCGCGAGATTGTTGCTAATCATATTGTTGGCCGCCGCTGGATATTTGTGAGTTGATTTTGGCTTTATTTTCTCTCTTTTTTTTTTAAATTAGCGATTAGGTAGACCTGAACTAGAGGATTAAGTGCTAAGAGATTGGCTAGATTATATTTTTTTTCCTATATTCCTTTATATTGTTATTTTGAATTATAATTAAAAATGATTTATAAGTATGTGAAGAAAAATTAATTAATAATAATATATTGCATTGTTGTTCTTTCTTTTATAACAAATAAACAGATTAGTTATTAAAAAGTATATGCATTTATTTTAATATTTATTTTATATAATATTAAAATAAATATTATAAATATTTTTTTTTAAATTTAATCGTTTCTATTTTAATTATTTAAATTGTATATAAAATAATTATTTAAATTGCAGACACCAAATCGGCTTTTTCCGTGATCTCAACGTGAATCCCGTGAACAACGGTGGTAACCGACGGGCACGCAACGGTAACGGCAACGGCAACGGTAACGAGCCAGTAGCCAACGGGAACGGCAATGAGCCACGCACCAATGGTAATGACACTAGAACAACGGATAATGAAAATAACGATGAGAATCAATCATTGCTGTCTGTCACTTGGATGATATTTACGTCGTTCTTTGCGTCTCTTATACCAGATATTAATTAATGATCATTGTTTTTTTAATTTGATGAGTTGCGTAGTTTTTGCGGTTTAATCGTTATATATGAATATAATGATGGGATATTATGAAGCTAATGATTGATTATGGGATTTGTGTGTACATTTAAAATGTATTGAAAACAATATAATGATTATTAAAAGACATCTGTTAGATGAATATTGATATTTAATTTCTCATTATATATTCCTTCTTCTACTTCTGTTTTTTTTTTTTTTTTTGAATTAATTGTAATTTTTTTAGTGTGTATTTTTATTTTAATGTTTTTTTTTTGCATTATGAATTATCCAATTTCTTTGAGTTTATTTATTTTTTATTTATTACAAAAGTAATAGAATATTCTAAATTGATACTAATTTATATTCAATTAGAATTAGATATACTCAATTACTAATATGAATTTTATGAAAACTTCAGGTTACAATAGAAAAGCAATTTAAAAAAAAAAAAATTACCAAAAATGTCTAATAAAGCTTGTTACAGTGAACAAAATCATTACTTTACTGCAACATGTACTATAAATTGCTAACTAACTCTTTTCCATTAAAAAAATTAACATCCAACTTTTTTTATTTTGAACTGATTCTAAGCCAAATATTAATGTATATAATTTTTTTATAGTTATAAATGAGTTTCTTGAATAAAATTAATGCTAAAGCATATGTTATTATCATATGAATTTATTATATTGGTAATATTAAGTACTTTATATACTTGTTTGGATAAGTCCTTGTTAGCATGTTGACTTGAATGCGCTAATATCAGGCACTACTGGATACATTTAAAATTCTCTATTAGTCTTGGATAACAACATAAATGGAAGTTTAAAAATCGATAACGTTTAAATTTAATAGCCAATATTGCCTTCAATATGTGTTTAATTATTTTTCACATTTAATAATAATAAATAAAAAAGGTCTTATCTAACTGCATACAATTGTAGTTGGTTCTGTACCTAGAGTAAATAATTTTTTATATGTAAGTTTTAAAGCGCGGCGTTGAGAGCTGCCTCAATGTGACGGTCATAAACAAAATAAAATAACTAATTGTAACATCCTAATGTTCACATCACTCAGCGATGTGCTTCTAATAATCGAAAGTACAGAAAATATATATATATATATATATATATATATATATATATATATATATATATATATATATGTACATTAAAATTTTATGTAATTGTGCGTGTAATAACGTCTTGTCATGATTCTATTAACTAAAGTAAATGAGTAACTCGGGGGAGTCCACTCTGGTACCAGGAGTTGAGTTTGACAGTTCTATCTGCCTGCCCTGCGATATAGCGGGACGACGCGAAGATATATGTGAAATCTTTTAAAATTTATAATAATTTTATTGTCTTCTTGAAAACTAGCCGCCGATAGTATCTTTAAGGGACTCGTCGGAGAGTATTTCTTATTTTAGTATTAGATATAATTTTGTTTATATAAACATTGTGTACAGATTTTTGTGTGTAAATAAATTTATTTTGTTTTTTTTTTTAAATTGTCACGTACTCATGTTGTTGTGAGGTGTTTTTTTTTCTTGTTTTTTTTTTCACTTGTTCCGTATATTCAAATAGGTGTTATTAATTATTATTATTAAAAATAGTTATAGATCCTTAAATATAATAGTTAATTATTATTATTAATAATGAAATATTATCTTTAATATTGTGTAATATTTTTATGTTTCCCGTCTTTTTCGTCTTGGTCTAAGCTGGGGAAAATGAAAAAAACAAGGGGGCAGAATTGTATAGATTAAAAATTGTAATAATATATAATTTTTATTGATATAAGGTAAAATTATGGCGTTAATATTTTCCATACATTACAAGTACATAGTTGAAATTATTATAATTTATCGGAAGCTTTCATATTTTTAACATGTTGTGTTAATAATAGATGAGTTTCAAAGTGGATTTGACAGTACGTTTTTTTTTATAACAAATACTATATGGCAAAGACAGACCAACGGTTCACATTTGCATTGTTCACATTTCTTAATATATTTTATCTGTAAATAATAGTAATACATATATATATATATATATATATATATATATATATATATATATATATATATATATATATATATATATATATATATATGTATGTATGTATGTATATATTACATTTATTGTATTGTATTTCTTAATAACTAGTAGTGTATATTTATTACCGTCTTTAACGTCATACAAAATTCATGCATTTCGTAGTGTTAGATTATTTATAATAGAGCATGCTTATGTAAATCATATTTGTACTGTGATAAGTTTCGTTTTCGTTTGCATTCTCGTAATAAATTAATAAAAGTGAACGTTTTTTTTATTTTATTAGTTTAAAACCTTTTTCTAATACACTATCAATAAAAATAAAACTTCGACATAAATATTTTTATGATTTTTAAAGTGTTAATAACACTAAGGACAAAAAATACTAAAAGAAAACAGAAAAAAATTAACGGAATAATACATGGCTTAGTGGTCAGAGCGCTTGGACTATTTGCATGAGGCACAGGTTCAATTCCCGCCGCGTTAAAATCTTGTATGTTTTCCCTAAGTATTCAACATAAATTTTAAAATATTCCTCTACTTGTGGAAATATAAGGTTTATTGCAAAATTTCAAATTTTATATTTTGGAATAATTATTATTTAACAATATATAATTAATATTTAATATATAAGAATAATATAAGTTAATCAAAATTCATCATCAAAATCGACATCCATTAGCTCTTCATTTAGATTTTCTTTATCAATAGATATATCATTAGTTATACCTTCTTCTTTTTCTGTGGTTTTACATTTTTCATCTTCCTTTGAAGAGTCTTCAATATTTCTAGTTTCTTCAGTCCCATTAATACTTTCTTTTAATAGTTGTGTATTATCATTAACAGTAGGCACATCTTTGTTTATATCATTATCATTAACTTTATTATTTTTAAAACCATCTAATACTACTATTTCAGTATCATTAATTTGAGTTATTATTGTATCATTTTCATTAGAATTAGCATGTAACAGCTTTTGACTTTTTTTTTCATCATTAACTTCAACATCATTATTTGATATGCTATTATCATTTTGTATATCTGTGTCACTATCAGTATCCATTTGTAGAACATTATTTGAATTATCTCCATTACTTATTGAATTGTTTTGTTCCATTTCCTTATTAACATTATTTTTGTGAATATCAACAGTTACAGATGTGTTGATTGTCATGATTTCGTCATCGGAACTATCAATTACATTAGATCTATTTACTTTTTTGGTACTATATATATTGTATCATCAGTGTTGCCATTTTCATTTAATTTTGTAGTATGTGAATTTTTATCTTTATCTATATTACTTTCACGAATGTTATCATTCTCTTTTTCTTGAGATGTGTTCAATATTTGGTTGTTTTTAAGTCTGGCTAATCGTCTCTCCTCCGCTAGTTTTCTGTTTTTCAACATTCTCTCCCGTTGTTCATTGTTCATTGTTGGTGATGATGTTGCTATCGGTGTTGTCATTACTCTAGAATTAAAAATGATAGATCAATATATAAATAAAATATTAATTTTCTTGAAATTGCCGCATAGCATTTAATATTTTACCACTAGAATACAGATCTGGTACTGGTAGGACTGACGCCACAAACAAAACAATGTTCTAACACAAATAATTCAAATTTAACTACTAGAAAATTTATAAATATGCAGGACTTAGGAAGTTATGTAATTGTTTTATTATGAGACGCTAATGTTAAGACACTTTGCACACTGCATTTCAAGTAACAGAGCTTTACACCAAACATAATGTTACCACAGTAGGGAAATTTATGTACTCCATTGCTCTCCACTGGCAATTAAATCTACAATAATAGAGTTTGTCTATCCCACTGTATCACAATGGCTTCAAATAATTTGGAACCCAACCATCACCCATCAATAATATATTATAACATACATTTATAAACTACTTAAAATATTACCTATTGTCTCTAATACTGTCCATATTCTTTCTAACTGAATCGGGGGCTGGTGTAGACCTCGCCAAATCAATTTGTTGTTGTAGCAATTTATCAAATTCATCTTCCGGTTCCTCAGATTCCTTTTCATCTTCCTCATTGCTAGAATCTTTTTGTATCACTGTTTCCTCTGTTATGTATTGATCTGTTCTTATTTTGTGAAGATGCACCTAGAACATTTAAAAAATATTACTATTAAAAAGTTATTATTAAATATTTCAATATATAATAATATTATTCAGAAATAAAATATAAACATTACATACAAAATTTGTTTGTTAATATCAGTTTTATTGGTCGGTTGGTTTAGTCGGTCATAAATATAATTAGAATTTAAATTTGTAATTTTAAGTATATAATTAATGTTCTTTATGATTTTGTATTTTTTTCAATCTATTGCAGCCATTGTAATTGACTTAACTTATACCACCAATAAATGCAAATAATTATTTATGAAATATATATAAACATACCATGACAGGTCTCTTTTTACCAAGAGTCTCGACTTTTTTTAAACAATCCTCAAATTTAAATTTTGGATACAACCTATAGGCCCAATGTTCTAATTTTTTTAAAACTAAATCTAGATCTTCTTTTTCATGTCCTTTTCCTACAACAGATAAATTATAAATCAATTAATAACAAGTAAACTACATCATTACTTACATCATTTCAAATTTGAAGTTTATTATTAATACAATAAAGGTAAGCTACATTTTTTTGGAATGAAAATGGAAAGGCTAGTTTACTAACATATTATAAGGAATGTTGAGAAATTAAATTATGTTACAGACAATTTTTATCTTTATATTAAAATTGGAAAGAACACTAAAAATGATAAATTATGTTTATAACCTTTAAATTTAAAATCTTTAAAATGATCAGGGATTACTTGTATTCCTCTTGGTCCAGTGAGTCTGGCAGGGTTCAGAATAAATCTTGGATTTTTCGTAACACGACGTGTTTTTGTTGACGTGGGGTCTACTCTCCTTTTATCTTCCTCTGAAAATTCATTTAATTAATATTCATAAAGGTAATTCACAAATATACCTACCTAATATATCTAATTGGAATATAATACAGAATAAAAACAAATACCTGCTTCATTTTCTCTTTCACTATTTTCATCACTATCTGAACGAATTCTTTCTTCAAATTCATCACCTTCAATTACTCTCTCTAATTCCTGCGCTTCTCCAGCTTCGTCTTGAAGAAAAACGTCCTCTAACAGTGACATTTTCCTAATTAAATTATAGAAATTACTAACTAACTAAAAATTAGATGATATCAGTTCTTTCCATTACAATAAACACTTAATATAAAAATTTATTAATAATACTGTGACTTTTTTCTTACAATTGACATTTAATTTTGGCGGCAAAAGTTAATTGTAATAATGTCACAGTTAATATTTGTTCATGTTTATGCTTGTAGCTTACAGATTATTTAATAAAATATCGTTTTTATATTATAACATTTTGAAAGAATAAAATAATTTTGCTATTGCCCTTATGATGATAGTAAATAATATTAATAATATTTTACATAGCACTTTTTATACACATATTGTCATATATATTTTTAAAAGCTTAGCGTGCATATAGTTATTAAGTTTCTAAAAATATGTAACATGTAGCAGATATTAAAACTGTTAATGTAACAATATGTAATAAAAGTAAAATTACGTACGCATAAAGTTTTTGACAATGAAAATGGCCATTCTTTAAATCGTAGCTTTCAATATGGCACAACACTAGCAAGTCACGTGACCAGCTTGCGTTTTGAGAGCGCATTCACAGGTATGGAAATTCGTAATTTTATTAGTAATCGCGTTGTATTACGGATTAAAACCTAGCATTAAGGTAAAATTTTATATCTAGATTATGAAATGTGTTGATGAGTGCGAAATTAAGTTAAAAAATGGTGTCGTGAACGGTTATTTCGTTAACAAAGACTGTCATTTTGATACCAAGAAAGGTGCTTCAGGAATGGCGTCCCCCACATGTGCCGCCTATTGAATTTCGTCTTCGTTAGAAGTTGTAGAAATTGATGACGTGAGCTCTTGTATACGTGTGATTGTGCATTTGCACTAATCTCGGCGGTGCTATATTGTATATCATCAGTACATAATTTCAAATTGGTATCGCCCTTGCTACTTATAATGAATCATTGTCCTGATTTCTGCGAGAAGTAAAGCAATTTTCAATATTATTCGTACATATTAATGTGCTTATCATATTTACCTTAAGTTGAAGAATCCTTATATTGGCCATTAAATGTTAATTGCGCGTTTGTCCACCCAATTGTTTTGTTTACTTATTTTCCGATTACTACTTACGCTACGATTGGCGGTTCTTTCCGTTATATGAAACTTTCTATTGAATGGGCAGTGTTATCGTATGCCTTGAAGTGCAAAATGCACTATACTCAATAATAATCCATTTTTGTTATAGTTCCATCATCTATATGTTTTTAAAGGTATCAAAACAAAGCCTACATGTGTTTATTTTATTTAAGTTACTTTTTCATAACAGAGAATATTATATTTAAATGAACTTTTTTTTGCAATGGCATTGCTTGCTTACCACTATACACTTAGAAATTATTATTTTTTCATTTGCTTTATACTTCATATTATTATATATATACAAGGTCTAATTTAAATGTATTCTTTGGGCTTTTTGTGAAACAATACTTCATTATATAAATATATACTAAGTTTTAAAGTAATGTGATTACTGTTAATTTCTTTAGAAATATATTTACTGAAATCATTTTAACTGTCCAACATGAAATGATTTGTTATGTCAAAAAAAACTTTTATCTTAAATTAAAATTATTCCAGAACCTTACATAAAAAAAATTGATGTGTCTTTAAGTTTTGATTTGAAATAGTTTGTAGCTAAACCTAAGTGGCTAAAGACTTAAAATTTCATGCAATGCATTGGAATTGTTATAGTATTGTAATTTTAATAGTTTTCACTAAAGTTGCTTTAAATCAATTTATTTTATATCATAGGTGTTTAATTTTCTTCCTTCTCTCAAAATTAAGGCACCAAACAATGTTTTGTCTTGCCATAGAGAATAAATCATAATAATGTTTTCTGCCTCGGGCAAGCTCAAGCACGGCGTTGAGTTCCAGTTCAAATTCTGGTCAAGAAAATTGTTTTGACTTAATAATCTTGCTATGGATAAATTGTAAAACATTTTAAAGTTTTTCGAATTTATATTAAAAATAAGTCCTTTTTCCCTTATGCTTAATGCATAAAATTTGATTTATTTATATATATTTGTGTTAAAATTTCAGCTGCTTGTAAATAGAAGCTGTAAATATAGCAGTTAAATATGAGTTTGGGTGCGCGCGCCACCAAGGGTGGTGCGAAGAAGGAGAAGCAGGAGAAGGGCAAGACTGCCGAAAAACCTGCACCTAAGGAAAAGACTAAACCACAAGTGAGTTATTTACATTACTTAGTTTACTATTTATAGATTTTTAAATAATTATTTAAGAAAGATACTAATTTATAATCGTATAGTTTTCCAGTATTTAAAATATAGAATGAAAAATATTTAAAAATTGATTTGACAGGATTTGAAACTGCCCATTTGAAATCTAGAGAGGATATGTTAAAAACATTATATATATTCATCTTAAGTGTGCAATATATTTTTGTGGATCAAGTAACTAGCTAATGCTTGTTAAATAACTAGCATGTTGTAGTAAAAGTTCTCTTTTTTCTCCATTAAATTCTACTACTATTTAAAGAAAACTGAGTATGGTTATTTCTACCCACAGAATATTACAAATGCTCATATATAAAAAAAAATTCTACCCTATTATAAGCAAAGAGAAACTATTGTCAAGAAACTCCACTCTCAACTTTTTCGCTAGAATTCGCGTGTTAAATTGAGGATCTTGAGCCCTTAAGATCCTCAATTCCTTTTGTCTTACCAGACCAAGGAAATAAAAGTATTTTTTCCCCAAGTTAGCCACAATCACCGTATTTACAATCAGAAGACGGACAGCATCCTGATGCGCCCAAAGCTTCTATTAACCTACTACTACTACTATTTAAATTCTACTGAGTTACTTTATGGATTAATTTCGTCAATTCTTGTTTTGCTTCAGGCTACCACAGAACAAATACGTATGGCCAACATGATTGACTGCAAAAGCGAAGATCCGTCTGACGTACGAAGAATGGTATGTTACTATATATGTTTCTAGTTCTATTTACTAGCGTATTGGTATAGTAGTTAATTTATATTATTGCTATTAGAAAAAGGTCGTACATTGAATTTATTGATTAGTTTGATGTAAATTTTTTTTTTTATGTATTGAAGTGTTTTTTTTTATGTCAAAGACTAACTGACAAACAATGCACAGCTGAAACTACTGAGCGCAGAAGGCTGAAATTTGGCATACATTGGGTATCGGTGATTCCTCGAAATTCTAATGGGAACAGGAAAAATGAGATATTACGTTTTGCGCTACAACTTGTTACAAATATAAAGTTATATATTAAATATAAAATTACATAATGTAGTATTACCCATTTTTGCTAACTGACCCAATTCGAACCTAAAGCTAATACTGCGTTGAAACTGTATATGAATGAATAAAGTTATTATTATTATTTTATTGTAACATATCATTTTTCTTATTCAAGTTCAAATAATTTTATTCAAAATAAGAATACATGATTAATTTTTGAACGTCAAAAACACTACGACCGGTTCACTAAAGTTAATGCCTCAGACCTGAGAAGAACCGGCGCAAGAAACTCAGCGGGACGTTTCTTTTTATAGTCATTTACAATTATTACTATATTACTTCATCATTACTTAGGATATCTAAATTGCTTCAATTTTCTTCTACATATATCCAATTGCAATAAATGCTTCAACTTGAAAATAAATACACTATTTGTTGCTTGCTTCTAATTTTTAGATGTTTCTCGATAACGATAATATTACAATTATAAAAATTCATGTATAAAAGGAAAACGTACATTTCGATCTTTGTCATTTTATTACTACATAGTTGCATTTTACCTTCTAATGTGTATAATCAAATAATAAACGATATTTCCATAACAAGATATTGATGGTATTACATAAGAAATGAAAGTATGTGAGGCATATAATATATATTAATCTCATACATGTGGCAAACTAGAGCAAAGGCTTAAATTAAATATAAATAGATGACACTGTCTCTTCTATGAACTCAACACCTTAGTGGCATAGTTAAAAAATATTTAACTTAATACGATAGTTGTGTATTCTAAACTGTAGGCTGAATTCCGCATATAGCACCTTGCTAGAGGTAGAGTGTGAAGATACTCCGTTCTCAATTTTTGTACCTCTAAATCGAAATATTGCGTGTTCGGATACCGGAGCTTTGATTTGTGGGGATCGAACCTGTAACTATGGTGCTTAAAGTCAGTATGCGAAAAAAAAATGCTTTTTAATCTATACTTATAAATAAAATTGGAGTGTCTGTTTGTAATATTAAAATAACCGCTTTTTACTATAGGCATATGATATATACGGTATATATACACAATTATATTTTTACAATTTTTGTTTGTCTGTCTGTTTGTTCTGGCTAATCTCTGAAACGGCTGGACTTTCACTGACAGGTATCTGATGTAATAACTAGTAAATAACTACTAGTAAATAACTAGTAAATAACTTAGGCTAATTTTATTTAAGAAAAACAATGATATTATAGTGAATACGAGTATATTGAACAAGTACAATATAATTCCGCATGTATATATAGAAACGAACGCAATTCAGTTTACAAAAGCGGGGAAGACGCGAGCGGGTCGCTAGTAATTATATATAATATATTGAGTTCACAACGGACATGGCCCTTAGTTATCTGTTCCCTTATTGTAATCTTTTATTTTTTAATCTACATTACATACTATGTAGTACTATGTAGTGTGTGTATGTTCAAATACATGTTCAACATAACGTTTTCAATACTTATATATATTTATTTCTTTTATTATTTAGGTAACTGAACTAATGGAAATGACAAGGCGTACAGAGGAGGAAGGTCTGCTCAGCTCTTCACGACAGCAACAATGATATAGAGACAGCTTGTAATCTGCTGTATGAAGAGAGCCAGCGGATACAGGTAATGAAAAATAATTGATATATATATATATATATATATATATATATATATATATATATATATATATATATATATATATATATATATATATATATATATATATATATATATATATATAATATATTTTTCAAACTTTTGCAATATATAATATACTTTTTTTTTAATATTCTTCACTAGATGCCATT
Organism: Dione juno; assembly: GCA_037127375.1. Classification (NCBI taxonomy): domain Eukaryota; kingdom Metazoa; phylum Arthropoda; class Insecta; order Lepidoptera; family Nymphalidae; genus Dione; species Dione juno. The sequence goes on from JAXRJS010000077.1 coordinate 1,404,363, forward strand.
ACATTAGATATACAATAAAACAGTGAAATAATTCTTTCTGTACGATGAACATTTTTACGAAAAATTTATGCAGGGTATGTAAAAATAATAACAGAATATGAAAATATGATTATTTTTTTAATTTTTGTCTGTCCCTTTGTACGCGCATATCTTCAGATATACTTGACGTTGGTTTGAATGAAAAAAAATGTTGTATGTCTATTTGATCATGGCAAGATCGAGACTATAATAGATTTTGAAGACTAGCAATACCATACTAGACCAGCTGAATTATCAGAAATAATGAAATACTCCCATAAGAAAACAATAGAACATACGCACCTTATATAGAACATATAAACTAAATGTCTCTCGAACATATAAACTAAATAACTCTTATATCTCATGTCCAGATAAATTTACATGAAATACTGCCTTAACAAAAGTCATTTAACATTATGGACATTTTCCATTGGTATTTTGATTTATAATAAGGATTTGGAACACCTGATGTAGAACCAAAATAGATAAGCTAAGAACTAAGAAAAAGTATCCTTAGTAATAATAATTGAGCGCAATGAGCATTTTTCGTTGTAATGTAAACATTTAACATGTGGAATAGAATCTCCTGAATCTCAATGAAAATAGATAGCAATCTATAGGATGGCAAAGATCTAGTGGATCTTTAGTGTTAACTATACAATAATAGTTTATGATATCTAAAATAGTGTGTATAATAATATAAATTGAACATATTTGCAGGGCAACTGGCAAATCAAAGAGAAGAAGAAGAAAAAACCGCCTCAACCAACCGGCAACGGCGACGTGGAGCCGCCACGAGACGCGCCGCGCAGTCGCTCCGGCCCTCGGACACGTATGTATTTTTTAAATGTTTATGGACTAGAAAAATTTTATACTTTTAACAAAAAATATATAAAAATGTGAACTTAGTGAGACTCAAAACTGTCCTCAACCTTAACCAGTTTTAGTTGGGGTGGATTTTTTATGTAGCTTAGATATAGATAGACAGATAAAATTCTTTATTGCATATATATAGTAAAATTATACAAACAAGATTATACAAATATACACTATGAAAAGAAAACTAAACATTTTATAAAGTACATTACAATAGTGATCTCTTACAGGTAAGACATAGTTAGTTTTTTTTATTTTATATATGTTAGGTTAATAGTAATGTTGTATAGTAGTAGTACCACATTCTCCATTAAAATCCGATATAAAAATTTTAACTGAGATAACACCAAGTACATCTTTGTATATTATTCTACTGTGGCTCATAATTAGGTAACTTAATGGATTTTTTAAACGGACATCTCTTAAATAAGATCGTTATTTATATAATAACAATTAATGTATACCTGGACTAAATAAGAAAATCAAATATATTTTAAACCATATAAATTTAAATATAATGTTCTTATATTAAATTCTTCGTTTTGCCACCCACAGGCCGTAACGACGCCGATGCGGCCTCATCCCGGGGCCGGGGAGCGCCGCGCGGCCGCGGAGGGGCGCGCGGTCGCGGCGCCGGACGGGGCGCGCGCCGCGGCGGGCCCGGCCGCTCGCATGCGCCGCGCGACGCCGACTGGCCGCACGGTGTGGATGGCGCTGATTATATATCTAGTGAGTAATTGTAGGGAGATGTTGATTAGTACTTGTACTTGGCAAGGCTCGGCAAGCTCTTGCATTAAGACTTAAATATTTTTTTATTTAATTGAATTACAAAGACCAAGTGACTGAAGATACGTGCATATATGCAGCGCAGTAATATACATCCTCTAGAGAATACGCGCAAGCTTCCTCTGATTAGACACAATAACACAAACTAACTCTAACCTGGGTCGACAACAAGGTCTTGCAAGCTTTCACAAGCCAAGCCCATAGTTGATAGACTTGCCTTACCTTGCCAAGCATGTAAATGCATCGTTCCTTATTTACAATAGTATTCGTTTAAGTCAATCTAAGTGCAGTTGATAAACTCAATGAAATATTTCTATAGCTAAAATAGACAAATAATTTCCTTTTTTTTTATATTTTACCATCTAGGTTCTAGATACTGCCCAGATCATAAATATATATCGCATTTGAATCTATAACCATCTGTCGTACATCATAGAGCTGGAAAGGTCTTTACAGCATAGATGATGTTGCAAAGACTATTCTAGGTCAATAGCAGAGTCACTCGAAAAGAAAGAGAAGTCCAAAAATTATATTTAAACACAAAAACCAATTTGCAGGTGGCAACATAGATTCATTTCCAGCAACAGAAGATTGGGACAATGAGGAGTGGTCCGGCTCACTGTCAGACACAAAGGTATTGTAACATCCATAATATGTGTGGTCTTGTTTTTACATAGCCCACACTTAACAAATACAAATTATAGTACTTGCTAGACTATAATGAAATATTAATAAAAATATGGTACTACCATATTATAAAGTTTTCACTTTAATGACTTAATTAAAAAAGGCACTAAAATCAGTGTAAATTAGTACATATATTAATATTATCCACATATGGGAAGGTAAGTAGAGGGAACATATAATCACGATACTGTCCTCCGCTTTTCTATCATACTCACTGAAAATACCTTGAAATACCTTGTTCAGTAGCGGAACTCAACTCCACCCTTCATATGACTAGCGTGGGAATATAATAATAATATATCCCCCTCATAGGAATCGAACTCATAAGCATCATCCGCTGTACACTGTAGTGTACATGATAGCCTAATATAAATAATAATAGGATGTATAATTAACATGTTCAGGTATTCACGCCGAGTGTCAACGTCCAGAACGCTGTCGCGGAAACGGAAACGCCTCAAGTATCTGCTGCGGTATGTTGATGTCATATATATACATACCGTACAGTCACATTTCGATCTAACACCCTCTGATTATAATTCTTTCAACATGGACTACAATTAAAAATGAATATAACAGTCATTGTATTTATATTTAAAATATTGAATGTAAATTATTATATAAAATCTAATATAAACATATTGAAGTTTCGATTTGGAAAAAAAATCTTACATTTGTTAATTTAAATTTTTTTTTTCACATCATCTCATACCAATATTGAGATGCATAAATATACAGTGAACCTTTTTAATACGTGTTTTAATAAAAGTATAACGTCGTGTTAATCTAGTTTGTACTGTACTTTAATACTTTGTTAGAATTTTTATTTTTGTCATGCATATACTATATTGGTCTTATATGAAATAATATATAAAATTGTATAATGAATATATCAATGTATAACAGGAGGACTGGGAATGCGGGAACGAGGCGAACGGTCCTCGGGAGCCCCACATACCCACGTACACATACCACAACACGCAACAACATATACCGGTATGTATTATTCAGTTAAATTTGTCTATACAAATTTCACTTGTATAATCTAGAACAATCTTTATAAACCTAACACCAAAAATAAATTGTAACATGAGTATAAGAATTCCGATTTATAATATAATACTGGTAATAGTTATAATATAAAAAATTTAAGTTCTGTATAAGAGTCATGCTTTTGGAGTCAATATATAATCAAATTTTGGTTTTGCTTTTCAGTTTTCTTTATTTAATGTATGAATAAAATTTTAAATGAGGTTTTAAAAATTATTATACAATAGTGTTCTTATATTGTGATTATTTATTCCTTATAACATTATTTATAACTATTTGGTAGTAAAAAAATTATTAAACTAGTCAACGCTTTCTTTTCTTTATATCTCATTGTTTATTTTCATTGTTGTTTGTAAACACCTAACGTGTTGTTGAAGATAAATTGGCAAGATAGTAGCATATTAGATAGATAATTTTTGTTTAGCATCACATAATGAGTCATTATTATTTATTCATAGAATTGAATTTCCCACAAAAAAATTTTGATTGTTTTAAATTATTTAAGACTAAGTGGTTAAGGACACTCTTGTACAACACATATTTGATTATATTTATGAGTTTCTAAATAATATTTGTCTAAATTAATTCTATTCCAGCAAATGCCTGGAGCGACGAACGCAGTTCCGCCCGTCAAGAGTGAAGCCGAAGCATACCATCAGCAACACCATCAGGTAATATTTAATAATATACCTACATAAATATAAACATTTTAATTATATTATAGCTTTTTGGAGAAAAAGAGGCCATTGTGGCGCGTGGGACAAGATCATTATTAATGTTATATTGCTATTAGAATATTGTTTCTAGTATAAGAAAATCATGAATTAAATACTTATTTTATGTTTTTTATATTATACTACATTTTATTTGTTCCAGCCAATGGGCATGTCGGGTAGTTTAAGTGCTGCTCAGTCACAATATCTGTCTCAACTCACACAACAAGCGCAGCGGCATGACAATAGTATGTACTTTTTCCTTTTTTTTTGCATTTTTTTCATAGTGTTTGTGGTTACCGTAGCGCAGCGTGGAAATGTCCCACTAAACACGATGGTTGCGGGTTTGATCCTCATTCTGAAAAATGACTTATTTTCACACAAGACGAAGCGCGGCGTTAGTTTCCGCCGCCTTTAATTTTTTCAGTAACTCGACACGAACTTGAACACTCGAGTTGAATTTGGGCAGAATGTGGAGCATATAGTGTCTCGACACTAGGTTTTATACTACTTACATACATTGATATAGCAATATTGATTTCATAATTATGGACAGTACATTTTTAATTATAATTTTTTTTTATTTGTAGGTGTATATACAAGTAACTACGGCGTATACGGCACATCGACGGACATATCGACGCAGCGGAAAACGCAAAGAGTACGAGTGCCGCCGCCATCAAAGGTGATTACTAATTATATCATTTAATTATGATTTTTATTAAACAATACATTCATATATCCTGTAATGTGACAATATTTGTTTTGGCAATGTAAATTATAGATCTTTTTATTGAAATTTTGTATGTTGTGGGATTACAAAAAAAATTAGATAACTATATAAATAAATAATAGAACAAGCAGGTATGTGGTGTGTGTGGTGTTTTATTTCATACAAATACATTGCACATAATATACATATAATTTTGTTTGTGAAATGTTATATATATATATATTTTTTTTTTGTGCAATAAAGTGTTATTATTATTATTGTTATTATTATTACATTTTTATTTACATCCTATGTTCATTGCATTGAGATAAACTGTAATATCTATACTTTGTATACTATAAATATATTAGCTTTATAAAATTGATAAACAAATTCCTTATCGTATTCGAAAATTAAGGATAAAAACTTGTCAACATTTCAAATAATCACACAAAATAATGATAAAATAACCTAACGTTCTAGATACCGGCTTCAGCCGTTGAAATGCCAGGAGGTACAGATTCCACGGGCGCCATGTTCCTAGACGTCCAGTTCGGAGCCCTGGAGCCCGAGGCGATAGACGTGCACTCCGCGCACGCCCCGCACCCCGCGCACCCCGCCAGCCCGCTCGCGCAGCCGACGTCGCAGCCGTCCACGCCTGTGCCCGTTAAGGTACCACTTGGAATATAACTTAATGATTACTAAGCTTATTTATCCTCTGCAGTTCTGTATGACACATGACACATATATTTTTTTATTGTACACCACTGATTTAAAAATATTACTGTAAAAAACAAATTAATATAATGGAAGCACAAAATTCTTATCGCTAATTAGTAACTTCCAGACAACCTGTGGGTTAGGAAATGAAAATGTTATATATATTTATTTATACATATACGCCAAACTAGCTTTTGCTCACTTATATATATGTAGGTTTAACGTGATATATATGACATATCTCCCGATGATGATAAATATTGTGAGATTAACATATTCAACCAAAATCTTCAGCTTTATTAGCTTCACACTCTATCCCGCACATAGCAGGGTAGGCAGAGGAAACCGTAAGAACCTAGTGTTAAGACACTCCGTTCCCCGCTTTCTCCTTTTCGAGGCATTGCGTGTCGAGTGGTAGAATTCAACGCCGCGCTTTTTGCCTTGCTTGCCAGAGCGAACTACATAAAAATCATTCATTCTCCCCGAGTGGGAATCGAACCCACAAACCTTCGCGTTTACAAGCGGGGTTATGCCTCTGCGCCACGATTGTATTAGTATAATTAAAAAAATATACATTTTATTACCGTTCGTTAAAAATAGAAAATTCTATAGTTTTATCAAAATCATAATTTTTTTTTAATTAATTTAGCAAGTTACATCTCAACCTGAACCTGTGCCCGCGTCCTCCACCCACGAGACAACGACTGAACCGCCGAGTAGCTACCCTAATGCTAATAGTATGGTGAGTTTTTGTTTAGTTATTAAATACACGCGCTTACAGTGTTGCGAGGCTCAAAATCCGAATTAATGTAGGTATTAGATAAGTAACCGTAAACTTATTACTTATAATCTGTGATTCTTGTTTGCTATTAATATTGTGTTATCATTTAATTTATTTTATAGTTGTTATTGAAAACATCAATTTTCATTACATTTCTAATGTTTGATTAACGTGTGCATAACTTAATGTTGCTTTAGACTAGTACTATTATAACTTTATTTATATAAAAATGTAAATAAATACGATTTACTTCGTGTTTTTATTATATATTATGTACTCAACATAATATATAATAAAACATGCCTTGCACAGACCGCAGTCTCTTTAAGATCAGACCGTAAACGATGACGAAATTACAATTTTATATTAGTGTGACTTGAAAAAAATTGGCATTGTTTCCTGATATGTCCTTTCTATGTCAAAATAAGATTTCTAGTATATTTATAGCTTTATCTTGCATATGGTAGAGGAGGATGGATAGGTAGAAAAACTAAGGTTCTCAATCTGTTGTTTAACCCTTTCCACTCCAAGGCTGTTTTTGTTGTTATTCCACCAGCTCTACGCTAAAGTTAATTTTTTTTTTTTAATTTTAGTGTTTTTGTGTATTTTGTAACAAAAAACGAATTATTCTTATTTAATAAAATTTATTTTATAATTACATGATACTATATTTGAGGGCCAGTAACTTTACTGCCTGTTGTAAAATCAATATTTGGATAATGTCGAGTGACTCTCGACATTGGAGTGGAAAGGTCTGTGTTCTGTATGTCCCGCCGTTGAATGGCGCAACTCAACGCCGCCACACTTTTTTCTTGTCGGAATTGACAAATGAAAATAATTTATACAACCAATTGGATATTTTCTATAACATTATGTTTTTTTTATATCAACAGTTAAATGAGAGTTTATCAGCAGTAGACACGACGACGAGTCAACCTGTTACAACAGAATCCTCAGTCTCTAATAGTACATGTGAGTTGATTTAGTTACTAAGCGCTTTTAGATATTGATTTATATTTACCTGTTAGTTTTTATGAAATAATATTACATACTACACTTTTAACAATAGTACCCATAATGACTTGGCTTGTTTTTGGTTGATTTTTGAAACAATATCAGTTGAAATATGACCTATATATTCTAATTAACAAATTATGCTAACAGTTATATATTTTAATTTGTTGTAATATCATAATATATCTTCCTTTCCTTCCAGCACTAGATAAGCTTTCCGCATCGATAAAGCAGCTAGGTGTCTCAGCAGTGTCGGCAGTCTCCGCAGTGTCCGGTGTCGCGGGAGCGCCCAGTGTCACGGGAGTGTCGAGCGTGTCGAGTGTGGACGCGCCGCCGCAAGCTCATCATCATTACGCGCATCATAGGCCTAAGGTTAGGTGACATCGAAACGACTAATGAATGTAATGTAATAGTCTTCCTCGGTAAAAGTCAAAATTTGACCTGGTTGCTCTTGAGAGTGGAGTTGAAACAAACAAATTCTTCAGCTGTACTTTATAATATTAGTAAAGATACTGTAGAGGATATAGATGTTAAATAATGAATATTCTGTTACTTTGTGAATAACAAATGGGAATGATATTAATGAGTACATGCATGCATTTAATTTAATACCAATTTGATTCAATTAATGAAACTTATTTAATAGGTTCCAGCTCCTACAGGTACAAATAATTAAATGATTAAATATAGTAGAAATAATTTTCAAATTTTTATCCAGACGGTGGGACAACAGAATGTGTACGCGGCGCACCACGCGGTGTCACACCACCCGCCAGTCTACAGTCCCAATGTTTATGCGCAACAGGTATATTATTATTTATTTTTTATTTACATATTGATGTATTCGATTTTTATTTTATTTAAGTTTCTTGTTACTTTTAGGTAAATTCAACAAATGCATCTCTGACGGGAGCATCGCTGGCGAACGCTTACCCGTCTAGCGTGACGCTCACACAGTATCAACCTATTATTAATTCTTATCAGGTATGCCGATTTTTTTATATATATATATATATATATATATATATATATATATATATATATATATATATATATATATATATATATATATATATATATATATATATATATATATATATATATTACTATAATCCTTTTTAAAAAAAAGACATTTAAAAAATTATATGCATGTGATTGAATTCAATGAACATCTTATAGACAATAATAACATTATTATTTTGTATTATACATTTAGTACATTTAAAGTTAAACATTAAATTAAGGAAAATTTTTACCTGTTATCACCAACTAAACAAACAGATATGAATTAATACTAAATAATGATGTTTAATACTAAAATATACGCTATTAATTGGTTTAAATAGCTTAATTTCCAACATGTAACTTCCAGCAACAGACCCCAGCGGCCTCGACGGTGTCGGCGGTGTCGGCGTACGGCGGCTCGGCGCTCTACACGGCGCCCTACTCCGCGGCGCACCCGCACGCGCACGCGCACGCGCACCACTACCACCACCCGCCCAAGCATCAGCACAAGGACGCGCAGGTACACACAGCGCGATTGAGAGATAGTAATGTAAAGTGAAGTGGTAAGACGTGGAGGAGACACCGTTTAGACTTTCTAGGGTTAATTAAGATATTAAAGAGTTCTGTAAAAGACATGGTGACGCACTCTAGGGCGTGCATTAGGAAGATGATGACAGTAGACGAGATGAAATAGATATGCAAGTATAGTTATGTATCATCTATCCTGAAAATAAAAAAATCTGGTACCCTTATATATGTTATATATTGTGCACGTCATAACCTTATTGCCATTTACTTGTATATAATAAAATATGTATATAATAAAAATTGTATATGTTTATATTGGTATATTTTTATTGTTACAGTATGACAATTCAGTAGCCTCAAGTAATAGTTTAACAAGCACGTCCACAACACAGTCAAATCAGACGACAGCCAAAGTTACGACGACGACAGGTATTTTTATAAGATTTTATATTAAGAGTACATATGTGTGTGTGAATGTACAAATCTGCCCAACACATTTTCAATGATTTTTAAATAGCCATTTCACTCGCCATTTATTCACCAGTGAGCGGAACAGTGAACGCGGGCACCGGTTCAGTGACGTCATCGAACGCGACGTCGGGCGCGGTGACGGGCGCCAACGCCACAGCGAGCGCGAGCGCGGCGGCGGGCGCGGGCGCGGGCGCGGGGGCGGGCGTCAACGCGGGCTACGCGGGCGGCGCGCTGTACGGCGGCGCCTACGCGTATGATGAGCAGCTCATGCGGAGTGGACTCCCGCATCACATGGTTGGTAACTTGTGTACTTATATTTTTAGAAAACATTTAACATGTGAAACATTTAACGTTCGTCCAAGGGCTCTGACCGTTAAGCCATACGGTGCCGTTTACGTTTCTTTTTTCGTTCGGTTTGGATGATTCAATCTGCTCGTACCTAATAAAACTGAAAATAATATAAGACAGGTTTAGAGCAGAGAAGTTAAAATGATTCATATTTAATTTTTTTTTGGGTACACCCCACAAAAACGATGTTATATTATAAATGAGGAAACACAGAAAAATAATTAAAAATATAATTATTTTCTCATAGGGTGGCTACTATGAAGTCGGTTACAGCGCGCGGGAAGGCACGTTTGGTCTGGGAGGAGGGGAGAGATTCGGCAGGACCGACGCTGCCTCTCCGCAACAGGTAAAGGAATTATTTCTTTATATATATTTCCTTTCTTTTTGTAGGTACATATAGGAAATTTAATATTTAACAGTTTAGAATTTTTTCTGTAATATTTGTACTTAGCTTAAAGGGGAAATTAGTATAATTCATTATTTTGAGTAAGATCTGATGTGCTATTATTTGTTTATTAATAACTTTCAACTATTTTAACTGCTACCAACGCCAAAAAGAGTAAATTTTTACAGTCATTAGTGAACTATACTTATTTCTCGCGACAGTTGTGGCTTCTGGGGAATCAAATATTTCTAAACTAAACTTCTAAATGTGAGGAAAAGCGTGAATCTTTTTTTTTATTTATTTAATTTCTTTTTTTACGATGAAGGTGCCAGCAGCGCTACCTCCCGGCTATGCGTACTTTTACCAGCCACCACCCACCACATACCAATACGGCGTTTATCCTACAGCTGTAAGTATTGCACTCAAATATAGCTTAAATATTTGAAGTTTTATATTTCCTCAAAGATTCTCTATTATTATAACAATAAAATATCTGAAGATTACTTCTACACTAGTACTAACCCAAGTATCATAATCTTAGGCTATAAGTTGTTATACTTGTATATTAGCTTGGGTCTAACAGACAGACACACTACACAGACACTGACACTGTACACTAAAATACATATGGTAAAATACATATATGTTAATCAGTTTAATCAGTTTAATAAGTAACCCACTGTATGTACGGGAAAGATATAGTAATAACATAAAGTCTATGAGGTTTAATAGAATAGTATTTATTAACACGTCGAGCTTTAGTATTTCTTTGCTGAAAGGCAACTTTTCAACACATTTCCAAATTAAGAGATTATAAAATGAAACACAAAAATTTCAGTATGGAGGCGGATCAAGCGTAGGTGGTGTGGGCGGCGTAGGCGGCGTTGGAGGCGTAGGCGGCGTGGGCGTGAGTGGAGTCACGGGCGCGGGCAAAGTGTCCGCCTACTCGCAGCAGCAGCCGCCTTATGATGCACAGGATTCTTATAAGAGTGGTGGGTTTCATTTTAAGTTTAATACCTAAATGGTGTCAATAAAAAAAAATCCCTATAATGTTTTCAATCCAGCCAGCCTGTCCATAGAAAGAAAGCTTTCCATTGTTAATGCAGTGGTTGAGGTATTTATTTCCATTTGAAAAAAAATATTAGTATTCCCTTCCTCTGGCTGCAAGCAAAACAAAACGCGGCATTGAGTTCCTCCACTGTGCTGAAAGAATGTCTGTCAATATTTTTTTTCCAAATGAATATCCATTGGATACCATTTCCAGCGGGCCCCTACACAGCGAACGCAAACAAATCAGCCGGCGGTGCCACAGCTGATCTCTCGAACGCTATGTACGCCAAAACACATGTGGCGCTTAACAAAGTGAATGTGAGTAATGTTTTATTTATTAATATATTTGTTGTTTTACATATGGACAGATAGATGAGAATATATGTTTGTTATATTTGACACAAATTATATCATATTGTGACCACAACATGAAAGTGACCTAACTTAAAATGTAATTTGTTTCATTTTATTGTTAATTAAGAATAATGTGTTTAGGTCACTTTTAATATTGTAGGTCTAATGCATAAGTTTATTGAGAAATTTATAATATTATACAAAGAATGTCTGATAATATTTTTTACTATATATTATATTGCATTGGGAGATTGGTGTTCTAGTTAGTGGTATGGTGTTCAAATTTAGACGGTGGTCGAGTTTGTTTGCGGCATGCGTGTGTGCGTGTATGTGACATGATGTTATTATGCAAAGTATATATTTTTAGATTAGATACGTAGGCAGACAGATACATTTTTTTTTAGATGCGTTCATCTCACGCGTGTTGCGGTGGAGGCAATGATAACCACTAGGTTATTATTGCCTATACGGCTTAAAGTTCTACACTAGTTGAACTTAACATTTTTCACTTTTATAACATGAGAATGTCACAATGGCCGAAAATGTCACAATTTGGAGGAAATTGAAATAATTAAGTTAAAAAATAAAATTATAATTTAAAGTGAGTAGTATCTTCCAGTTAAGCGTGTGCCATCTTAGTCCGCATCAACGCTTTACATCAGGCTAGATGCGTAGATGCGATCAAACGTTTCTCTATCAGACGTAAAAATAATGGAAATCGAGTCCACAATCATAACACGAAACGGTAAGCCGTAAGGTGAAATTCAATCCACAGAGCTACGAGAAGGCGGGCTTCCACAGCGGCACGCCGCCACCTTTCGGCGCCGGCTCTCACCTCTACATACCGGCGCCGCCTCACCACCACCCCCACCACCACGCGCCTCAGCACCAGGTACCACCACCACTGAGACCACCGTCATCTGTTTCATCAGTACGGGGTTTTCCAACCATTCTTAAGTTAGGCTCCTCGGACTAAGAATAACATTTTCACGTCAACAACCCATACGAAAATGATTTTAATAAAATCACACATTTATAGGAAAACAATAACAACCAATACATCAAGCACACATACATACATCAATACATGCCAAGATACGCATATTATTTTAAGTTCTTTTTGGAATAAACTTTGATGAATGAAGTTTTTTACTTCAAAGTAATGTTTGTTATAATTGCTGAAATGTTTTTATCGAAATTAATTTAGAGTGCTGAAGAGAACCTCTCTTCAGCAGAGGGCTGGAAACTCCTGGTGACAATAGTATCACTATCTACAACAGTGACGCTATGCCATTATAACAGACATTGTTACTATGAAAGAGACCATTAACACTTTGATTATATAAGTAGTCACTAGACAGTATAAATTAGTGTTTTAGATGGTATATGAGGAAAATAAAATAGAAATATAATCAATTTTAGGAGAAAAATTTAAAATAATTTGTATATTCTGTAGCAATATATAATATCATTTTAACACATACACACACACACACATACTATATAAACAACTATAATTATGTATATATATATATAGATATATATATATATATAAACATCTATATATATATATATATATATATAGACAAATAAAATATATAATTGCATGACATTATGAGTAGTAAATTTTAATTTAAATTCTTAGAGTTTGCTTTCGTTTGTAGATGGATGGTCGGGTGAACAGTAGTCATAATAGGCGGGTAAGTTGTGTGTTTATTTTGCTGTATTTGTTTTGTGTGTGTGTGTTTGTTGTTCTATGTTTTGTATCTTGTTTTTGTGTTTATTTGTATGTGAAGGGGATAAAGCTAGATTAAAGTATTGAAATGGATGTTTTTTTTAATACAGAAAGTATTAAAGATGGTATATATAATAGAAACTAATGATAAGTCGCTTTGTTTTTCTTTTACGATTTCTAATATGTTTTATTGCTAGCTTTATTGTCACAGTTTGTATATACATCATTTTAGGTTATTTAGTGTTACCCGCCTTGATAATATTTGCATGGTTTTTTTTTTTAATATATATGCAATATACTTTATAAATATAGGTATATAATTAATGATATATATTTATAATGTCTAATGTGTACTTAACTGATAAATCTGACTGACTAATCATTCGCAATATTACTAACCTTTTAAATAATTATTAATTAGGGCATTGTTTATTTCTGTCCTTTATAAATATTTGCATTTAAAACAAGGTTTATGGTACTAATATATTTAATTCATTTTCACAAAAATACACTCGATCTAAATTTATTACAAAAAAGTGATGAGACACTGCGCTCTATCCACAACTATGTATGTGTTATGCAGATAAGATATTATTTTAAACATAAAATAGGATAGGCAGAAAGATTTTAGTGTCTAAACACTCCGTTTTCCGCTCACCTTATGAATTGTGTGCCGAAACTTTACAACGTAAACAATGACTACGCAATAATAATAATATTGTTTTTTTTTTTTTAGGAAAGTGCTTCGTCGGGCCGGTCCGGTGCGTCCAAACCGGCGGCCAGCAAGCCCACTTACTCGCAGTCGTACTGGGCGCCTAACTAACTTGGTGAGATATGATTTTTTGATAAGTTGAGTACCGCCACTCAACACGCAATTTCTCTAAAATGCTTACCCTGCTGTATGCGGGATACAGCGTGAAACTATTGAAAATGAAATATTTGTTCAGAAATTATTATAAAATTAAACTTATTATTTTAACCATTGTTTTAATTAAAAATTTTATAAGATTAATCATGTACTATGATTTATAATAAATAATAATATAACATTAGTGTATTAACACGAAGCGATCGTTTACAGGGACCGACCATACAACATGGAGACGTGTACTGAACGCCGACCTCCACTCAGCTGCCGCCGGTCGCCTGCACGACTTCATTTGTACCACACACTGTCATTATCATAAACACATAAACATGTATAAACACGTATAAACACATACAAACACGCATGAATGCGGATAAATGTCTGTTTGTGCCGGCGGCGTCCCCGCGCGTTACTCGTGTCAATTTATATGGAAATATTAATAAAGGTATTTGATAAAATAATTGATAGTGTGTATAGTGTCGAATTGTAAATGCTCTACTAAATACTTATTAATTAAATTAACGCGCAGGCGACGCCGCGCTACGACACTAGTTTTTGTGTTTGTTTGTGTTTGTGTGTGCTTATTATATATTTGTAATCTTTTTTTTCCATGCGAGTTGTTTTTGTGACACTGGCTCCCCAATTTTTTTAATTTCATTTAGCACGTAATATATATATATATACATATATATTATATACATAAACAGTACGTGTATCTATTTAAAAACGGAACTGATATTGTAAAATAAATAAAATAAAAGGTAATTGAATGATGTTTAAAACTATGTTAATAAAGTGTATCATGTTTTTTTTTTTTAAATTAAATTCGTAGTGTATTTTGATGCGTCGTATCGCAGCACTCTATAGTTAGGCAGTCGGGTGTTCAATACGCTGCGAGACGACGAAACTTTTTGTATAAGTCCGCTCCGTTAGGTTACAATTGTTTTTTAAATAAATAAATAAATAAATTAAACAGTAGTGCTACATTATTGTTAATAATATATAGATCGAGGTGATATCCTTATATTATTAACACATTACCTCTTTATATATATGTATATGTAAGTGTATGATGCGCTATGCGCGTCAATACTTGTATTTAGTTGTCGTACGTTTTGTAATTATATATTATTATTATATAAAAGAAAAAAAAAAACAAACTAAATGAATGGGCAATGTAGTTCGTTAAACCGTATTATAATGGTCTTTTTTATTGAGAATCGAGTCGAGTCGAGTTTGAGATGATCTCGCGTTTGATTGAAGTATGGGGAAATACACATATTGGAACATGCTTTTGAATTTTTATTTTATGCCTTTGAGCTTTTATATATATATAATGAAGGTATATTCCTGCATTCATCGCTCTGTCTCCAGCGTTCCAGCGTCACCAATAAGTAAAAAGCGGAGAATAGAGAATTTAACTTTAGTAACAAAATATTAATAGATTTTCTAATCGAGTTCTCATTTTTTGGGGTTCCCTAGCCAAATGGCAAAAAAATTATAAATTCGTCATGTCTGTCTGTCTATGTGTTCGTACGTATGTCACGGACACCTTTTTCAAACTAAGAATTATATTGTTGAAGATGTTCACAAAAATTTGAAAAAGAACAAATGTGGGTATTAATAGTACCCCATACATATGGGTACCCGTACTATGATTTCTAATATAATTTTTTTTCTAAACTAAATAATTTCACGCATCTTTCTTTTATGTTAGTAATACGTTAGCAAATCTTAAAATTCGCCAGATAGTAAAAATGATCAGACTGACAATAGATTATAATGAATTACAACTACTAAGATAGTACAAATGTTATATATTATTTTAAACTTATTTCAGCTGAGAAATGGAACCACAATCTTTTCACTTGCAAATCACAGGAAAAAAAATTAAATTACAAAAATATATAATAAAATCTTTAATGCAATAGGAATGTTCTAACTAAGTAACAGTTAACATTGAAAAAGGCACCATTTTGTATAATGACTATCTAAGTAAGGCATATTTATTTAAAAATAAATAATTATTATTATAATATTATCACAAAGTAAAATAAGCCGATTTCAATAAAATAAGTTAAATCCGCTGTTTAATTAATTTTATTTATATTAATTATTAATAATAAAGTAAACTTTGTTTTTATGAAGCTCTCAATTGAAAATTATTGTCCTTGAGTTGAAAGTTTACTGAAATCATTTGGCACTGCTAGTAGTTTTAGTTAATTAGTCAATAGGAATATTATGCCTACTCAGAGATATCAATTATAGTTTAACATTAATTAAATAATATATTCTGTACATTAAATTCTCAACATTTCTATATAGACACTAAAGTGAATTAAAAAACAACAATATTTCCATGTCAAATTTTAGTTGAACTTTAGTTTCATAAATGTACAGCGGCTGCTTCATCCACTATCCAGAAAAGAGAGCCCTCTGGTTTCACTCGAGTAGCTGGCAGATCTTCTTTGTCCTTCAAAATGCGCTGTAATATAATATATAATATTTGCATCATTTTATTTCTCTTTCTCTATGTCATTTATGCATAAAATACTCCTTTAGTAACATAAAAGGCTTTTTCAATTTTATCTAGCCTAGCTTTTACTTGCAGCTTTGTGCAAATAAATTCAATAGCTTCAAATATTAGAATCTATTTATATAAAAAAAATCATATAAACAGAGCAAAGAGCAATTCCGCCAATTCTTTTTTTGTTGTGTTACTTGTTATGAAATGGGTTTATGGGATTATGTATGGGGCTATGAGTTGGGTTCTTATGAAATAAAAAAGGTAAAGGCAGAAGGTAAAGGTAAAAAGGTAAGGCTTAGTGGCACACGAGAAACAAAACAATTGCAAACTTATTTACGTAGTTCATTTCATACAAAATGATTGGATACAATAGCAAAATTAAGTTTGACAACTTTCAGGAGTATGGCTTTTTACAATATTTATTTATGTATTTTTGGTCGACCTACAATCATGAAAATAGTACGGAACCATCAGGCGCAAGTTCCGCTCGCACTTGACCAATATTTATTTAAACAAACAAATTATAAGATGCAAATGTTATAAAAAATAATTACATACATATAACATAAAAGTTATTAAATTGACCATAGTAATTACTAATGCTCAAAATTACAATAATATTAGTTATTAAACTATTGACATATGCCATATTTTTTATTTTCAATATAACCAATTATTTCTATGGAAATAACGATGATGTAACCCCAAAGTATTAACATTTTAATATTGAATGCAGTTTAGTTTATTAAACAAAGGGAGGGTTGTTAGTAGAATATTTATAAATAATTGTGATAATATTTAAAAATTAAAGTGGTCATGAATTGAATTAATTATAATGACATAACATTATTATTGAATCTAATTGGGTTTCTGTAGATATGATTAATGATATACTATCATTTTAGCAGATAAGTACAATAGTGATAAATGTGATATTTTTTTTTAAATATGTACATTAATGTCATAGTGTTGCAGTAAGAAACTGTAAATAGGAGGTTGGGATTCAAACCTTACTCGAGGGATTCAATTATTTTTGCCCCCACTCTGGTAAAACAAATTTCTATAAAGTGGAGAATCCAGAGTCTGCCTGCTGCTAAAAAATATATTTTACATATTTCTTCTGTTTTGAGAATAAATAGATTGAAAGTGAAGTTTTACTTTAACATTACTTAATTAAAGTAACATCAATTAATAAATTAAGTGATAATATTGTTTTACCCGACTTATCAAATTAAGTATTTTATAAGTAAATATTATGAGAAATTTTGATAACACACATTAATAAACAAAATGTTTGCTGCCACAATGTCAATAATATAATTATCTTATAATAATATATTACCTTTGCCATGTCAGCTTTACCACTGCCACTTATTGCAAAAATACAATTACTTGCAATATTTATAACTTTGTAAGTTAGAGTAATTCTTGCTGGTGGAGGCTTTGGAGAGTTGGTTATGGGAGCAACATTTAAATTTGTTTCTTCAAGTAAGTTATGGCCAGGGAATAAAGAACATGTATGGCCGTCGGGTCCCATGCCAAGTAAAAGAAGGTCAAACTTGTAAATATCACTATTGAATGCATTTTTTAATTTTTGATCATAGTCTAATGCCGCATCTTGAGCTGTAAAGTGCAAATATGTATGTCAATAATTTTATAGATAATTGGATCTTAGGTTACTGACGTAACTTATAACTGATGTAAGACGTAATAAGTTACCTGACACGCCTTGTTTTATAGTAATAAATTGATCTCTTTTCAACTTAGTTTTCGGTATCAACATTTTATTATAAGCACCATATGTTGAGTCCTCGCTGTCTTCGGGAACAACTCTTTCATCACAAAATGCAAGAACCCATTTCGACCAGTCTGTCTCTACTTTTGGTAACCCTTCACATAAATATTTTACTACTGATCCACCTAAAATAAAATATTTTGAAAAAATATTCATCAAATGTCTATATTTATTCACAAAAAAATATTTTTCTCATAAAATTTGGTTAAGTTATAGTACTTACCTTACAAGCAATTGAACGAAGATAAAAAATTATAATTAAAATTATTTTAAAACAAACTTTTAACTTACCGGAAAGACCGATAAAAAACTTTCCACGGGTCAAAATGGCATTGTTAGAAATTTTCTCTATATAAGAAGCTAACTTTTTAATAATATCTTGTTCGTTACCTACTTTGATAATGGTCATATTAAATTAAATTAATAATTGAATAAATACAAAGTTTTGAAGTTCACAAAAAATACTGTGTAATGACAAGAATAACCTTCAAACTTGAAATTTGAAGTTTAAATAAATCGTCAAAGTTAGACATAGGACAAGAGGTCATCTTGTAGACACAACAGCAAATTGATGTCGCTAGTGTAGCAAATGGAAACTATTAATTATTAAATTATTAATATAAAATTTTAAGTAGTATAAAGTGTGTTGGTTGAAAATTTAAATATTTTTGTGATATATATAAGTAGTAAAAAATATGCAATTCTAAAATCTCGCCAATTACGTAATAATTAGTAATTACGCAGGCTGTAGTTGGAAGGTGAAATGAGTACGGATATTTTTTAATATTCTTATTCTACATTTTAAAATAAAATGTATCACAATCTTTAAACCTATGACTTATGTTATGGATCCAATATTAAAACTACAAGTGAATCAAAACCGGGGACTCATTGCTTTCCCACTATTATCACGCCCGTCTGTCAGCTTATTATATAAATCATTGTTCCATCTGTAAGAACGAGCGCTATATAACATACTACATAGTAGTAACAAAGCAGATGTGTTTCTTATCTTATTTATTTAGTATACTATTTTAATAATTTAAGGCGCTGTTTCACTGTTATTTCACTGGCTAACTTAATTCCCTTCCAAGCAAAAGAGATATATATATATATATATATATATATATATATATATATATATATATATATATATATATATATATATATATATATATATATATATATATATATATATATATATATATATATATATATATATATATATATATATTTGATATGTAATTTTACATACAAATCTTTTTACTTTTTCCCTTTTGAAACATTATGCTTATGAATTATAATAAAACTTTATATGCGTAAATAACAATTCCGCGGTATGTTTTGGATAACGGGTAGTCCATTAAAATTCAATTCAGCCATTCCGTAGTTCCTTATAATTTTTTTAAATTAATTTCTGTTTTGGTAACGTGTAAACAAATATCTACACGTCTTTCATTTATATTTGTAGTTTAACAAGTAATGCTCTCATAATTTAAGTTTGCCAAATACATTTTAGTACGTGAATTCTATTTCATATACTTGGTAGTCTAACTACTACTGTATTATAAGTAACAATATAATATTTAAAGCTTATTTATTATATTATGTAAAATTGATTTTAAACAAAAAAAAAGTGTAAGGTAATTAAAAGTAAAAAGATTGTCAGAAGTGGGATTCGAACCCACGCCCACAGAAGTGGACTGCGACCTGAACGCAGCGCCTTAGACCGCTCGGCCATCCTGACATATTGAAGTGAATTGAAATTTATGTATACTAAGTAAAATCATATTATAATTTATATTTACTTATATATTTACATAGTTCTATTTTTATTATAATAGAAGATTTAATTAGAATGCTAATAGTTTTAAAGACATTGTTACTGGATGTCTATTGTGGTTGGATTTTTTTAAATGACTGATAATATTAACTTTTGGATTTAAATTACTGATATAAAAAAAAAAAATAATCACTTTTAAGGGTATAGAATAAAAAGATAAGACCTTGTTTCGCATTTGGCTGTACAATATAATTTATTTAAAAATAACCCTTAAATGATCTATCTAAATACTTACGTATCAGTTTCGTTTTTACGAATAATTTACGAATAATATTTGGTATATTTTAGATAGTATATATTTTTTATTTTGTAATTATTATACTGTATATATTATTCGTTTTTTTTATGAGTTTAATGCTGTTAGGCCAATAGGGCTAACAGCATTAAACTCACAACAAAAAAGAAAAAACCAAATAATATTTACAGTATAATAATTACAAAATAACAAATATATTCTATCTATAATATACCAAAAACTATTTAAAAAACTTTTCAACAATAGATGGCAGCACAATCATATCAGTGCCAACTACCAATTTCACAAGCTTACTCTACTCAACACTAGATGGCGACAAACTTCAAAAAAACATCCATATACTCATACATTTAGTAGGGTACATATGAAGAAGTGAAAGTATTACCAAAACGGGCACGTCGACCGCCACCATCCGGTTGTTGACCGTCAAAAATATTCGCCATGTCGTAATTGTGGTAATATCGATGACTGAACGCAAAGCTTTTACTATTTACTACTTGCCTAGATGTTTGTGCGTGTAGCGTGCGAGCTTTCATTTCTGTTGCAGCTGTAGGTAGAAGGTGTAGGAGCTTTAGAATTTTGTTGTAAGATTGCAGGCGGAGGAACCTAACACGTTACTGTGCTTTACCAGTCTCTTAGTCTTACGTATTAGTTTATTTAATAATATACAATCTTCATATTATATATACATTTTGCTTGGATATGGTAAAAAAAATAATTAAAATATTAAAATTACAACAAAAAAAAAACGGCTAAATATTGTTTATAGTGATTTTATATGTGAAACGTGCTATTTAACATTAATGAGAAGATTATTATATAATAATATTATAGCTTATATTATTTTTAATGAACATACATATTACGTTTAAAAAAAATTGTTATATAAATATATAATTTTGTTATTCGTGTGTTTATCGTCCTTCTACTCATGAACTACAGAATCGATTTAGATAGTATGTATAGAAGTTGTGCGTATATTTCAAAATCTTGCTAGACGCTCGCAACATCGTTAGCGTGGACTTTATGATCCTTGCCACCTGATTTTCACTTACCGATTTATTGTTTTTTTTTTCTTATTTTTTATAGTTATAGTATTCTACATCAGTAGTACCAGTGAACAAAATGAATTATAGCTTGCCCAGTTCTAACACTTTTCAAAATTTATTAATATCATAGATTGCTTAATTAATATTTTTTTATTAGATTCATAGTGTGTTTTACACGCCCCTACATAATTTTTTCGTAAAAATATTCATTGAACAGACATCATTTTCTTACTGTTTTTTTTATATAGTAAAAACCACAAAATATAACGATTTATTTAGCTCTTTAACTAAAAGTATCTATGTATATTAAATATATTCATTACAGAATTTCCCGAAGTGCCTAATTTTAAACGTTTCCTAATTTAATGAAAATACAATTTATTTCATAAAACGAATCTGATATTCTTGCCAGGGCGAATTTGATATAAAGAAATTATATTAAATATTATCTTCAGCTCCAAAACAATATTTTAATTTTCATTACTTGCAACACTGTATTTAATTGCTCCTGATGAAATCGAAAATGAATCTTCTAGTTACAGATTAGATATACGTACGTATAGTAAATTGTAAGATATCAGACTTTCATCAGAATACAGATCTCCCAATGATTTTTAAATCATTTCAACTATATAATAAATATTTTTTAATAATCATTACAGTTTCATTGTATGAAATCTCGTGTGTATATACTGTACATTAATTGCTAGTGATGTGCCACGAATAACGATATATTAATAAAAGCACCTTGAACTATCGCCGAATTCATGTTCGGCCCTGCCTAGTGCCTAGTGTCTATAATTAGCATTAATAATGACTTTGTAAATAAAAATATCTTTTATGTTATCTCTAGTAATAAATGAGAATTTATATCCGTCTGTCAATTTGTATGCCTTTGCTGTAGGATAATGTTTAAAGCTTTTTTTTAAGGTCGAAAAATACCATTCACTTTTAATATGTATTCCGTACATAGCAAGGTAGGCAGAGGGAACCGTATGCAGAAGGAACCTAGTGTTAAGACAGTTCGTTCCCAACTTTCCGTCTTCCGAGGCATTGCGTGTTGAGTGGCGGAACTCAACGCCGCGCTTTGATTTGTTCCCCGACCGAAGGAAATGGAAATAATTCATTCTCTCCGAGTGGGAATCGAACCCACAAACCGACGCGTCTATAGGCAGACGCTATGCCTCTGCCTCACGACGGTCCTCTTCTTTAAATGATATTTAATAATTGTATATAATTAGCTTATGACTGTCAAACAAAAATCGTTTACGGATTCAAATATATGTGTCTATTATAATAGTAATATAAAATAATTTCGTGCAGTTGTTAACTTCACTATGCCTTACCAGACATTTAACCATTGAAATATAGCCCTTAGCATTGTCCCGGTTTTTCGAAGAAAGCCTCCGTCCCCTCGGTACACTACTACTACATGCAGATAGAACTCGATGTGGTTGTTTTTTTAAATATATTTTAGTTTTCCTGCGTTCCATAAAGCAAATATATATATATATATATATATATATATATATATATATATATATATATATATATATATATATATATATATATATATATATATATATATATATATATATATATATATATATAACAGTAGTCGTAGTAGTATATAGTATGTTTTTTGATTCGGTTCAAAGTAAAGCATATAATTATAAGAATGAGCTTAATGAAGCCTTCAATATAATTTTATTACAATTTAAAAAAATAAACTTTTAGCTCCACATCGACAATTTAGTTTTGTTTATTAAATATATATTATAATTACATTTATATATGTTTATTATATATATGTAATTAATTACAAAATCTCAGCATCCGTTTCAAGAGCTATTATTATCTATATCAAAATGAATGACCGTGTAATATATTAATATATTACTTTTGACCTACACTTGACAGTGTATTACTGTATTATCGCCTTAGTACAAGTGACTTCGATTAGTTGTGAAGTTTGACTTTAAATCTATTATTCCGCCTCCAGGCTTGGCCTTGTCGTCGGGTTTTTTAACGTATCCTAACATATATGTACATACGTGTATAATTAGTACATCTGTATGTACTGTGTAGGTTTAGTATAAATATTTGTTAAGAGCTTTATTAATATATCAATGAAAATGTTATCTTCACATTTCATCTCTAGAGAAATTTAAAATTCATTGCGCGTTCTATTTTTTTTATATATACTTTACATTGTCTTTGAGTTTTCTATTATTTTTGAAAAAGCACCATCACCAGTACCAAGTCTGTATATATGGTACTGCTACTGTATTACTTGATTTAAACCAAAAAAATCCAAATTTAAAGTTTTTAAAAGCTTAATATGTATTAACAGATATTTCATTAATTAAAATAAAACTACTGTCTAAATAAAACTCTGTCTGTACTGTAAATGTGTACAGTTTTTAAATTAATATCGTTAATTGGGAAATACTTAAGAGCAGAAGAGTAGGTGCTATTCTATTCTGTTCAGCTATGATCTACGAAATTTGTCATTTTTTTGTTTAATTTTGTCATCCATTTGTGATTTGAGAAAATAAATTTGAAATTTCAACTGATTCCATAGTAAATTTTTGTAACAATTTTATTGTATAAAATATTATAAATAGATATATAAAGTTTTATTTATGACCAATTGAAATAAAACAAACTGTAAATGTTAAGAGAAGTTTACCACAATTAAGTGAAAAGCCGTTGCTGACATTATTGCGCATTAACACAAACATATAAAAAGACAAAAAAAAAAACAAATAAAAAACTGTTTTTTGATTCTATTATATAGATAAATATCATTATCATTATATTATA
This sequence comes from Dione juno, assembly GCA_037127375.1. Taxonomy (NCBI): domain Eukaryota; kingdom Metazoa; phylum Arthropoda; class Insecta; order Lepidoptera; family Nymphalidae; genus Dione; species Dione juno. Next base: position 1,428,763 of record JAXRJS010000077.1, read on the forward strand.
TCATTATGATTTATAACATGTATCATACACACATATGATTATTTAGCTTTTCCTTTTATTTCGACATATGCTTGCTGCGGAGCACTCATTAAAAACTCCGAGATACTTTATTATTATAACATAAATTATTATTATTACATATATATTATTATTACATATATATTATTACATATATATTATTATTATAGTAATACACATTGTTTATTACACACGAACACACAGATTGTGTGTTTTGAATGAAACCATATAAAGGATACCATCGACCCAAAATTTATCTTTATATATTATATAAAATATCATATTACTTGTATGTAACAAGTAAAATGAAATGTAAAACATAAAGGTTTATCATAAAGGTTTAAGCCCCATATCACCTTAGCTCATGTGAGCTGTTGACTTTGACCCACATATTCGTATGTAACACTTTCTGCACTGGACTCATGTAAACACTTGCTAGGACGTTCGGTTGTACTTGTCTCGGTAAAAATATTAAAAAAAGTTACTATATATATTTAAAACAATTTTTTTCTTTGGCTTTGTCTGTATAGTCGAATTGACATGATATAGTGCCCGGTTTACATGGAAACGATAAATTCCTTTTTCGATAAATTTACTATCTAATATAAAAATATTTTATTTGATTCAATCAAATTTTATTCTAAACTTTAAAGTTTTATAGTATTAGTAGGTACTTGGATAATACTTTTTATGTATGTTTTTAATAATATATAGGTAAGAAAATGTTTTATATCAGTTTTAATCTTTTATATGGAGTTTTTAATTTACTTATTTAACTTGACACAATACAGCCTATCTATAGTTTAGATTTGATGTGCCTAGTTTAAAAGGATTGTTGCTATAGTTGAAATACTAGGCGTCTAGTGCCACTTATGTACGTGAATATTTACAGCTGCGGTGAATAGTTCAGTTTTGTACTACCTACATATATACAGGTTGTCTACAAAGGAGGCGCCGTGGTGACTCGACGCCGACGGTTGTGGATTCAATCCCCAGTTAGGGAATGTATTATGCATTGAGTTCCATCCCTAACCGCGCAATGTATTGAAAATTTACCCAAAACTAGGGACGGAGTGTCTTAAACACTGGGTTCCATAATGTACACAATTATATCTGACCTACAATTAACGAATTAAAAGCCACAATTTAAAACAAATTACATAATATCGATTTTCGTAAAGACGTATCGATAACGATCATTCGAAATTTAGATTTTATCTATTGCCTATGATTTATTAAGAAAAAAAAAACAGATTATAAGCAGACAGATTCATAAAAGTATGCCTCATATATACTCGTAACACGTTTGCAATGGCGGGCGTAGGTACAGAAATAATTTAAAAGTGCGAAATGATAAAGAATAAATTAAGGTTATCTTAATGCCAATGTATGTGTTAATTTGACTTAGCATTTGGCACCTAGGTGCTAGGTACATATTGTTTTATTTTATTTACCTCCATAGCGTTATTAGCAATGTTATTAAAAAAAAAGAACTATTATGATAACAAAAACCTTCTCTTCTTTTTTTTTTGTTCTACATATAGTAGTGTAGGCAGAGGAAAGCTCTTTTTGTAGACATAGTTGGGTGACGGAGCTCCATCCGCGGTTTGTTTCTTACCAGATCGTGGAAAATGAAATTGACCCTGTCAACTCCCTTTTTTGTATTTGTCTTTCTTACTATCAATAATATGATATGTCAAATATTTCTTCCATTTTTCATTCATTATAATTTGACATACTTTTATATAAAGCTATTTTAAAATATTATATTGGTCAATTCAAAAGTATTTAATATAGGTACTTCATGATTTTAGTCAACGTGTTCGTGTCCCTCGAGAATCAAGTACGAAATTCATACAGGGTCAAAATATTGCTTATTATATTATATATAAATACTAATTTTTACCCATACCAGTAGTTCCTAAGATTAACGTGTTCAAACAAACAAATACTTTAGCTATAATATTAATATAGATACTTCTATGAAAGTATGTAATAGTATATATAAGGTACTGTCAAGTAACAAGTCACAGCCTTGGTTTGGTGTGTTGAAAAGTGCGAGAAATATCAGATCATATCATCATCATATCAGATGTTCTCATCTCTGGTCTGGTGCCGACTCTACGTACAACGTAGAGCCGTTCGAATCGTTGAACCCAATTATGTGTCAAAGGCCTTTGGCGTTGCGTAGAGACGTTCTCTACCGCTTATACTATGGTGAATGTTCTGGGGAACTGTTTAACCTGATACCTGCCGCTGGACCACCACCAGCACCACCTGGACACTTGGTACTCCACTACTGTGCGGTTACGTAGGAACTTTATACCACCTATCACATAACTGTGGAATACCCTTCCAGGTCCAGGTATCCAGGTCGATACGACATGAGTACCTTCAAAAAGCGCGTCTACCTCCACCTGCCTCAAGGCCGGCAAAGTGCCTGTGGCACCTCTGGTGTTACACGGGGTCGTGGGCGTCAGTGATCACTTACCATCAGGTGATTCAAATGCTCGATTGCCTTGTCTTTCTCATAAAAAAAATTATATTTTTTTCGAGTCTAGTTCGAAAAATGTAAGAACATTGAGAAGAAAATGATATATTGATATGAAATATTTACAATAATTATTTACTTTTTTTTTGGCTTTGTACTATATTTAAAGACACTATTCTCTACTCTCCACCTACGTTTGAGAGTTGAGAAAAAAGGTAATTCAATAAACATATCTTAATGACAATTTTGGGTAAAGTTTAAATTAAATGGTGAGAGGACACCATGATTTGTAGGGTCAGTGACCACCACAAGGCTGAATTAGGGTTCAAACGTTCATATACCATATTCATCTAGCATTTTGTCTAGTACAGATAGAATATAAAGAATGTGATCAATATAATTATGTATTCTGTTCCCGTTCCCTTCCATTCCCGTTGTATTTTGGGAAATCTTATCTTCTCTCCCCAAGGACTCTCCATGATGATGAAGATTCATGCCAAGGTTGTGTAATGTCGTGTGTCAGTCACTCACTCACAGTAACTGAAGTTATACTTTTAAAAAATATAAAAGAGAAAAAAAAGAATTTCCTGAAACTGAAACTGAAACTCGCAGAACGGACTAAAAAATTATTTTATTTGTAATATTTTCGAAAAATTTATATGAGTACATGGAAATTGTATATAATTGAGAAATAATAATTGTAAAAACAAAGGACCCGGTGACTGGCCACTAAGCTCTAGCTGTGACCACAAACCAAATTCATTTGTATGAAATTTAAAAATCAAATGTTATGGAAGGAAATAACCTAGGACCAAAAACTTTGAGAGACACTTAATTCTATATTGAAAAGATTACTTATTCTCTTCAGTACTAAAAGAGAAGACTATTGTTCAGGAAGCACAAAACACATACACGACACTCACACCGCCGTCGACGGAAACGACGACGAAGTCCAGCATATTTGACGGCCCGACCGCGCGTTGGCGTGGCTGGGCCCAGCGGTTAGGGACTGTTAGGTCCCTGCAGATTAGTCTAAGTTTCTCCAGCTGCATCTTCAGGTCACGGCTGGTTTGCTAAGAATAGGGAACATCCCCCAGCCCTCTCGTCGGCCGCAAGCCGAGGCTCGAGTCCCGCAGGGGACGCCCTTGCCACCGACGTTTTCCTCTCAAGCAGACACGATAGTGCTTGCTACTTTTCAGGGACAGAGTACCCTCTTCCCTCCCCAACCGGTGTCGCTGTCAAGGCCAATAGGGCTAACAGCATTAAACTCACAAAAAAAAAAATATTGTTCAGAAAAACTTGATTGATTCAACAATTGATTTTATCCAGGTATATATAAAAAATAAGTTGACTAGTTACGGCCGTCGTGAGTGACACCGTCTGGTTGGAAAACACGCTGGTTTAGGATTCGATGCCCACTTGGTGAACCAATTTTATGTCCTTGCTCTGGTAAATACAGCAGCGCTAAGTTTCGCTCAACAGTGAGGCCAAAAGCTATAAAAAGTTAACTACGCCAGATTCTCCGCTTATTCTGTTATATATAGTAATATAAAGTGACGCTAAAAATTCTATTCTCTCTCTTTCATGCTAAAATAATTAACCTATTACAAATGATACATGGTGTATTAAGAGTATATTAAGAGTTTGGGTTAACTAAAAATAAATAATTTATTAAATTCACATATAATTTTATTTAAATCTTCTACTATATATTAACATCGCGCAATATTTCTTCGTAAATAAATCGTTTCTCCAGTGACCGTGTAGTTTCACGTGTCTGGGCTTAGTGGTTACTTAAGGTGACGCGTGCTCTCCTCCCTTGGTCATTTAGTCTGTTTCAAATAATCTTCTTCATTGAAATTGCAATAGATAGTTTATTAGTTGCTTATATTATTGTAAGTAAAAATATATTTTTAAATAAGTATGTACTATATATGTTATATAAATATATACTATATATGTTATAACATCTTGAAAAAAAATAAATTTGTTGGACCTTTAACATAAGTATATTTATTAGTACATTATAAAGCTCATAGCTACATATCTCAGAAACTGTAGTAAAATTATTATTATGGTAGTATAGTAATAGTACATCCATGGAGGCTGGATGAACTGGAGGCTGAAAGAGTGTAACGTGCGATGAAACCGATTGTACCATTTCCTTCTGAACACGTAGGCAGAGGCGCGTGTAAAGATTATTAAAATACATATAATATATGTATTATGTAACATGTATGTTCTGCTTAACATAATTCCGACGGAGCTTGATGAGAACGTATGGCATAGGCATAGGGGTTGCCAAGAGGCGCGGGTTCAAATCTCGCTTTGGTAAAAGTTTTATGTTTTTTCTGTACATATTTTAATATTCTTAATGTGGATTATAATTTTAAAAATAGTTAAAGTTTTCCCGATAAATATCTTGGCCCCTATATTCCCTAACGAACAAATAATATTAAATAACAAGCTAAATGCCAATCTGTAAGTACTGTGCGTTCGATATATACTGGATATGTCTATATATGAAGCCATGACAATAGAGCCATGTAAACATATAAAGTATAATATAAAATATAACATAAAATATATGAATAAAACAAACTTTCTGTCTGTACATTAAATAAATGCGTGTGTCGGAAGCGGGCGTGGCACGCGTGCAGTCGCTCTAGACACATAAGTAAGTACTCGTAACGTGTTGGTCGTTTAATGTGCCCTAAATATTATCATATCCTTTTACTTTATTATTGTGAAATATTCTGACATATGACAACGCTGAGTGACTAAGTACTTATTAATATGCATATGTTTGTAAGTAAGTGTTCTTCTTGCTTTGGCAAAATGTGGAGAAGATTCATTGTAAATTTTCAAACTTATCATAAAAAGCGAATTTAATTATCCCTTTTATTTTTAAACATGAATTTATATATATATTTTGGTAATTTTAGCATATTAAAACTTTCGTTTAAAACACCGCTCTACCAACTAAAATACGTTAAACGCAGAATGTAAAAAATGCCATCGTAGCGCAGCTGGACAATTTCTGGCTATAAATGGTTCGTGTGGATTTGATAGGATTAATTGAGATTTTAAGTCCATTTTACACTTATTAATTAGATCTTTTTTTTAACTGAGAACTGGGCCTTTTTATGGGAAAGACAAGAAAATCATCAGCAGAGGCGCTATAGGTGCGTAGCCGGCCTTTAAGGTAGAGGTAGCGCGCTTTATGAAGGTACCCATGTCGTATGGACCCGGAAACACTGCCACCGGTAGGCTATTTTAGGGTACAGTTGCGTGGTACGTGGTAACAATGTGTGAAGCTCAAAATCGAATGAAATGATATTCATTTATTTTTTTATATTATCTAAGTGTCTTTCTCATCATAATATTTACTGTCTTTTCTTATATTGTATTGAGTGTAAATATTAATTGAGTTCGGAAGATCGGACTACGGAATCTAGTATATATATTTTTATATATATACATAATATAATATAGAAACTCTTTATTTCACACACACCTTAAAATTTACAAAGTAACAGAAAACTTCATACAACATATAACTTAATGTAAAAATTTGGCATTATTATTAAAAGTGAACTCTTCCAGGCAACCTTATGCTTTTTACAGAGCTACTATTGAGTTTCTCACCTGCAATGCCTTCGGAGCTGTAGAGATGAGCTTCCTGTGTGTCAGACAATCTGACAGTGATGAAGGTAAATAGATAAATATATAGATATAAAAGATATGTAAATTATCGGTCCAAAAGTGCTTAATTAAGTCAATTGACTAAAGAATATTTTGATTTTTAAGCTTTTATTACATGTTGTGATACTTCGTAAAAGCGTAACGATAATAACTAGAAATAGTTTTATGTAATAAAATGACATTTTTTGTTGCAAAATTTTTGAATTAATTTTTGAAACTCGTTAGCCAAAGTAATATACTTATAGTTATGAAATGTACTACGCCAACTTGACAGGTATTTGCCATTATCTATTTCATAAGAGTCCAGTACACTCCTGTTAATGGTTGAGAAAGCTTTCGTAGTTTGGAAATTATAATGTTTACACAAATATGGCTGAGTTATTGATTTTAGTTGCCTTTAATGTAAAATGGTGGGTAATTAAGAAATGGGCTTAATATCCATTTCAGAAAATAAGATAAATGAGCTTCACGTTTATTCTATGTGTTGTGTGGAACTCAATGCCTCGTTATCATAGGTATATGTATTATATATATATATATATATATATATATATATATATATATATATATATATATATATATATATATATATATATATATATATATATAAACTACTAGGTACTGTACTGCTGCTCCACGACGGCTTCATGAAGTTTCCCTATACAACAGTACAACAACAGTACTACAACAGTACTCTGGTCTTATATAAATAGAAAAAAAAACTAGTACAAATAATATAGTAGTAGTTTATAAGTTTTACGATAAAATAAGTTAAAATACTTTTTGTATTTTAGTATATCAAAATAATATTAACATTAATATTTTTAAAAACACAATGTCTCTAATATGGGCAGAAAGTTTTAAGTTATGTGCTATAATTTTAATTTCGCCAATTCCACAAAGCAAGTGGTAAATAATTCATGATTTCATTTTTATATTTATATAGTACCTATTTAGCAAGTGTTTTATTTACTTCACATAAATGACGTTTTACGTACGAAATAAGTCATTTTTGGATATTTAAGCTTTATAAAAATATAGATATATAAATTTTTCAATAATATTATGTATGTTATTGAAAAATTTGATAATGAATCAAATGAATCAAAAGTATTGCAACTGACACAATATTCCATAGCACATTTATATTATACAGATTACAGCTATAATAAATGATAAGACCTGAATGCTTTGCGGATTTTCGCTGAGGTTAGAATGTAAGTGACCTACGTAACTACTTGGCGACCTTATTACTTATATTGGTAGCTTTCAAATTAAACTAAATGTACAAAAATAAATATATTAATTTAAATTTTCATTTTAAATCTGTGTATTTTGCGCCAACTAGCTTTACGTTCGCAGTTTTGCTCGCACGACTTTCGATTTAGCCATGAAAAAGAACATAATATCCAAATAGGCAAAACATTTTTTTTCTTTCACTAAAACTTCACTGTACACTATTCAAGATCTTGGTCCAGATCTTGGTTAGCTTGCATCCCTCCGCTGCCAGCAACCTTATTTACATTGCCTGTCCATCATATTTACCAATAAGTATATATATATATATATATATATATATATATATATATATATATATATATATATATATATATATATATATATATATATATATATATATATATATATCTTCTTCTTCTTCCTGGCATTAGTCCCGGCTTTTGCCAGGGTCTGCCTTCCGACTAAGACCAATCGGTCCATATGAGTGGCGAAGTGGTTTTTTGTAGAGCGATTGCCATCTGACCTCCAAACCCATTACTGGGAGAAACCAAGAAAGGACAGGGAATAAGAGGCAGAAAGACTTGGAATATAGGGGAGGGACACCACTTACATGGATTGGATCGGGTTATGAAAGTGGTGGCTCGAGGTCCCGGGGTCGCGTACCCGTATGCCGGAAACCAAATATCGGACAGATAATTGGCTAGACACCCTCTGAGATAATATATATATATATATATATATATATCATTTTTTTTCTTGGTATACTTTTGACCGTGGCCATCACGTAGTCATGTTCTTGGCATGTACATATAAAATATAGACACTAACAAGTGTAAACTAGAATTCTGATTTTGAATTTCAAAATATTTACAGTAGGGGGGTATTGCCAAGAGGCATGTGAGTCAGTACTCAGTAGGATATTGTCTTCTACTATATGATTTCATCTTAAATAAGGACGGATTTAATTAAAGACCCTGACACGATTGGCCATAAGCCAGGCTTAGCTTGACGTGTGTAAATTATATTTTCTTTATACATGCTATTTTGTACTGCAGGATATACTGTGACTTTGGATCTGGCATAAATATGCGTTTTTTTTATATTTACGCTGTATGGTAGGAAGGCAGAGAGAAAGTGTACTAGTGTCAAGAGACTTTTAAGCTCTCCGTCTGAATTCGTGACACTGCGTGTTAGTAGCGGAATTCAACGCCGCAATTCCTCGCAATAAAAGCGAAAAAGATATTTTTTTTCCGAATGGGTAACGAATTAATTGAATTATTGTATATTAATCGATTTTAATAATTAAAAATGTTATATTTAGATAGAGCGATAGTAAAACATTTAAAAAATTTCTTATAACATTATACATTTCAATATTTTTGTTTACGTTCGAAGTTTTCGAGACTGAACACGTATTATTCAAGCGACACTCAGGTAGTGGATTGGTATTGACTGTGAAATATTAACATATAAATATAGCTTTAGTACTAAAAGGACGTTTTATTGTTATTTATAGTGATAGGTAATTCTTTGATTCAGTTGATCTTCAATCTCAATCGTCTTAATAAAGTCTCTTATAAGGTCATACAAGGTCATACAGTATGTTTTTGTTGTTTAAACTATAGAAAAGTAATTATAAAAAATAAGAATTCGCATAAATATTAGAAGGTTAAGACTAAAACAAAACAAAAGGCAAGACTAAAACAATTGAAAATCTAATAAAGTGTCACATATTTCTCCATTTCACGTCTAAATAAGGGTTTTAAATTAAATAATGCGTGTTTTGTAGCAAAAGCCAAATGCTTGACATCAAACAGTCAAGACACTTGTAGATATTTCTAACAATACGTTAGTGCAAATTGTATTAAGAAAAAAAAACAAAAATCGACAAAGACTTGGGTAAATAGATTTTAGTATTTTTTTTTAATTAGTTTTATATTTTCTTGTCTGAAAAGAAACCAAGTTTACATTAAGCCAAGGCATTATTTATGTAAATAAAATAAATGATTAAGAAATATTTAATATATGACTGGTTTATAAAATGCATACAATAATTTAAGTTGGCCGTGTCTACTCTTACACAACACACGTGTTTGTTTCGACACGCTAGTGCTGTATCACCGGGACAAATAGTGATGTTAGTCTACATTTTGAATCTATAGGTAATAGGTATAGATATAGAGAAAAGAATTCAAAGTTTATTAACAGCAATAAGTGGCGAAAGAAACAAAATACGATAGTTTTTATTTTGATTTTTTTACATAATATAATTAAATATTAATTAATTAATTATTTTGTTTTTCGTATCGTTCCAAAACAATATTATTATTATTATAGAGTAGTATTTCTCTGCTGTAGTCGCTATTTTTTATAATTTTTTTTAATCAATAAAAAAAGAAGTTATAAAAAAAGAAAATAATATATTATTATTATTTCTTTATTTGTACACGATATCACCATAAATACAAATGAAAAAAAAAAACAGAATATGTGTGAGTATATGTTAAAATATTTTATAGTAGATTCTAACTTTTTAAGAAGTACATATTATTCAAAATACACTAGTGGAGTGGTGTTGATTGTGTACAATTAGCATAAAAATATAGTCATTGTGATAAAACGACGTTTTATTGTTATTTATGGTGATAGGTAGAGGTTCGATATCCTTATATAGACAAACAGTACGTAATTGATGTTTCAATTATGGAATTTACCTTTACTGTAGTTACTATGAAATAAAAAAATGAGTAGGACAGCTTGTTGAAAAAATAATTATATTGAAATTGTACAGTATCTTATAATTAAATTTTAATCCTTAGATTTCGTTTTATTAATAACTAAGTTTATTTTCTATTACAAGCCATTAAAAGTCGTCTAGACTAATTCAATTTAATGTATGTCTTAATGCTCTGAATAACATAGTCCGTGGTTTGACATATGTATGACTACGAGAATGTCACATCACTACAATATGGGCGCGGTCGCTCGCCTTGCACACATGTTCTGACACATGCATTGCGTGTACTGATTTGATCCCAGATATAAATATATAAGATTAATAATTATTTACATTTTATAATATTTTTAAACTGCTCGCAAAATTCTCGAAAAAAACTGCCGCAAGAAGTCTCTGACAAAATATAAAAAAAAAGAAAATAAAAATGGAACATATTCTGTGGTCGGTCTATTTTAGCGCGTAGATCATGTGAAGAAATTCAAATTGATTTGAAATACGAATGATTATGAAATACCATAATAAGATTGTTTGTCATTGAGTCAAAATGATGGAAATGATTTTATATTTACCATTTAATTAACAAGGCAGAATCAGTTTAGTGTCAAGACTCTACGTTCTCCGATTACCGCCCGAAACTGATATATTGCGTGTTCAATGGAGAATATTAATACCAAAAAGGTATCAAATATTAATTAATCTTAAATAACAAACTTAACAAAGTTATTTATGGTACGTACTTTGCATATTAGACACATTGCCTCAAATACCGAATTTAGTTTAATTTTACTCAAATAGAAACTTTTTTTAAAACACTTATTTAAATATTTATTTACATTTTCTATGTAATTAAGTAAATTACACATTAATATGCACGTGGCAACAAATTTGTAGAGCCGTTTATTATTCTTAAATCACTTTAGGATACGTTTCGTTTATTAAATAAGCCAACACGGATAATAATGTCAGTGTAACGTGTTGCATCCGTTTAGCGCTAATGTTCAAGTTTGCACGCGCCATTAATTACTTAAAGTAAGGAAATTGATATCCTCAAAGTATAAATGCTTTATTTTCAATTAAAAAATTGTTTAAAATTTGTATTTTTTTGTTTCTTGGGAGGAGAAATATTTGATTATCTACTGCATTCATCACTTTTTACCCTATTAGACATTGCATGATCAGCTATATACCAAACATGATAAAAGCGTATATTTTATACATAAATATCTAAATACACAGCAAAAGGACATATACTAACTACGCCACGTTATCAGACTATTTTTTTTCCACGAAACTTTCTGAGGTAAAATGTATGTAGTAAATTATAATAATATTCTTTATTGCACTAACATACATAATAAAACAACATTAATGATTCACAAAGAATTTCACAACCGTGGACTTATCTCTATAAGAAATCTCTTTCAGTCAACCTGTAGTGGTAGATGAGTGTCAAGCGGTTAAACTAGTGCGATTTAAACTAATAAGTATTATATATATATATATATATATATATATATATATATATATATATATATATATATATATATATATATATATATATATATATATATATATATATATATATATATATATATATATAGTGAATATTTGAGATTCCTTAATGTACCTAATTTTAGATACAAGGTATCTAAAATCGTTTAATAGCGGAACTTAACACAGTGATTTGTTTTATTACTATGGCAAGGAAATTATTATAAATCAAAAATCTTTCTTTATATACTATGCGGGTATATGGACCGCTATGATATCTTATATGTTCGCAGGTTATTTAGTTATCCATAGAGTACGTAAATATTTTCACTTTACATTAGGATTAAGTATAGAACCAATATAGCTTAAAATCTATCTGCGTGCAATAATAATACTGTCTTAATATCATAAACATGCTCATGTCCATATAAATTGTAGTCAATTAAATTAAATGTATGGTAATACAAGCGTACGCTCTCGAGACATGTGGGTCACCTGGTGTTTGGTATTTTATAAGCAACTAGCTGTTTGTCGTGACTTTGTACAATTTTTAGTATTTTTTTTTACTAAAGACTAAATTAGAAACTCAATTTAATAACTCATTAGTCGTTATATAGATTATAATTAAATAAAATAAATGGAATGAAAAATATTCAACTGTAGCTTTTATATCCCTTTTTTAAATGAAAAGCTCTTCTTTCTTTGCTTCTTTAAGTCCGTATGTTTGGTGTCGTTTGATCAAATATTATTTTCTATCTAAATATAAAGAGCCTACTGATATGTTGGAATACCAACTGGTTTCAGAAACGCTTATGCGCTTAGGCATTAGTGTATGTTGTAAGTATTTTTTTAATAGTAGTCACGAAATTTTCTATATACGCTATAATCAGCTTAGAATGAAAAAAGAATTATGAATGTTAAATGAATAAGAGAGCCTAGTGACAAGACGCTCTGTATTCCAAGTATTTGATGAAAAAAAATTAGAATACAATAGGTACTAACATATGTTTAAATATCTTATGTTTATATTATAACATATGTTTAAATTACGTTTAAAATTTTAAATTATTTATAATCTAAAATATTTATATTTAGATAGTACTACTTGCTACTATTTTAAATGGACTATTTTTTCAGCGTCACGCTGTATCCCACATGCAGCTAGCTGAGTAAGAGAGATCACGTCGACACGTGACACTGATTATAGAGAATTCAAAACCATGTTTTGTCTTATTAGAGAGGGGAAATGATGATAATTCATTCCTTGGAGTACCAATAAAACCCATCACCATCATGTCCACAGTAAGATGCCACAGCCTTGTCTAATAAATACTATAAAATATTAAAGTATAAACAAATTAAAATTATATATAATATGCACATAATTATATATAAAATTATGAATTGTATTCAAATGAATGATCGAGCACAGTAATAAATTATTTTCATTACATATTTCCTTTATTTATAATAAGATTTATGTTATACTAACCTTTAATCCTTCGTAGGTGTTTGTGACGTCATTGCTACGTCGTAACCTACATTGTGACGTATTACGTTTACCTAATACAGAAGAATTCGATTTGCTTATAAATATGAATAAGTTTCTATAAATAAACCAAACAAAACTATGAACTGCCTACATATTATGTTTTTGTTTTTTTTTGTCGATATATAAAGATAGAAAAAATTGATTGTAACTAATTGGTTTTAATAAATTTCATAAATTTTAACTTTTCTACGTATGATAAGACTAATTTTTACTTGCGGCTTCGCCCGCGTTGTTAAATAAAAGTATATAAAAGTAGTGTATATATAAACATATATATACATAATATACGATACGTGCGTACGTTAAGTGCTAAAGTAACTCTGACCGCCTTTTACTATGTACCCAATATAAAAATATAGTACCTCCTGATATTAGTAGTATAGATGTTCAATTCCCATTTTGGGTATACTATCGAATATATTTTTTTTAGATATGATCATTCTCAGGTAATTTTTTTTACAATCAGAAGTAAATTACTAGAATCAGATTTATATTTAATATTATATATATGTACTAGAGGAGTCGGTGAAAGCGTCAAATACGTCATTTTATTCAACGGTATATTGTCAAACATATGGTAGGGTGTGATTTATATTTTTTTTATTAATTTAACGTATTTCTAATGCACTTATTTACCATACAAAGATTCATACATTACTTGTTAAAAGAGGGCCAAAGTTAAAGATTTTTCTAATATATATAGATTATTACAACGCGAGTAAATTTTATATAATGCATAACTCGGAACACCTTAACCGCAATACCAAATAGGATTAAAAAATAACTTTACAGCTATCCGTTGTCCAATCCTATTATCAATTACGCAGTATTTACTTATATTTTTTTATAATAAATTATAGAAATAGCCCTTAAGCTTATAGAAATAGAGTTGATTTTGGATATTGAAAATTTATATACATATTCTGGATGTGGACGTAAATATTGGAAAAACGACTCTAGTACCATTAATATATGGTATTATTTACTTTACAATATTAATATAAGGTGGTGGTTAATGCGGTGCATATCGTGACATTTTTCCACATTAGCGTCGCGCGTCGCTAGGAAGGATGCTTTATTGGATTAAGCCGATATAGTACAATACTAGGATGTTAAAAAATGAAGTATATATTTAATTTATTTTCTCTTGGATATTCTATAATAGGTACGTTTCAGAAGTTCCCTTTATTTTCATACACTACACTTTATTTAGAAAAAAATTTTAAAGACATACTATCCGCTTGGTTTCGAGACGTTGCGCTTGGCGGAACTCCACACCGCGCTTTATAATGTTACCAGATGAAAATAGTTAATTTCTTCTTATTCTTAACTTTCTCTTTTTTATCCCGATATTCCGCTAGGGTCCCGATTTACGCGGGAAAACCGTGTTTATCTCACCCGAGTACCTACCGTCCTAATAAAATTCATTTTTAATGAATTTTCATAGACAACAAAATAACAATTTTAAATTCAAATTAAAAACTCTTCCGTTACTTAGTGACTGACAGACATCTTACAGCTGAAATTACACAGCATTGAAATCTGAAATTTGGCATGTAAGATCCTTGAGGAGCATTGAGAATGGATTTCCCGAAATTCCAACGTTAGCGTCCCTCCAGCTCTTATTGAATAAAAATTGTGTTTGTAAATTTATTACAGTAGTTCATAGTAGTACTGGAAATTTCGAGTTGAAATATGTACCTTTAATTTAATGTAGGCGTTAAATATATTACACCCAAGTAAGTAATATGAAAAGATAAAACTAATAGTGTTAATTAAGATCTGCACAATAGTGACGTGCGCCTACACACAGATACTATTGTTGTGTTGACATATAGACAGACATGTGGAGGCATGTCTAGAGACACTTACATGCATATTCAAATAATTTATAGGAATCATGTGGGTTTTAATTGATTTGTAATATTAAAATAAATAAGGAGGCCATCAATGGAGGCAACTAAACGTCCGAGAATGTTCTATATCACAATGTAAAATAATTGTGAAAAGATGCTTTTGTGTTAAATGTTATTATCTAAAAAAGACAACACATTCCACCTTGGGAATGAAATGCTCGCTCCAGTCTATTTCAAACGTATCATTGTCAACAAGTTTTTCTCCGGTCTGAGTTAAACCGGTGTAAAATTTTTTGATGTTCAAAAAATGAAGCTTGTATCTTATTTTGAATAAAATTATTTGACTTTGGCTTTGACTTTGACTTTGTCTTTGACTTTGACTTTGACTTTGACTTTGACTTTGACTTGACTTCGAATTTGACTTCGAATTTGACTTGACTTTGACTTTGATTTTGACTTTGAATGAATACAATTAATTCTATCCATGGTATTCAAATCCAGTATCACGCTTACAATAGTACTCCGTACTCACTACGCTACGACGGCTTCAATCTAATCAATTATAATAATTTTCACTAATATGAAAAGGTTAAGCATTCCACATACAGGTTTACAACATTATAAGGATATTGAGAAACATTTAAAAAAAATTCGTCTAGTTTGTGGATATCATTTGCACGTGCGATTGCGAAATAGCGGATTCAAACTGTATAGGTAATTTACGGTTCAATTATAAATTAATTGCTGTTAATTAACATTTTTTCTATATAATATTTAAAATAAAGATATATGTTGAAAAAATTCTCGTAGATTTAAATTTCAGGAAGGAATATTTGTGTTTGTGTGTTAATATTGTCACTATAGACCGTAAAACGTATTTCCCGTTCTCGTTCTGGAATTTCGGGAAATCCTCACTCAGGGCCCCCTTTCACTCTCCAAGGACCCCCTATGACTAATTTCAGGTTATATCGACTGTGCGTTATCTGTTATTTACTCAGTAAGGGAAGACTTTTATATATAATATAAAAAAAAGTTATTTCGACAATTTTTTTTCATGCTGTATTAACGCTGTATTTTGCATAAAGTAAGTTAGAAAGGGATAACTTAGTGACACAACACTCCGTTCCTTATCTTATGTATTGTGTGGCGATACTCAACGTCGCAATTTATTTACCAGGGCATGGTGATAAAACATAAAATTAATTAATTCATAAAGTTTATATAAAAATAAAGTGAAAATAACTCATTGATACATATCAGTCATATTATTTATTAATAATATTCATAGATTTGACGGTTGCACAAAAAAAGCATAAAATATATATTTCTTTTTGGACTTACCGATACTAGTTGCATTAATAGGTGTCAATTAAAATTAAATATAAAATTTAATACTATAATATATTTATACATACATTTTTACATTTTAGCTAGAAATAGAATAAATCTATTATAAGATTGACCCAAAATTTATTATTTCCATGCAATCATGGTGGTATCTGTAAACGCGATGATAACCAGTTCGATTCTCAGTCAGCAGAATGCATTATTAGCATTTTTCAGCGTTTTAGTTTGAGTTTGAGTTCAAGACACACAGTGTCTCGATTTCTTGACAATACCGGAAAACGGAGTGTCTTGTCACTAAGCTCACTCTGCCTATGCTGCTATATGAAGAATTAAGCGAGATGCTAAAATGTATAAGGTTTTTATTTTCGATACTGTAAATATTTTCTTTAATATGAATAGATTAATTAAGATTTTAGATTACGTCATCCAACATACTGTCGCTCAGTGGGCCCTTTGCTATGTATACGATATACTTGATATTGAAAACAAAATATTTATTTTACTATAATTCAAAGCAATTAAAAAATTATTATTATAGGACCTTCATAATAAATATGTGACACACATATGTACGTGTACTTATAAAAAAAAGAAAAAGGAGTAGAAGGCAATCGAGTATTTTAGAACTATTTATTTAAAGTGTTAACATTTATACGTTACTTAACTGAAAGTATTATTGAATAAAATCAGTGTCTATATGTCAATAATTGTACAGTGATGCTGTAAGGTTATGCGATTACCGTTCTTAGCAATGTATGGCAAAGGTTATATTTCTGAAGCATATGTGTTGTGTAGGTGGGGCCCACCGTACGTGTACTCATGTGTACGACAACGAACCAGAACTGTGTCACGGTCTTCCACTGTTTTTTAAAAAGAAATATCTTCTTATAGTGTGGCTGCAGGCTGCAAGACATTGCGGATTTTTTATTGATCGATAACTTGATTTTATTTGCTAGTTTCTTAATTTATATATATATATATATATATATATATATATATATATATATATATATATATATATATATATATATATATATATATATATATATATATATATATATATATATATATATATATATATATATATATATGTATATATACACACACTTTTGTTTATACATAAAAAAATAGACTTGAATGGAGTGGCTTGTCTATATTCTCGTTTTAGTCTCTGCAAAACGCGGGAGACGTGTGAAAATAAAAAATATACTTGGTAAAATTTATACAGAAAAGGCCGCAATAATAATTTTAAAAACATAATGTACTGTGTAATTTTGAAGAGTTATAATAAAAAACAAATCTAAACACCAATTAAAGTCAAATAAAAAAAATATAAGATCAAGATTTCGTTGAAGCTATCTTGAGCTTAAAAGCTATCTAGCGTAGTTTTACTCGCATACCAATATATACGATTTTACAAAATGACCTAGCTTACGAACATTACTTGAATATATTTTTAGTTAACCTAATTAAGCTTTTACTGCATTTATTTCAATAATTATTATTATATTATGTAAAATTTCAAGCATTTTTGCCTAGAAATTCGTCTCCCTGTCAAACGGATGTAACTAAGACCAATGTTATACATGACATATTCTAAGTGCCCGAGGCTATTCTAACAGGAGGTAATGGGTTCAACAAAAAAAACTATTTTCGTATGTTTCGTTAATGACATTAAGAAATACTTTACCGAAATAAACACTTTATGTATATTAGTATGGATGGCATTAGTATGGATTTTCTATAGAAATTAAATAGTTATATATAAAATTGTGCAGCTGTTTATCGCCTTAGTCGTATTTATTATAAAAACCTGTCGATATAAGATTTCGTCTCAGCTCATAACTACAACGTATAACACTTTATTTTGACAAGGCAATTTTTACACTTTGAATAAATCAAAGTGCTATAGACTAGGAGGCTGTAATAAAATTATGTATCTTTATGAGGTTTATTGTAATTAATTATAATGATAAAAAACCGATACAGCTCATAGATGTTTTTTTTTTATAAATAAGATCTTGCTGTGGCAAAAAACAAATGCCACATTAAGGCCCCGGACACTAAAAAGGGACTGGGCTTGATACATCCGACTTTTGCCCAATAATACGACAGTGTTGGCAGGCTAATATAATAATCATAATAATAAAAATAGGATCTGTAATTTTGTAATTTTATTGGTTTAGTTTTAGATATTTCGTTTTTTTTTACTGCAAAATTCAAGAAATACAAACTACTAGATACATCTAGGATGGAAAAAATTTATTTGAATAAGTTAGAGTGATCATACGCTGTAGCGCAAAATATTGAAAAATGTTAAAATTTAAATTTTAATGCCAGCTCTCTGACTAATTATGATGGCAGTTTTTTCAATTTGGATGACAGGGTTAACGAGTTCGCGGGAATATGGCTTTTAATTACTCTCTTATAGGCCTTGGACTTTAGTGAAGGAAAAAAGGAAGTTCGATTGCTTAATCGCGGCTCTATTTTTTGGAAACGATATGTTGTAGGTTTAAAATAAATTGGGATATTACATAAAATCAATCATTTCATGGTTTTTTATTACGTACTGACTTTCCTCGTTTAGGTAAAAAGACAAGATGCGGGGTTTAGTGTGAGTGGGGTAAGGGAATCTAGTGTTAAAGCATTCTTAATACCACGTTCCCTGTCTACCCTGCATGCGGGAGAAGCATGAAGCTGTTTTTTTTTTTAATAGAAATTTGAATTCCATTATGCCAGTATTATATATTTTTTTATATACAAATAAAATATGTAAGAAAAAAAGGGATATTTAAATGTATGCAAATAAATAACAAAGATATTTTTTATATATATAAATATTTAAAAAAACATCATAAAAAGTACATATTTGTGATTTCCTTATATAAAACAAACAATAGGATTATTTTTTTATTCACATTTAATAATGTGTTAAAATATATGTTATTAATATAAAATAGTGTAATACCTGTATGGTTTGTAAACACTTAAGTAGATCAACAAAAAGGCAACCTTTGCGTAAGAACTGCATAATTACGAGACTAAAATGTCAACTTCAAATTAAAAAAAAATGTACTACTGATTCTGAAACATCGCTAAACTATAATTTAAAAAAAAAACTATGGTTTTAGTTTAAAAATACCCGAAAGGAAATAAAAGTAGGCTTCAGTATGAGGAAATTATTCAAAACATATATAACTTGTGATTTTGCATATAACTTCGATTAGTTAATATTAAGTTTATAAACTTTCACTTGAAGAATTTATTTATTGCTCTCTGAAAATAAAAAAAAATATAGTCGCAATTTGATAATTTACTTTTTTTCTAAACTTGTCGTCACATAATTGATAATTATATTTAAAGTATCAATTTAAATCAATTTTTGTTGGGTAGCTGTGTAAGGGTGAGACAGGATGTAATCGATTTTAAATATTGAACTCCTGATGTAGACTCATTTCAGACCAGCTGCATGAAATAAAGAAATGGCATTGACATGTATTTGGAATCTGGTAAACCTAATATACCAACACAATAGATCAGTTAAAATCTAGATAATCCAATAGTACTAAAGTCCAAAATCTAGAATATCTGATGTGAAATTCTAAGATATCAGCTGAATTTCTTATTTATAATAAGATAATACCTACTTATAAATTATTATTGTACTTTGATTTCCTCGCTCTGGCAATGTGCGGGGTTGAGTTACGCATTTAAGCATGCAATGACACGAACAAATATAAAGAACAGAGGACCTTGATTCTGGATTCTGCAGCGAGAATTTTAAATTTTTATAATTATAATTATAGCGTATAGAAAATATGGAAGTGACGTTGTTTTTGACGATTTCGTTCGAAGAAATTATGTTCAAAGTGACATTTATTGTCTTATTTCATAGTGTATATATTTAACATTAACTGTGAGTTACTAGACGCGTTAAAGGCGGTATAATTTTGAACAATTTATTCGATGAATTCAATTCGATCGATTGAATTAAGTTGCGTTAGACAACTTGTTATATATAAACTATGTAACGTAACATTTAATTAAATAATATAACCAAATACTGTTTTTTTTTTTTCATTTTATGGTTTAAAATAAATAGGCTGTTTTCCAAAGTAGCACTTCTCCAACATTGACTTTAACATTTTATGTTATAAATTATGCTTATTAAAATTTATTACTAACGAGTTATAAGCCGGTACTCAATACTAGTTAAGCGGATGTCGTTAATATATCTATGACTTAATATATTACAGTTTTTGTTCGAGTGTAATCTTTATATACATCTTTAATTTAAGCTAATAAAATATGTTAAGATTTGAGATATGAAAGTACTGTGCACTCAGAAATGCTAAATTAATGATTAAAGTAAATTATAACCTAATATTTGACGGAACTGTATTTTGTTTTGACTATGAATTTATATTTATGAAATTGATACGGAACCCCTCGGTGCTCCCACTTGACGATTACTAGTACATATCATATAGAGACATTGCTACAATCTCTCCATGAAAATCGTTATATTGTCCATCCGTCCATCCTCCATTTATGTCTGGACCAGATTTCTACACTTATGTCCTCCAGTACCATCGACGCTATATTCTTGAACGTCCTCCCCCTCCTTCCTCTTTTCCCACTCACCCTTGTATCATACATTTTTATCAACATGTGCAAATCATCTAAGCATAATCTTCTTCATATAATCTTTATATAATATTAACACTTTATTATCGCTAGTACTTGAATCGAACAGCTGAAGGCTACATTTTCTATGAAAATATGGCATCTTCATACACAGTATTCCATTCCATTCTGCAACCAACGTTTTACTGTTGTATAACAGCATCGATCTTCTTTTAGATAATGAGCATTACATTTAGTGGAATTTAAATTAATAATTATTATAATCAATTATACACTACTAAATGTAATATCTGATATTATATACATTATTACTATTAAAATCTAGTTTTTTGAAAGAAATACGTTTAAAAATCAAGAGAAATACTTGTAAGCTCAACCTTATCCAACGCATTCATACTGTGAACACATTTTACAACTTACAAGAATTTTATATATCGCAAAGCCAAGTATGATTAAGAACAATGGCAACGTTACATAATGTACTCGTACGTTATTTAACAAACAGTTTACCACAATTACTCAAATAGAAAGATAAATAAAATATTTCATGAAATTTTTCTCAAGTTATGACACAATATTTATATATTTTATTTAGAAGATTGAACCTAATAAAGTCAAAGTACTCTAATATCTGGTAATTTAGTATATCGACATATATATTAAAGAATATCAGAATTTGTCCCATTTATTAAAAATCCGAACAAATTCTTTAAGTGAATAGTACTTTAACTTGCGAGTGCCAGTCTGTAAATCACACCTAATGTGACGCGTGCAACTTTAGTATAAATTGAAATGCATTACAATACAATGCCTGAGCTTGCGCTTGAGGTCACGACACGACAAATTATAAATAATTCCTTCGTGTTTAATATAGTAATTATAAATGGATTATATTGTTAATTATGATTTTTACGTGCGTTTGTTTGTTACAATATTTCTCTTAAACGGGTGGAAAGGTGTATATAAAAAAATATGTGTATATTTCAATAGGTTTTTTGATCATTTGAAATACTTTTCGAATCTTATAAATTAATAAAATTAAAATAAATATCGGTCAAGTGCGAGTAGTACTCTCACGCCGAGGGTTCTATACCTATTTCATGATTGTAAGTATTCCGCTGACGAAATAGTTCCATTTTTTTATTTTCAGTATTTGTTGTTATAACGGCAACGGAAATACAATAATAACTTTCTAGCTATCACAGTTTATGAGATACAGCCTGGTAACATATATACAGACATACAGCGGAGGTTTAGTCATAGGGTCCCGTTTTTGCACTTTAGTTACGGAATCCTAAAAAAAATATCAATCCTGAGTACGATAACGTCTACCGGGATCGCTGTAACTAGCTTTGTATGTAAAATAAAAATGTGGTATATGGTATGTTCATTGTTCGATTACAACTGCATATTACTTCACTCATATTTCACTTCATTAATATAAGAAAAATGTTGAAATATTTGAAAAATTATTGGCTCCACCATCTTGTGGAGTCAGTTATTCTAGTTTGTTTGTTTTTGAATATAAATATAAAGTTTTGTTATAGTTTTTCTTTTTAAATCAAGCTATATCAAGCTATCTTGCATTCTTTAAAATATTCCTAAAAATGTTTATTGGGGAAATGCAAGAGATATTATATAGGTCAAGATACTTTCCGTCGAAGTTATACATTGCCTTAAGAATGGAACTGCACAGTATTTCACATTATTAATTACTTGACGATTCGTGTAATGGCCTGATTGGTAAAGAATATTTTGATATTCGAGTGGCGAAACTCAACACCTCACTTTGTCAAACCATAGTGGGAAAAATCGAAAACTTCTCCTGACGTCTCATTTAAAGTAAGATTGTCTCCCTCTAATTGTATAAACACATTAATATTGTACAGTTAATAAAAAAAATAAATATACATATATTCTATCCTGATTTGATCAAGGTTTGTCATACACTATGAGCTATATACATACTATATTAGCAGCTGTATAATCAGTTAATAGATATAGCGATACCACGATGTCACAAGTTATCTGGCCGTATTATCGTATTTACTTTTCACCTAACCAAGGCTAGACCCGACACTTGATTGATATATCAAATGATTAATTATGAAACAAGTCGCTTTTAAAATTTGCTCAAAGACCCTTTGCAACGGATATTTTGATGATCTTTCGAGATAAAATATTAATAGTTTAATTTAAGCACCTGTTTTGAATTGGTTTACTGATAACGATATTTGAAGGCAATTATGTGTGTTAAACAAATAGGTTAGGCGGCGCAGTGGGACAGGGTGTGACTCTAAACGCAGTGGTCGTGTGTTCGACTCCCATTCGAGGGAGTGGGATTTCCTCATTTACACAAGGCGTTGGTTTAAGCCTTAAAAACGTAATCTCTCGAATTACATTAGATTCTCTCCATATAGTACCTACTGTATGTGGAATACAATGTGAAGTTAAACAAAACAATACAACATTTTCGATATGATGAGATATGAACTTACGAACTTAATTAGTGGTTCAATAAGAAATATGAAGCACTTCAAAAATATGCTTAAACCTTTAAATTCCAAGTTGGTTTAAACAAAAAGAAGATTAAGTAACAAGCAGTTCTTTTTTTGAAGTCACAAATCCAGACGTCTCTGTAAGCTCCAGGACACTCAGCAGTGTCATACGCGTTAATCCTTCAGCGTTTGGAGAAAAGATTTTACAGACATTGCTTCTCTAATATGTTAGAGGAAGTAAAGAATTTCTTCTCCACTCTCATTTTTAGTTACAATCTTCATTCATTTAGACAAGTTTGGTCATTTGATGACCTTTCTGATATACTTTGAAATTTTTCCAATGCTAGAGAAATTTCGCAAAATACTCTGCAGTGTTTACTTTATGTCTATATTTCAATCAAAATCACAAAATGAATCTTATTACAATGACATAGAGTTGAGTAAATATAAAACAGCATGTGACACAGTTTGTATTGTTAAAGCAATGTGACATTGAGGAAGGTCGCGCGTTGTATGTACAGATAGCAGATTAAATTTTAAAAAGTAAATATAATATAGTTTTTTTTCAATATAATGTATTATTTGTATGTAGTGAGAGCATAGTTAGTAGGTATTATATATTTTTTTGTATATTTAAGGATATCAAGTAATAAGTGACGCTAGATACCTTGCACCAGAAGAGTAGTTTTTCTACTTATTTTATGTTTTCTTTTTATATTATCTTTTTACTCAATTTTAATTTGAAACCTATGCAATGGTATTCCATTAGAGTTTAGACACATCTCAACATCAAAACTAAGATGTCGCAACTTCACTTTGTATTTCTTATAAAAGTGCGTATTTGAGGTAATTTTTTTATATACAACGTCTGACAACGTGTCAATGTTTGATTTACATAAATAAATGCTATTTCTAATATTATTCGATTTTTTTTGCTGACCACACTGCTATCTTTCACCGGTAGCGTTTCCGCGCTACATAAGGTCGCGCAGGAAATGTGTGTTTATGCCAATGACACTTCCACATTCGCTGTTCTGATACAATTTATGTGCTTAGTGATATTTTTTATCTTCCCGCTTTGTTTAAGAAAACGTAGTGTCAAGGCACTACGTGATGAATTTTTCGCAAATTTTTGGGACATAAACCTTAGTTAAATAAATTAGAGGAATGATTATATTTTGTATTCCCTTCCCACTTTAATGATTAGTTGAAACAATCATATTTACTTGCCAGGTTAAATTTTCTATGTAATTTAGAGGTTGTTAAAGAGCTTGTTCCTTAGTCTCCTCAAATTATAAAAATTTAATTATTTCAGATATAAATAATGCCTATAGAAAATTCAAATATTATTGTATTTTAAAGAAGGCAATAGGATATTGTGCCTACAATTTTTTATTTTTCAATCAATGGCACATTCATAATGTTTAACGGTAAATTTGCTTAACATTTATTACTTGTGTCTCTCATTGATGGTAAATAAAATATAGTAATATATATTTTTAAAATATGCTTAAGAGAATATGCATGTAAAGATTTTCTTAAAATACCGTATGGTATGGTATGGTATGGTATAGTATGGTAAGTTTATAATTTTATGCAATCGTATTAGATGTATATATAATATAAAAATAAAGATAAAAACGTTATTTTGTTGAAAGCGTTTTGCTAATAACGGGAGCTGGCTCGAATTGAAAAAGACTTTGGTGTTTAATGGGATAGTCCATTTATCTAGAAAGGCTATAGCCTATATTAAATCCTGTCAACCATTTCAATTTAGCCCACTGTATTTATCTAGAAAGGCTATAGTCCATATTAAATCATGTTAACCATTTCAATTTAGCCCACTGTATTTATCAAGAAAGGCTATAGCCCATATTAAATCCTGTTAACTCATTCAATTTAGCCCACTGTACTTGTGGGCCAAGTTACCTGGTACACTTAGTGTGTGTCAGATGTCACATGCGTAAACTATTTCTATATAAAAGTACATTTTTGAACATAATATTTTGAACTAATGCAGTACCTACACGTTTACAGTAAGCAGTACAAAGTGTACACAACTAAGTTAGAATTAATTATAGAAGATTAGAATTATTATAAGAATTAATAATTATATCTCTATTACAATTTTGATTTATCTATTTTCTTCAGTCTAGACTTAATATACCACATTGTCTTATTCTTTTATTTTTACTAATTTAGCCATTAGCCGTTATTCGTACATTCAGTGTGTGATGCGAGCCGGAAACCAATCCCGCGCCAATATAACAAAACATTCGTCTTTTACTAAAACAATTGCTTAATTTATAAGTATTGTATTCCAATTGTGTAATATTTAGACTTGCGCAATATCGGCTTTAGAATTGAAGAAAACAAATGATGTAAAAGATCAATACAAGATTAAGGAATGCACAAAATATAAACGGCAAACGTTTCAAGAATTTCGATATTATGTAGTTCTTTTGTATAGCAAAATTGCGTTACATACAAATAAACTAGCTATTAAAATTATATAAATAGTAGTTGTAATAGTATTTACAAATTCATGGGGTACAAATTATCCCTAAAAATAATATATATAGTATAATATAATAGTACTTAAAACTCACTCATTGAACTGAACGCATTTTAAAGATTTTAAAAGTGTTAATCACACTAAGGATACTTATAGAAAACATATAAAAATTTGAACGCAGCGGGATTTGAACCCGCGCCTTGTTGAAACCGTCCAAGGTTTCCTTTTTCGTCATCCAAATCATCGTTCAAATTTTTAAGTATAATTTATACGCAGTTGAAGTTGGACCGAGAGCTATAACAGCATTAGTCTATAGTTTGCTAACAGATCTTAAATCTAGAACTATAATAATTAATTTCTAGAATGTACTTCGAAGGCGGTACTAGAAGAATCATTTCGAATTTAGCTAGGTAGAGCAACGAGCGCGAACATTGGCGTAGGTGACCATCAACGCTTCCAAAAGGGTCTCTGAGCCTTGTTACACGAGAATCCACACATCATAAACTCTTGGAATGCTAAATAGTTTCTTCTCTTTATGTCATATGCTTATTATTTTTCGCGCTATTAATAAAGGTTACAGATAGAAAATATATTTAAAAAATTATTAACTGACATGAAATACTACTACTACATACATAATAAATTAAAATAAAACACGCAAACGTCAATACTACATAATTACAATTGACTTTTACAATTTTTTTTTGCCCTACATATATGCCTATAATCAGTGTTTTAATTTTGATTATTTCCACCACCTAGCTCTGTGCTATTTTTTAAATCTACCTATTTGTCTCTGGGCAAAAAGAGGTCGGAACCCGTCTCATCAAGCTGTAATTAGAGAGTAGAGAGCTTCAGCACTGTTGTTTATGCTTGTCTCACGATATATGTATAATAAAATAACATGGCTCATACAAAGGCTAAATAATTGTAATTTTTACCTTACATTTCGAGTATTGAGGATATGGTTATTATTTGAAAGGATTACTAAGCGTTTTTAGAAAGTAAAAACAATAAAATAGAATCGCGGAAGCAGATTAATGCAATGACTTTAGATTGTTGAAACTGTTAAGATTGCCTTTTACATGTTTAGAAAGTGTGCATTTTACTTACATCCTGCTATTCTTACACGTAGTTCCATATATCTTACGCAAATTAGCAGGACTGGGGAAAGAAAATTAGCACTGTTTTTCACATAAGTATGCATAGTCTCTAATAATATACTACTACTAAATTCATGACAATAACAATGTCGTGTCGCAGCGGCAGCGTATGACTGTAAGCACGACGGTTGTGGGTTCTATTTACACTCGGAAGATGAATAATTGTCATTATCTCGCTCTAGGTACAAGACGAAGCACGCAATTGAATTTCGTCACTCAACGCGTAGAGTTGAAAATTTGGCGAAAAGCGGTGAACGGAATGTCTTAAGGTTTTCTCTATATGCGATGGTATGCAGATGGTACAATAAACTATATGACAATTATTAAGAAAATATTTTTTGAAATGGACTTTAAATTCCCGTAAAACATCCTGCGTGACCACTGACCACGAGCCGTCTCTCGTAGTCTTGGATATAGATATAATACGTTGCATACGACGTATCGTACCCCGTACGAGCTAGCAATACCTAAGGCACCAGCTTGCCGTGCGGGTGTCCGGCCAATCGCGTTGAAGGAAGAGGAACTCAGAGCAGGGTTCGGAACTTCCTTCTCAGGTATGAGATTAAAGGGGGCTCACTGTCCAAACTTCTCTCACTACCTAACCAAATTATTCTACTAGTGCCGCCTTCAAAGTATGTTCTAGAAATTAATTGATGATAGTTCTAGACAGGCAAACTATACAAATTAATAACAAATTATCCAAATTGTTTTTTTATAAAATTTTTATTAGATACAGTCCCAATAATTTAAATTGAAATAAAATAAAATTATTTTTTCGAAAATGTAGTAACTAGTACCTATGACTTGACAGCGTCTCACTGTCCTTGCGATAGTTGTGTGTTCTACCTACTCAGGAAAATAATTATATTTTAATAGTTTTTATTTTCGTGCTTTAGCAAGAGAAAGCGTGACTTTGAATGACCATTCCACACACAATGTCTCAAATATAGGTGTTAGATGGAGAAAAGAGTGTCTTGACACTAAGTTCTCTTGTATACCTGCTGCCAATGCCAACGGATAGTAAATGGAAAGTCCACACAAATCAAGTGGCGTGCAGTAGCTTTTAGTATGTATTATATAATTTTGTTAAATTACTGTATTTAACAAAGAAAAAAATATTTTCACGCTGTTTCCCGCATATAGCAGTGTAGATATAAGGAAGGACACGCCAGGTTCTAATTTTGGAAGATAGAGTGTGGAGTGGTGGAACTCAACACCGGGAACAAATTAAGCTTTTGTATGTAGTTAATAATAAAACGTATGTAACTTCGTTTTTTGCGGCTTACCAACCTTTAAAACTTAATTTTTACAAAAATAAATTTTACGGTAAACCTACGAATTTACCAAATAAAGGGCGTGATATTATTAAATTTTAATGATTGTTTAACGCTGACCTCATTGTTAAGTAAAAAAAATTAAATTTAATGTTTTTAACGTTTATGTTACCTTAATTTTACGTAACATAAACTTAAATTTTTTTTGAATTTAAGTATTGAGTATTATTGTAATATTTATAATAATGGAATTATAATTGGAAAAAATTAAATTCAGTTTACTGTACAGTATAATTTTAGGGACATAAGAATATGTTTAAGGCTTCGGCCTTATTGGGATTAGCAAGGAAAACTTTTTATATCAATCATATCGAAAATATAAGTTCAGCTTTAACGTTGTCCCCACTAAAGGCACGAGGAATCTTTATCAAGACTTCGACCCTTACTCAAAGTGACTTTCAAAAACCGGAAACAGAAACAATCACCCGACAGGCATCAATGTAATGTTTACGCTATGAGGACTTTCACTTTTAATCGTGACCGTGGGTTCAACTCATCATAATACGAAAGGAATTCATATGGTACATGAACAGCTATCCGCAATCGTACCATTATTTCCTATAGTTTCGCTTCCTAGGCTATTATTAACGTTTTTTTTAATAGCAAGGACGTGAAATAATTCTATGACTTTCTTGAACATTTACAAATCAATAAAGTATAAACATTACTCATCGCCATGAGTTTTCCTAGTTTCGCTTCCTAGGCTATTATTACACGGTAAAAATAGCTAAAGGAAGTAAAATGACATTCTATGTAACCCATTTGTAATCCATTTACAAACACATAAAGCACAAAACATTTACTCATCCTTGCCACTGAGTTCTTCCGCCATTTGTTTCCCGATACCTTATTTATAAGATTATTGCAATATATTTAACCTTAGATATTTCTATTTCTACAGCTTGTAAGTTATTATTATTAAATTGAGTTATTAGATTGATTGGTTGATTGAGTATTTGTGTAAATAGTTCTGGAAGTCTCTCAGTCCGTTTAATAATAAAACGTATGTAACTTCGTTTTTTACGGCGTACCAACCTTTAAAACTTAATTTTTATATTAAATAAAATTATAATTACTCGTAGATAATTTCGCGGTAAGTGATATAACAGATACAGAAATAAATTTTACGGTAAACCTACGAATTTACCAAACAAAGGGCGTGATATTATTACATTTTAATGGTAGTTTAATAAGGCTGACCTCATTGTTAGGTAAAATAAAAATAAAACACTTTTCCAATATTTTATGTTACTTGTCTTAATGTTTATGACCATAAGCATATATGGACTGGACCGGAAGTCTCTCAGTCGGTTTACAGACCCTTTAACGCGTTCATTTTGGATCAACCACAATCGGCCCGACGTAGATCTTCTATTATGTATGCATGGACTTCTTTGACATATTCACTATTGTGGCAGACACAATTAAGATACCTATATAATATATAACTATAAATATTCTTTATATGTTACTATAAAATATATTGATTTCTCGCTTAATATTTAGTGACATCAGATCTAGAACTTAAAAATTCAAGAATCGAAGCGTTAGATATGTAATTCAAAATTCTTACTCATTTTAAAACTATTATTACATCATGCATTTCATACAAGTGTATATAAAAAATAATAGTATATATAACATTATAGAGGCCGTTGTGGCGCAGCGGCATAGCGTCTGACTGCAAATACGACGGTTGCGAGCTCGATTCCCAGTCTTGGAAATGAATTGTTTACAACAACACAAATTGCTGCTTTGAGTTCCCGCCACCCGCCGCCCGCCTTAAATTGGGCGGAAAGCGCGAAAACGAAGTGTTTAAACACTAGGTTAAACCGTTTTAGCCAGCTAAATGCGGGATAATGCCTAAGTTTTTTTTCTATTGTATATTTCTCTGCTATACGTTATATCTCCCATAGAGCATGGGAGCTCCATGGGCGAAGGAAAAAAATTTAAAAAGATTTCTAAATTATTGTAAATGAAGGTTAAAAAAAGCCGCAACACGTGTGTGTCAATCATGCAAAGTGCAGGTTTTCCCCGAAACAACCTTACTTTTATCTTTTCTTGTTAGAGTCGGTTAGTTCTTTCAAGTTGAAATTAATGTATGTATATAAAAGTTAGTAGTTATGTAAAAA
>JAXRJS010000077.1:1464487-1659487 GCA_037127375.1 Dione juno
AAATAAATAGTTATATGCACTCTAAAAACGTCTGTTATTTTGATATCAAACACAGGTATTTATAGATGTAGATCAAACTGAAGCAATCGCGCATTATGACAGTGGTACCTTAACCCTACTTGTACCAATATATAACATAGTAAGTCAATAGAATCTGAAAAGTATGGTATGAAAAAGACATCTTAAGTCCCATACATTTCATATAATTTTATTCCGATGATACTTGCAATCCAGATAGTTATTTATTATTTAGAGTTTATTTTATATACAAAGGCAAAAATAATTAAATATATCAGTTTCAATTGAAATTACTGATTTTTTAAATAATAATAACTTTACTTTAAATTTTTAGCAATAAAATATGAATTACAATTCTTTACTTTCCATAAGGATATATATCAACACACATATGCAAATTGACAATTGCGTTGGTGTTTTTTTTGTTTATATATAAACATATACATATATAAAAAAATAATACTATAAAAGACGACAAATACGTGTTTATGTATGTATATAATTTAAATATTCACAATTATCCACTTGCTGAACTTCAGCGTGCAATTTCCTGCGAAGGTCACTTCCTGCAGTGTGTCTAGGTCACACGGCGCACTTGACAGACGACAAGTGAGGTAAAATCGGTTTTATCTGTCTGATGGTGTCCTTATGGAAAGCAACAGGTACTTCCATATGCCATTACGTAAATGTATGTAGGCATAAATTACTCTAACACTACAATAAAGTAAAGTACTATGAGATGACAAATTTTTAGTTTGCTTTGTTATTTGCCAGTTTTGGGACATTTATCATTAAAATTTATGTTTTATTTTTTATTCTGCTTCATGCTGCAACTTGCATGTAGCAGGGTAAGCACTGATAACTTGTTTCAGGACACTTCGTTTTCCGATTTCAGTCGTCGCATTCACACTCAGGCGAAACGTTCCTTTAGAGTTTTTGAATAAATACTTACAATATTGCTTTTGACGTCAAGTGGCTTCAAAATAGAAACTTCATGTTGTAGAAAGTTGCGATCTTTCATTAGATTATTTATAATTCAACACAATGGAAAAGATTTGTTCAAAATAAAAAAAAATGAATAATTTAAAAAAATCTATAAATGATTTAATTTTAAGAAAATCTTTATTCGAACTGAGATATTAATTTAATAAAAAAAAAACTTTTGGAGTTTACAATAAAAATTACACAAAATTACAGTCCGATAATGACTACGTTAGTCAAAAACTGTGTTGTAATCAATAACGGCCTCATCCAAAAAAAAACGTTTTTTTAAGTAACTATTTATAATTATAAAACAGATAATTTAATATTTTCCCATCATAAGTATTAATAATATTTATATAATTAATATTCATGATAAAAAAACATGATAGTAATAACGTCGTCGTGGTGCAGCGGCACAGCATTCAACCGTAGATTCGATATGAAGTGGGTTCGATTCCCACCCGGGTAAGTTTATTGTTTTCATTTCCTTGATTCCTTTCACCAGAGTGATCTGGTACCGAAGCGCAGCGTTCAGATCTGACTCAAAACGTAATTTTTCTAAGTGGGGAATAGAGTGTGTGTGCCACTAGGTTCCTTCTGCCTCTCATGTTCTATATGCGGGATACAGCGTGAATCTGAAAAAAGAAAGAAAATAGTTCGAATCCAGTGGCTACAGACTGAAAAGTTATGGTGTATATACATACATACATATCTCTACGCTTTATCCCTAGCGGGGTAGTCAGGAAGAACGGAGCCTCAAACGCTGTTCGCCACTGTCATTAACCTCTTCATACATGTTCTTCGGGGCGTCCTCATTCTTTTTACGTGACCTTCCTCCAGTATCTTCGGCACTGTGTTTTCGAAGGTCAACCGAGGTCTCCCCTTACCTATCTTACCATTCACTTTTGCTACATATATCTTTTGTACCATTCTTTCATCACTTATTCTCTCGACGTGCCCAAACCACCTAAGGACGTTATACACTCCGCATATCCTTCGAAGAGATCGCATCTCCACAGCATTCATCTTTCTTTCATTCTTCTTCTGCAATACCCACGTCTCACTGCCATATAATATCCTCGGCACCAGAACTGTATTGTGTACTGCTACACTGACGTTTCACCGTCTCAACAATGCAGCTAAGGTACTGTTCATGCTGTTACCGGCAGCAATACGTCTTTCCACGTCCATTTTGTATCTTCCACTCTAGCCAGATATACTACATCCATTCACTAAAATCTTGCATTCCGTCCTTTCTTCGTCTCTATCAAGTACCAGAACCTTTGTCCTACATACATTCGGGCTTAGACCATTATTTTAACACCCGTCTTTCAGAATGGCGACCAATGCCTGCAACCCGTATTCTGATGAATGCAATAAGCACTGCATCATCTGCGTCTAGCAAGCAATTTATCTTAGGTTCACCCACTTTTACTCCCATGTTCACTCCTTGTGACTCACTCACCTTGGAGATAGCTATCTAAATACAAATTGATCAGCCAAGATGACATGGCGCATCCCTGTCTGACACCTGATTGGAGGTTAAACCAAGGCGACATGCCAGCTTCTACTCCCAGGCTGAGTGATCTCTATAAAGAGACTTTACATCCTGCAGCGAGGATCAGCTCACATTGTACCAGGGCAGTCTCTCCCATAAATTCTTTCTTACAACCTTGTCAAACGCCTTCTCCAAGTCCAGAAAAGCACAAAAATCATTTTGGTTTACAGCCAAAAACTTCTTCGTGATCATGCGGAGGGAAAAAATCTGATCCATGCATCCTCTTTCAGATCTAAATAGTCCTTGGGCCTCCCACAACCTTTCGGATGCCTCTTGCACTCTTCTCTCTAAAATTTTTGCATACACTTTACTACCTAAACTAATCAAACTGATGGCCCTATAGCTTGCACAGTCTATCTGGGCACAATTACTGCACCTTTCCAATCATCTGGGACCTTCAACAAATTCCAGCATAAATTGCATGAAAACTAGAACAAGTCTAAGATGCGAGGCTCATTATATTTGATCATCTCAGTAGTAACTCCGTCTGCTCCCGCTGACTTACCACATTTCAGACTTCCTATAGCACTCTCAACTTTTTTTATACCAATTTCGCCCTCTGCAACATCAAGACAGAGCGTATACTGCTACTTGAGACAGAAGCGTCATCTCATACATAGATCTCCTTGTAGAATTTCGCCCATCGGTGCAAAATATGTGATTGATCTGTTATTATTTCATCGTCCTTCGAAAGCACCCATTTCGTTATGTAGGTCAACGAACAACCCCGGGAATCGCAAACTTCTTGCCAGAAAAGCTTCGTGCTTTCCCGGAAGTTGCTCGTAAATCTTTCGTCTCTTTCTCTCTCGGTCTTTTCATGTTTCATCTTTATCAGTTTTTTCGTTTGGTGTTTTGCAGTTTCTTGCTAAAGCCTATATATATGTATATATATATATATATATATATATATATATATATATATATATATATATATATATATATATATATATATATATATATATATATATATATATGTATTTATATCTATCATTAAAATCGTTATATAACCTATAAACACAAGGCTATATGTATTTTTCTCAGAGAATTTGCTCACTTACATAATGTTTGAAAATATTAATTATCATAATGGCTCGTTCATTTACTGTTTACTGCCAATTAGAGATTTCAAGGTTTAAAAATAAACGATCTTATATTAGACTTTAATAGAGCATCAATTTCGTTTTGTATTGATAGTAAGGTTTCTTAGTAATGCATGAATCGTGATGCTGTTGGAAGTTCGCGTATAGTATGTAAGATATATAGATTATATAAGTGTTACATTTGACAGTGTTTTAATTTTCAGGTCTCATTTTGATATCGTCAGTTGGATATGGATTAGAATATAAATTAAGAATATATATATATATATATATATATATATATATATATATATATATATATATATATATATATATATATATATATATATATATATATATATATATATACACACAATACGAACATATTTTATAGCACTATAAATTTTATAATTTGTTTACCAAAATAACATGATATATACTCGTAGTTACACTTATTTGAGCAATTACTTAATAATAATAAACTTAACGATTAACTTGAGCTTTGACAAGCCGAATTTTATGTGTCGCTTATTCTTAGAATGTCATAATAAATTTTCAATGTCCATATATGTCCATATATTGAAATATATATGTCGGATTTATATCTTATAGAAAGGTCACGGTGTTGGCCTTATATTAATGTATATTTAATAATTTGACAACGCCTTAAGGGAAAATTAAAATTTTGTATATTTTATCTATATAAACCGTTTATTTTTACCTGTATATATTAATGTAAATTATTTTTATTTAAGGACTTTCGTCTTTTTAAAGGACAGCAGTGAATTATTTTAGCACTTGTAATTCCAATACTTATTATTAATATTTAATATCTAAACATATTATATATATATATATATATATATATATATATATATATATATATATATATATATATATATATATATATATATATATATATATATATATATACACTTGTTTTCATTTATTTACATAGTATTTAATTTTCTAAAATAGATACCGAGCATATTTTCTAATTTTACCAACAAAACACTTGTGAATAATTATAACTAAGAAGGTCATTAGCAAATAGTTCTTCACTATGTTCATTATGACATTCTGTCCAGACTAAAATTTACAGACGTGCGTCCAAATGCATGCTAAATATATATATATATATATATATATATATATATATATATATATATATATATATATATATATATATATATATATATATATATATATATATATATATATATATATATATATATATATACACTTGTTTTCATTTATTTACATAGTATTTAATTTTCTAAAATAGATACCGAGCATATTTTCTAATTTTACCAACAAAACACTTGTGAATAATTATAACTAAGAAGGTCATTAGCAAATAGTTCTTCACTATGTTCATTATGACATTCTGTCCAGACTAAAATTTACAGACGTGCGTCCAAATGCATGCTAAATATAATATATATATATATATATATATATATATATATATATATATATATATATATATATATATATATATATATATATATATATATATATATATATATATGCCTCCATGGAGATGTATTAAATATGTAAAAATAATGGAAAACCCAATGATAAAAGCAGATTCAATATAAATACTTATAAATGTATTTTAAATATCTAGTGAGGCATCAGATTTAACATAGCGATACATTTTTAATTATTATTCATAGAAGTATTTGTCTTTTTTTTTACTACTTGCTTAAGCCTCAAGCTTCCCTCGTATCTATCAGAACAGGCAGAGCCAAGACTCAACTCAAAAGAAAAAATTTCTCGATGGCATCAAATAATATTTTAGCCTCAAAAGCTTCCAACTATCACATATTATGAATTAGTAAGAACACGGATGACACATTGTTTTGTTTCGCGATGACCTAGATCTTGAACAGTGGCCTTGACGTGCATATCGAAGTGAATACTAAATAAAGGTACTACTTAAGAACATCCTTCTATAATACCCAGTGCTGGCTAAAATTGCTGTTAGCAACAATTTTTTACTGTTTAATATTGAAAAGGTAATTATTGTGTGGAAATTTTGTATTGTTTCGTATAGCAAAGGATTCATGTATACGTTTTGCACCGTTATCAGTTCGTCTAAGTCCACTGATATGATAACTTTTAATAGAGATGCTTCCTTACTCCAAAGAAACCTTACCTTACTTAATTAGTTACCTTTCTTAATTAGTTAGAAACTTACCTTACTTAATTAGTTAGCGGCGTAGTAAGTACTATTTTAATGTAATGTGTGTGTGTGTGTGTGTGTAAGTTCAGAGCTGACGAATGCATTACCTTTAAATTGTCACTAGCGAAGCTAATCACATTCAAAACTAACGCTGATCTGATATACAAAATGTTATTCTTCTGAGGGAATGATTTTGTTTTTCCTTAAAATGGCTTTTATTTAAACAATTAATTTAATAATAAAAATAAGAAATTGATATGTTTATATTACTAGATTTGTACGAGTGGAATGAAACTTAAAACTAAAAATAGCATTATAAAATATAAAATATAAATTATGAATTTAAATTAAATTTTAATTGAATTATTGATAGCATTTGACTAAAGCAGATAATTTACCTATTTTAAATTTTACCACAACATATTTTGTGTACCTGCATAAATTTTTTACTATTACGTTTTTACCTTTCATATACTGTTTCAGTATAAAGTGAATAAAAAATTACTAGTCAATAGTTCTAGGCTTATCCCTTATAAAGAGAGAGAGAGAGCAAGAGTTACATAAAAATACAAATAAAAGGTCAAATTAAGCTTAAAATTTTGGCCTTCCGGGTAAGAACATAGAAGAAAGATTCTAACAAGTGATTTTACTGAAAGTGAAGTAAATAATATAGTGTTCCAAAGAGTATAATTCTTAAAGAAATCCAATACCTATTGTCGATGAAAAATTTTAATAATTTATTAGATTTGCTGCCATCTGCGACTGTACAAATTTTATATTTTCGAATATAACTTACTGTTAACGAGATATACTCAACTCAACTCAACGAGATATACTCAACTATACGTTTTTTTTGTTATTTATTCATTATTTTTATAATGTCATAGCGTTATCGGGTTATTATCGACTGCTAGATAAAACCACATGAGCCGTTTGTAGAGATTAGCTCATATAAGAATATAAATAAAAGATAAAATTTTTTTAAAGCAATTGAAATTCTTAAAATTTAAAAAATTATAATACATACATAGATAATAATAAAACTAAAAATATGTCTGTAAAAAGTAAAATATATTTATAAAACTAGTTAGTATAAAGAGTAAAAAAAAACTAAATAAAAGAGAGAAAAAAAAAACAAAACTTATGCCCCGGGTGAGGATCGAACTCACGACCTTAAGATTATGAGACTTACGCGCTGCCTACTGCGCTACCGAGGCGGGTGACGAAATTGTCTAATTAGGTGAATTGTTTCAAAGAATATAACACAATTAATTGTAATTTTTTTTAAATTCATTCGACAAGATGTCTAAAGAAAAAATCAAAAATCTCCATTTTCTACCAGAATTCGAGACTTTATGCTAAGCTATTACTCTATCTCTCTCTATTCTCTAAGACTTTATGCTATTTTCTATGGCTGAGAAAATAATTCGTTCCACCGTGACATATATATAGTTATAATATATATTATCATATTTTGGACACTTGCCAAAATGACCTCTAAAATGCCACAATTTATAAAATAACTTTCATCTATATTTATAATGTGCATATTGTACCTGACTTTTTCAATTTTTATTTATTTCTCAGCTTTTTATTAAAAGACATGACATTTAAAAAAAATCAAAATGCACAGAACTGATCTGCTTATAGTCTTGCGACTGATCGCAAATAAAAAAAAAATAAAAAAAAAAAAAAAACATATGGGTAACAACATAAAAAAAAGTAGTACAAAAAGGTGGAGACAAGACAAGAGATCTCTTCCAGCCAACCTATGGTAGTGGATGAGTTTTTAAGCAGCGAGTAAGAATATAGTACAATTAATTATAAAATAAATTAGAAATACACATATAATTAATTAATATGTCACACATAAATAAAACTTGATATATACAAATATGGATGGGATTAAGCAAAGACAACTGCTACTGGATGTGTTAAATTTTATGACCATACAAGCTGTCGATTTTGTGCAATCCCATTTAGAATATATATGTGATACATTAATATTGTAAAGTTATATTAATTTTTTTGTTTACTTTAAAATGAAAATTGAAAATTTTCTGTCCAAATATTTATTACATATTATTTTTCAAGTCATAATTACAAATTATAGGGCCTACTGGTAGAATTTGAGAAATCCGACCATTTCATAGTTACCGGTCGAACTTAACGCTTTGCAAATTTGCATTTAATGGCGAGAATTATATAAAAATAATAATAGTTTTAAAATAATAACTTGTTGCCCATTTGGCTCAGCGTCTGAATGTGTACGCGACGGCTGTCCACAGCCGCTTCAACTCTCGCTTGGGGTGAATTAATTATTTAATAAATATCCTCGCCCCTCCACAAAGTTAAGTAACGCCATTCAAATCACAATGTCTTTGAATTAGCGGAAAGTGGCGAACGGAGTGTCTTGACACTATCCTGCTATGTGCAGGAAATAGCATGAAGCATTTCTTTATTTTAAATAATCAAAATTTTAAGCATATTATGGTTGCATCGAGCCTGGTGTTAAGTGTTGATGTGGTCTACAATGTCAAAAGCTTGCCTAGAAGTTTCGCTTTTGCCTGGTTTTGCCGTACAAATAAAGACTTAAATCATTTTGTCCGTACAATAGGAATGGTAGGTGGCATTTTGTATTGGTGATGTTAAGCTTTTTCTTGAAATCCGGCAGTAACATGGGCCACAGGGAAGAAGAATTTGTAATAACTCTATCTTACACACACAGGATATGATATCAACAGTATGACATTTGTACGGGGGCGATGGTCTTGTGGACATTTTTTCTGGGTAAGGCAACCAGCAACCCTTGGTTGTCCTGGGAGAGGTTCAGCTAAGCTAGAAACCACTTCCCCCACAAAATGCAGATGATATGTAAAAATAAAAATATCTGTTTTTCAATTTGTTTTTCCTTGAAAGCTTATATTTCTTTATGTTAATATGAATGCCCCTACCATAGCAACATTATGTATAGCTAAATTATTATATGAATGATTCCTTAACGTATTGTTATATTAGGGGGAGGGAGGGAGATTGAGGAAGAGGGAGAGAGAGCGTAATTTAGCTATTTGAATATTTTGTTGAGTGGCCATAAACTTGTTACACACATAAACAACAAACCACCATAAGATATTTACAAAGTCAATCTTAGTAGTGAAGTCTATATTTTGGTATTAAGCTAGAATACACAACACAAAATTGAAAACTATTGAAAGCGAACAATTAGCTAACTTACTAAATAAATTATCGCATTTTAGTATTTGAAATAATAATACGTACATTTATCCATACATACGTATCGCCATTCGATTCATTTACTACAGTCGTTAACCAGATCGAGTATCGAGTTTTTAAAGCAGTAGGGGTAATCTAAAAATATACTACAATGTTACTTATAACCTTGGTTGTTAAACGATGTGCAAGTAAAGTTGTTTTAATTTTTTAAATGACGATATTCCAGGTACGTTCATATATTCATTATTTTGTGTCATATACATGTTTTTAAATTGATCATTGTGCCATTGTTGAGAGGTTTCTGAGTAGACTTGATGAGCGACGGCTTAAATTACTCTGAGAGGGGCATCACGCTTACTCTATATATCTATACTCTCCACACTATCTCTATACTCTCCACAAAAAGCAAGAATATAGAGATTTTTAAAGTGTTAATCCACACTAAAGATAGGAAAATATTTAAAGATAATATGTAAAAATTTGGACGCAGCGGGATTGGAACACGCGCCTCATGGAACCCGTCCAAGCACTCTGACCACTGAGCCATACGTTCTTTATCAAGCTGCGTTGTTAGCTTCTTTGGGTAGCCAAAAATTGTAAAAATCTCTATATGTTTTCTTTAAGCTTAAATCGGAAAATCTTGCATTATTTTAAATGCTTCATTAAAGGGCCCCTCCCTTCTCTAATCTCTCTCTAGTCTGATTGTTTTTTTTTTTTATATATATTGAAATTTGAAATATTGAATATAATTAACACTACGTGCGACCGAGACAATGCGATTCGATTTCTCTTTCTTAGGCTAATTTCACGGTACTATTCGAAATCATTGTATTTTTTTTTATCATTTCACTAACATTGCCTCATGACCTACTTCTTTTTATTTATTATGATGATCTGTGCCTGTTCTTTTTTAAATTTAAATTCCATTATAATAAATTATATTATGTTTATATTTATATTATTATATTTTTGGTATTTTGATTTGCATTATAATTATGAAAGTTATATATTTATATACTTTTACTAATCTTTGAAATTTTTTGCAGATTCTATCCAAAAGTATTGTAAGCTACTTCAATTACCAATTCTAAATTTAATAATTTTATTTTAATGTTGTCTCGCTCTGGTCACAGTAAGGCGACGTTAAGCTCCGCAACGAAGAATGCTGCTTAAACTATAAACTTAAAAATGATATAAAATATCTTTATATTTTGGATCTATATATAGTCCAATAGAACAAAAGCTAGAAATGACTTAAAGAAACTATTACAATTACATCTTTTGTTTGTTGCATTTGCAGTAGAATATTTGAAAAAACGCGCAATTTGTATTGCTAAATCAGTAAATGCCAATTATTTTAATAAATATTATGTATCCGTATTCGTTATCTGACAATAATATATTACTTCTCCGTTTTTTAATATATCCAATAATATTCTTATTAGCATTTAAATTTATTTATAAGCGTGTGTATTTAAATTGAATATGTTTAAGAAGTCTTAAAATTGTTTAAAGAATACGTAAATATTTGCTAAGCAAATCTTTTTTCTTTAAACTAGAATTTGTTTAAAGAAGAGAGATCACAATACGCATAGTAAAAGCTTACGTAAGT
The DNA here is from genome assembly GCA_037127375.1 of Dione juno. Taxonomy (NCBI): domain Eukaryota; kingdom Metazoa; phylum Arthropoda; class Insecta; order Lepidoptera; family Nymphalidae; genus Dione; species Dione juno. Next base: position 1,475,161 of record JAXRJS010000077.1, read on the forward strand.
ACTTAAACAATTAGGGGACTGTTTTTTTTTTCACTAAAGTGAATCAGATAAGAGTAAATCACCGACCGGCGGGTTCCGTCACCTGTTACGCGATGACGGCGCATATGAAGTCAAATGGATGAGGGTATCCTTCCTTCGTAATGACTGTTGGTTAACGTTATTTGATCGTGGGCTGGACACCCACGGACCAAAGGACACTTCGCGGGCGGCGAAGTCGGTGTGGATGATAAGCGTACTTGGCCGCTTTAACGATGAGGAGATCAGTCGGCTAGGACTGTGCAGAACTTCTGAAGATATATCACCGGCATATATCGCTATTTTGACTTTCGGTTGTCCAGGCAGGACTCCAGTGACGACGGACGGAAGGTTCGGGTGAACAGTAGACTGTCTGCATGTGCACGAGTGGTCTGGCAGTGTCATACGAGGAACTTGAAAGCAGGCCATTGTGCCAGACACTGTCAAAGGCTTTGGCTATGTCTAAGAAATAGCAGCCGTGTCGTTGCAGAACGGTTTGTGAGTAGACTGTTGACAGCTTCAAACAGGCCATGTATGAAAAAATTGGCAGATAAAAAAAAATATGCAGTTAAAAAATAACTTGATCACCATTCAACTGAATTTAAGTAATGTGTATTATTGACGTAAACATTTGCTAATATTACTATTATTCTGTATACATGGTGTCGTTGTCATGAAAAAACTGACATTTGGTTCAAGTAAAATCCTATTAAAGTAATTCGGGTCGCAAACTATGTGGGTTAAACTGTAAATATGGCTTCTGAAGGCATATAGAACGATAATAATGTAAAAGTCATAAGGTTTATATGCTATCAATCTTTTGACCGAATGTAAGTTAATAAAAAGTATATTATATGTTAGTAATTACCTAGAAATGTAAATGAATTATATTAATTAAATATATAGATATTTATACAATATTCATTTTTACTTTCATGTTTACTTGAAGTTTAGCGTTTGAGATATAGGGGAAGTTTTTGTGTAGCTCTTTATCAAACCAGATTAAGGAAACGCGTATATCATTTATATAAACATACACCCCCTAGTGGGAGTTGGAATCACAAACACGGTGTAGTAACAGTCACGTTTCAACAGACACTTTTTTTTTCTGCATAAATAATTATTTTGACTGAAATTTAAATTAATGTAATTTTTTAGAGTTGCTTACCGCAAAAGGACAATAACGATGTATAGGATCACTTTGTTGTCGGTCTGTCTGTCTACTATCATAGACGGTATACGGTAGATAGACTACCCACTATTTCTTAAAGATCGCGCGGAGGTGTCGAGTTCACAGTAATATCAAATATCCCTTGTAGCACAGAAGAATAATCGAATTTTTAAGTCAACGCGTTTTGTATGAAAATCGCCGTGTAATTGAAACCTACACATATAAGCTACTTCCCGTTGATCTAGAACTTACAGTACAAATAAAGGAAATTATCAGATCATTTAAAACTTACAGATATATTACAGAAGAAACCATTACAAACTTATTTATATATTTTATTATATTTTTGGCCTATAGTTCATTCATTTCTTGTACATACCGACCAATCAAGAAATTTATACTGAACCCACAGTGAACGAGTCCGACTCAAACTTTTCCGATTTTGATTACTTAAATTAATCAATTTTATGCCTGTATTTATTAATATTAATTTACTTATACATATATTATTATATATACAATATTATTGTCTTTGATAGTTTATAGATTTAATTTGAATACACCAGTACATACAACCAACCACCACAAATTTACAAAAAGTACCAAATTTGAAATATATCGTGCAAGAAGTAGCACAAAAAATAAATACAATTTCTAGAATTTCCTTTTTAGATTGTTTAAATAATCAGATAACAATTTTCTTTTGTAGGAGCTTGAGTTTGATTTGCTTTTTAACAAGATAAAGTATATATTTCATTTTAAGTAGATTGATCCTAGTGATACCTACATCACTATAGTCACCATTGGCTTAACGCCGCGCTGTGTGACAACATATAAATTTAAATTAATTGGCTAATAGTTATAAAGAGAGGTATTTTTTTTTTGTTTTTGTGAGTTTAATGCTGTTAGCCCTGTTGGCCTTGACAGCGACACCGGTTGGCAGAAGTGACATTGTGAAATGTCAAGAGAGAGAGAGAGAGGTATTATAAATCTCTTAGCGACGAAGTCATTTGTCAACAGGTTCCCTCTACCGCAAAATGTATAGATAACAAAAATGTATATTTTTTTCATATATTAAATATATGTATATATTGAATTAGTTTTAAATACATATATGTTATATATATTTAAAGCCTAATAAAATGTATTAAGCTGAACTAATTTTGAGAACGTTGTAAATTACATATGATATTTTACTTGTTTTTTGACATGTAGGTTACAAATTTAAAATTTCACTGGTTTCTTAATAATTTTTCATTGACCTTTCACTCGAAACAAAAGATCAAGATCGAACTGTCATGGAAACAAAAGCAGTATAACTTTTTTTTTTAATAAGTTTATATAGAACCAATCTTTCGTTAGGTTAGAAAAAATATATCTAATTTTCTGTAAATAATTCTAATTTACTGTAAAGGCGTTGGCAGGATATTTAATTAAAAAAAAGAAAGCAAAGAAGCCCTAGTAATGATCAGTTGAAATGTAGCCGTTTACTTGTGATGTTATAAAAAATTGAGGCCATCCTGACGTAATGGTCGAACACTTAATCAGATGCACGACTTGTGTGTATATATATATATATATATATATATATATATATATATATATATATATATATATATATATATATATATATATATATATATATATATATATATATATATATATATATATATATATAATATATATATATATATATATATATATATATATATATATATATATATATATATATATATATATATATATATATATATATATATATATATATATATATATATATATATATATATATATATATATATATATATATATATATATATATATATATATATATATATATATATATATATATATATATATATATATATATATATATATATATATATATATATATATATATATATATATATATATATATATATAATATTTTATTTCCTAGCTCTGGTAACAAGACAAAGCGCGGCGTTAAGTTTCTCCTCTCAACAAACACTTATCATAATTGTAGAAAGTAGAAAGTGGAAATGCCTTAACACTAGGTTGGGAGAGGGTTGTCCAGCTGTGGGCGTTACACAATCTGTGATAATAACACTAGGTTCCCTCGGTAAAGCAATTTATTTATTTATTATAAAAAAGACTTATTTAAGTTTCCAAATAACAACTATACCGTTCCGCCAAATATATATGTAAATTTCAATTGCGACATCGATTATATCAAAATCGATATTATTAAAGACGAGTAGATATAAATATATGTACACGTTTAGTACAAGTTGTTTTAGAAGTGTACCTACAAATATAAAATTTTCTTTATATCTCCTTAATTTTAAATGTACGACGCGTACGTTAATTTCAATATCAAGCATAAAACAATATTATATAAGAGCCAAATATTTTGTCGACCAAAATGTAGTTGAGTAATCTTAGTATAATCCACTAAGTATAAACTCATTAGCGGCATTACTCAATATGAGGTGACTACACCGTAATCTTGTTAGTTGAGGGGAACTGTAGACATTTTTGTAGCCATTTTTTTTACATTTTAATATTATTTACAATAAATGTCTATGTAATAAATTGTGGCTTTCATATAAGTTTATTTACTAGGGGGATTTAATCCTAGTTCGCTTCGCTTCACTTCGCTTTGCTCACTGTTACGATAAAAATATTACTTTTTGTAGGAGAACAATGTAATTTTTTTTAGATTTACAATATTTAATCTTTTTTTTTTACAGTGTCTGACGTGGAATACGGGAAATTTTCATTAATATCTGTGGTAGACAAAACTTGTGCCACGCACACACACGCAATGTACAAATATTCGGTGGAAAGTGCCTCTGTCTACATACAGGATACAGCATGAAGTTAAAAAAGAAATATTTATGTACTACAGATTATATATTATTTATAATTGTTTTAAAATAAATATAATCTCTAAAGATTTTGTTTTTTATTACAGAACATGTAATAGATGCAGATAGATTGTTTTAATATGTTGTTTAATATTTTTTTTAATATAATATATAGGTACGTATATAATAGTAAGTACCATTATTTATAAGTAAGACTTATGTATGTAGTAGTGTGTTTGTTAAAGATGAAATTGTCTACAATCTAGACTAAGAAGGCATTAACATAGCTTTCAATGTAAATATGTAAACGTAGGTATTCTCTAATTAACAGGACATTATATTCTTACAATTAAACAGACAATTGTAGATTTCTAAGGCTTTTGAATGCTATATAGCTAGTCGTTCCTACAAGGCCATATTGGCGAAGTGGGATAGCGTGTGAATGTTAACGCGATGGTTGTAGGTTCGTTTCGAACTCAGGGGAGTAAAATAATTTTGTTTCCCTGTTTCCATGTCTGTCCATGAGGGAGCCTCCAAACAAAGCGCGGCGTTGAGCTCCGCCACTAAAAACGTAATATCTCGAATTTGGGCAGATTGGTTTACAGTAAAATTTAATTATAAACTTTTTTATATAGATTCTTCTTCTAGACATTTATATACATTCTTTTTTAAATTTATATTATTACTGATAAAACAAATAGCCTATAACAAATCACGCTGTAATTCTCTTTTAACCCATGTATTTAGATATGACTGCCAGGACTACAACTGGCCTAAGCTGACTAGGGAAAAAGTTAAATTATGTGAGTGGGTAGGATTTGAAGCCAGCAAGGATCAACGTGTACTATGTGTATTGAATTTCTTTCAGTATATATATATATATATATATATATATATATATATATATATATATATATATATATATATATATATATATATATATATATATCAAGCTGAAAATGATGTTAAATAAGTTAATACAATTAAAAGATCGTGTATACTCTTTTTCGTGTTCCGCGTAACCAAAATGTATTATGAAAGGAAAGAAGTTAGAACTTACAGCATAAACAAAGGGAAATATCTCAAAATGTTTAAGTCTATCACAGAAAAATATTATTACAAAGTTATACCTGTAGTTCATTTGATATAATATGAGTGAATACGCCCCCGAAGTTAAGTTAGTCAACTTTTGTAACTTACAATCATGAAATTGGTACGGAACCCACGGTGCGCTAGTACGACTTGCACTTGATCGATTTTTTTTAATATAAAACTAAAACTAAAATTTCTAAAGGGTTTCCTCAGCTTCACGCTGTATTCTGCATGTAGGTATATATATACCTAGGAACTCGATAAACTCCATTCTCCGCCTCATGAAGCAAGTGGCTAAGTTGCGGAACTAAATATCTTAATTTATCTTACCAGGAAAGAGTCCACTACTTTTACATTCCTACGTCGCCATTTTATAAATCATTTAAAATATATTTTTATTATCCTTACCGTATTGCCTATTAAAAAAAAAACGTCAATTATTCATAGAAATTAGTAATAATATTTATTTATGATTTTATGTAACTGTACGATTTGTTGAAGTTTTATTATTGTTTTAGGTATAATATTAAAATTATTATTTAAAATCTTCAAAGTTAAATTCCAAGGGAAAGAAAAACGTTAAAAAAATTAACACAATGGTATTTGAACCCAAACCTTGTGGATACCGTCCAAGTGTTTAATGATTCTAATGATTTTATGTGCTGGTTATAATATCAACTTAATTAAGCAATGTATTATAAAGCCAATACAGAAATGTAATATAACAACAATATTAATTGACATAACTTATTACACTGTCAAATTTAAAATATTCTATATTCAAATAGACTTTAGTAAACACTTTCGGATAGTCTATACATACGGGTACAAGAAAATGGTAACCAAAGAATATGTAAAGATTAAAAATGTTAGCTATCCTTTTATTAAGCTATAATATTGTAACTTTTACACTGAAATAAGCAAATTTTGAGTTTTTTGTCGGCTCTTCCCAGCAGAACTGCATTCCGAGGCGTTGGTCACTATAATATGTACATACGACGATTCAAAAGTGCTTACAAAAGTCTATATCGTCTTTCTTCCAGGTGCACACTGACACAATTTGTAACAAATAACAGTATTAATATTTTTTTCTACTATTTTCATCTATTATTACTCGTAGCATTGATTACGAAACGTCTAGCACAATAAATCAATAGACGAGATAAGTATTGCAACTTCTTAGCACGCGAGCTAAGCATGTACTCATATAAAAAGTTTCAACTGAATCTATGGGACTGTATGTTTGATCATCTTTATAATATATACATAAATATATATTACAATAAATTGTAGAATGAAAAAGAAATTATATACTACGAATACAAGTGTACTATAAAATTATGATTTTGAACTTTCTTTAGAAATAATTAAAACCATTTTTACTCTAAAGATTTATAAAAGTGACCGATTTTTTATTACGAATGTACCAATTTTCTATGAATGAACTATATACTCGTATAGCAAAATTTCTTTAAATGAAATATTAAGATTATATGTAATAGCTTGTGGAGGTATTAATACCGAACGTGTGTGTTTGTATGGGCGGGGCACGAGAGGTTATTGCAACCAGTTTAAACTACTATTGTTAAATATTCGTTAGATAAAAACTCGACCTACATATCGTTTTATGCAAATATAACAACAGTTGTTGATTTAATCTGTTTTAGTAATTCTAATGGCCTTATCGAGAACATTTTCAGCACGAAATCGAGAAAAGTTGAAATTTAAGACGTTTGCTTTGTTCTATTTGTATCCATATTGTATATATGGTTGTTGTTATCAATAGAAATGTTATAAAATTAATGATATAGTTGACCTTGATCACTTTTAACCGAGTATTTTTTTTTTAATTCTTCTTTATATAATATAATTTCTATATATATTCTTTATATATGCTGAGACCCTGTATTGTGTGATACATACCAAAGAAATTCAGTATTTATTATCTTTGATAAAAATAATAAAAAAAAAATCGCGTCCATCGTGTTGTTATAATAAATAATACGAGTAATTGTATAAAATAAATAAACATTTTATACAGTATGTCCTAAATAATGAAAAAAGGACATGACATTATACATCTTAATTTAATTAATTAGAACTATCGTGCTCCTATTAGCTGTATAATTATAATTAGAAGTGCGTGCGTTGCGTTTCATTATCGTGCTAACACAGATTCGCGTAATCATCGCGTGTGTATTACTGTACAATATGAATATTACTATATGTATATGTATATGTATATATATATATGTATATATACATATATATATATATATATATATATATATATATATATATATATATATATATATATATATATATATATATATATACATATACATATATATATATATATATATATATATATATATATATATATATATATATATATATATATATATATATATATATATATATATATATATATATATATATATATATATATATATATATATATATATATATTATATACTAAAACAGTGAATGCGTGCGACCGCCAATTTTAAGTCGAACGCAGTCTTTTGTGGTCTCAAACATATGTTAAGTAATTAAGGTAAAGCGTCTCGTAGTCTACAATGTCACGTCTCGTTTCCGATCACCTTTCGCACATCCCCCCGATATTATAAAAGTGTTGACGCCGCGCCGCGCGCCCGCAGTTGATCGGCGCTACCGAGCGAGTCGCACGCTCCTGTTATGCTAAAGCGATAAACCCACGCTACAAACATGGAGGGGACATCCCCCAGCCAAGTCATGCCTGAGCCCGACGAGGGTATCTCCACCGACCGTCGCCCGTCCACCGATGACCACGCCGACCTGTCCGACACGGCGTCAGAGGCCGGCTCCGGTGGCGGCAAAGACTCCGGCTGCGAAGTCGCTCCGGATACCCAGGAACCTCCCTACGCACCACCTGACGAAGAACTGGCCAACCGTATCGTATCCCAAGTGGAATTTTATTTTTCGGACGCTAATATTACTAAGGACGCCTTCCTACTAAAGCACGTTCGTCGCAACAAGGAAGGGTATGTCTCACTCAAGCTGATATCCAGCTTCAAACGCGTCAAGCATCTGACTAAAGATTGGCGAGTGGTCGCTGAAGCATTGAAGCGATCAACAAAATTGGAAATAAATGAACCGGGAACGAAGCTACGTCGAATTGATCCCCTGCCAGCATACGATGAAACTACCCCGTCTCGAACTGTTGTGGCAGTCAAAATGCCAATAGATCGTCCTACAGTTGAAAACGTTTCGAGATTATTTGCCACTTGTGGTGAGATTGCTCTCGTACGCGTACTTCGGCCCGGAAACCCTGTTCCAGCGGATGTTCGTCAATTTCTCAACAAAAATCCTAGTTTGGTGAACTGTGTGTGTGCTTTGGTAGAGTTTACTGAATCTGAAGCAGCTAGAGGCGCCCTTCGTCTTCAAAGTTCTGATGATGAAGGTATGCGGGTATACGAGCTAAACGGAGTCCCTCGGGAACCCAAGAGGAAAATTCCAACTCGGCGTCCAACCACAACTAGACGCCACGAGTGTGAATATTCTTCATGTTGTAGCGGCTCAGAAGCTGAGTACGATTATAGATACGCAGCCCCATTTTATAGAAGGAACTCAAGTGGGTTCTTCACACCTCGTTCCCCAGAAATACAAACATGGGTGCCTCGTAGGACCTCAACTTGCAGCCATAGTTCAGATTCCGGAGTTTCTTTCTTCTGCGGCTCACGAAGGGCGTCACAGGCTAGCACTGGAAGTGCGAGCAGCGGTGAAGGGTGGCTGGCTCGTAGGTTATCTGGCTGCTCAATAACCGGAACTGAATGTGGTGGAAGAAGGTTGTCGTGCACGCCAAGATTCGAACCCCGTACGCCAGTAGTACCGGACGGCACACGCGGTTTCCACGCCGCCGCACGCCAACGCAGAATCTCGGACCTCGCGTTGTATTCGCGCTAGAAAGCGCTCGCCAACCGTGACACCTTTCTAATAACGTTGGATAACCACCTTTCACGTTCTGGCCACTTGGTTTTTAAACTACGAGGAAGCGTTTCGTGTTCGCGTGCTTAGCTCTAAATTTTATTAATAAAAATATATAGTCGGTATGTCGGAATGAAACTGTAAGGTAATGACTTATCTAGTTTGAGTCGACGGTGAGTCGGCATATGTATGTGATCGAAGCTCATTTAGTTAGTCTAGTTGTTAATTTGTAACAGATATTCCTTTTAATTTATTAGTATATATTTAATTTATTGTACCGCGTATTTATTGCGGGCAGGACGCGCACTGTGACGAGTTTTCATCAGTATCAGAATTCAGTGTCCGAGTTGTGAGCACAAAACTCAAAATGCAAAATCGACAGCTGAACGATAGTAGACTCGACATCTGGTTGGGAATTAGCGAGCGGAGACGGCAGAGCGGGCGCGTTGCGTCAAAACAATTGCGATTTATATGGATGGATATTAATATTTACATAATACCGTAACGTGGTCGGTGCCGCAGCTCGCTCGCCGTCGGTTTCGGCAACGGGATGCCACTAGTGCGGCGGAACAAACCGTCCTTTTAAAATTTACATAATAAATGTAGTACGTAAGATATTATTTAAGTCAGTCGCGCCATGTCATGTATTTTGTTTAAGTTTTTTTTTTGTAATAATTTTAAGTTATTGTGATTTTAATTGTATTGCGTAACGGTGAGAGGCGTGCTGTTCGTTTGGAGCGATCGTATATTTAATGGTCAACATCCGAAGACATTTGCTTGGTAGTATAACATTTTGTACAGAGTACTCGTATGTTAATTACAAAATTATTTTTCGCGCTTGATTCTTACTTGATAAAGTAAGTGAAATCTAAAAGCTTGTATATATGAATTGCTGTATTTACAAGACACAAATTTGTTGTGAATGGATTGTGACTATTAAACATATTGTCTGTATGTTTGTAAAGAAATTTGCTTGATAACTTTTTTATATTTATTTCTTTTGAGGAGGTTTTATAGCACAATAATGTTTCAGGTGCTTAGTTTAACATTGCGCTCGTCCTCGTATTGTAATAATGTTTTTTTTTAATATAAGTTTTTGAAAGAACGTTGTTTTTTTAATTAAGTACGACCTTCGCGGTGGAAAGTGGGTTCTTTTTGAGCCCAGTTCACCTTGACGGATCGATTCTCACGCGGTGACAGATAGCGGTTGCTTCACAGGTTAAATACTTGAGAGCTCGCTGTTAAAGCTATTAATCATATGTCAATTATAAAAGACATAGCTATTGAACAAAAACTTGCATTCATATTTTCTTTAGTTTATTTTCTCTATATTTGTCATGACTAAAAAAGCAGTATTTTAAGTATAGGTCATTTCAATTTATTTTAAAGAAAAAGAGAAACGTTTAGTCCAGTCGTTAATACCATATCCTAAATCCTAATAATATATTTCTTTAGATATTTTTTTTTATTTGTTAATATAATAATTGAATAAGATTATGTTTGGAAACGTTTCTGCCATTAATGAAACATGTGGGAAGAACGTGTTTTTTTTAAATTACTAATATTTACCAACGACTTCGTCTGTGTGGTTAAATAGAAATAACTAAAACTTTTGTAAGCCTTAGCACATTCTAATAGCCCAAAGTAACTCTGACTGCAGGTATATAGTAGGCAAATCAAAACAACTAACGTGATATGATATAGCCTATAGGCTATAGCCTTGCTCGATATATTTTCTATTCGACCCAGTAGTTTCTGAGATTAGATCGCTCAACCAGACGGCCTTTTCAACTTTATAATATTAACATACATACGTTATATTTAATTGAGTTGTCACCATACGGAACTTCTATTGCAAAGTGTCTTGTTTACGGAAAGATCTCAACATTTAATTGGTTGTAGTTTTTTCCTAATTATTTCATATTTTAAGGTAAACAAAAACTTGTTGTGATTTCGCGTCTTATCTTCTGTCGGTACATGTGTTCCATGACCTTGTCAACGTAGGCTTGTATCCGAGTACGAAGCAGGAAAAGAGTATGTAGGTTTTTCATATAATAATATTATTATTTTTTTTATATTCACGCTTCATTCGTTTAAACGAAGTCTTCATTTTCTTTCTCGTCACACTATGTTCTCAAAGCATCATACATACAAAGTCTTAATAAAACGTGTTGTACCGGGATAGTGTCTGACTGTGTACCACGGTATTGAGTTCGATTCCCATTTGGATCAATATTTCCATTACCTCGCTCTGGTTGGAAAAACCAAACGCTTCCGCTACTCAATATGTAAAGTTTCAAAACTGAGCGGAATCTGGAGATTGGACCGAACGATCCTGATTACTTGATTTGTTCTGCCCAGCCTGCCTACCCGGTTACATGCGGAATACCGTGGCCTAAAATATATATTTTATAGTTAAATTAAATGGTCCCTCAGCTATATATTTAATAAATTCCTTAGTAAAATTCTATGTTCTTATTAAGTTGAATTAATTCTACGCGAGAAGCGATCAATGTCAAATCCCTATATCAAAGCGACACCTTGTATTCTAGTCTCTAGATTACGAAAATATAGACAATATTTGCATACTAATTTATATTACTTTAATTAAAAACCCCCGAGCCAGTCATCCGTAAAGTTGAATTTGACTGATATTAAATAGATAGATAGATATTTTTTTAATAATTTCTTGTGGAGGTTAAAAAGTCGCAATATCTCACAATAAAATTCTATTGCGAGTATACTAGCTAGTATTTAGATCAAGTTGAGAAAAATATGATAAGCTATTTATATACCGTATTACACTACACTTGTAAGGCATATTTACATAGGTAGTGGATTCGGGCGATTATTTATTTTATTTTTTTTACGCTGTGAAGGAAAGTGCGGCATTGAGTTCCGCCACTCAATATCTTGGATTTAACGTTTACCAATAACTGCCAACGAATTTCTTTATAGTATCATTTTAAGTATTCATTGAAATATTTGAATAATTTGCATAGTAATTAAATCTAATACAGTAGGAGTTATAAATTGCCATTTACTACAGGTATTACAGTTGATTCAATCAGATCAGAGTAAAACGTCTTACTGTAAACGCGACGGTTGCGGGTTCGATTCCCATTCGTGGGGATTATTTATTAACATTTTCTCTCTTTGTCTCAAGAGACGACTCACCACGCAATATCTTAAATTGACTGAAAAGTGGGGAGGAGAGTGTCCTAACACTAGGTTTCTATATATGCGAGATATAGCCAAAAAGGCGTCCATCATGTAAGAATTAACTTCATAAGTATCACATCTTCTCTAACATTATGAGAGGATATTTTGATGATATTTAAAGTGTTAATCCACACTAAGGATAGAAAAGATACTTAAAGAAAACATAAAAATTTGAACGCAGCGGGAATCGAACCCGCGCCTGATGGAAATTGTCCAAGCTCTCTAATCACTAAGCCATGTGTTCTTCCTCACGCTGCGTCGGAATTTTTATATGTTTTTTTTTAGTATTTTTCTATCCTTAGTGTGGATTAACACTTTAAAAATCATCAAAATATTTAAAAAAATAGCATTCTCTCTCGCCAAATGATTGTTCCTTGCAATAATCTTTGGGTAGTGGAAATTTGTAAAAATCTCCCTACAAAGATGTTAAAAACGTAATAAGTTGTATAAACATATCAGAGTTTTGACGCAGCGTGAGGAATAACGCATGGCGTCAGAGCGCTGGAACGGTTTCCTTCAGGCGCGGGTTCGAATCCCGCTGCGTCCAAATTTTTATATGTTTTCTTTAAGTATTATGAGAGGATGTTATAAAAACCAAGCCAAAACAAAACTTTTAAATTTTATTAAAAAAAAAAACAAAAATAAACGAGCTTAACATAAAAAATCAATGGTAAGCATAGCATCGCTCTGTTTCATTGCAAATTGTCGGGTACGTGCTCCGGCCACTTCCGGTGCGCCAAGTACTCCATAGGCAATTAACATATTTTCCCTTAAGGCTTTACTTGTTGTGAATTGTAAGTCATCACGTGCATATACATATGTATATGTATATATATGTCCATGAGTACGCCTTTTTCCTTTTAATTATATATATATATATATATATATATATATATATATATATATATATATATATATATATATATATATATATATATATATATATATATATATATATATATATATATATATATATATATATATATATATATATATATATATATATATATATATATATATATATATATATATATATATATATATATATATATATATATATATATATATATATATATATATATATATATATATATATATGCCTGCTGGATGGCGCAACCAAACGCTGCCTTTTAATAGACTGGTTAAATTGAAACATATATCTATGCTTATAAATAAAATTGAATTGTTTATTTATGATTTCAAAATAAATGTGTTTTTTATGTGCATAAATGATTTATCTCCGCTGAATTGATCTTTATGGATGTCGCTAGAAGATATACAAGGTTAGAAAATAGTATATACGCTAGTTTTTATCCGAAATAGTATATACGTTACTTTTTATCCCAGAATTGCGATATCGGGATCGGGATCGGGATCGGGATTACGTAGGAAAGACGTCGTTTACCGCGCCCGCTCACATATAAAATGGCATATAAATTGGTAAAAAAAAATTTATTTATATGTTTTGTTACTTAGACAAAGCGATTAGAAATGAAAATATGTACATATATATATACATATATATATATATATATATATATATATATATATATATATATATATATATATATATATATATATATATATATATATATATATATATATATATATATATAAAATACATATTATATTAGAGTATATCCGAGAATATCAAACAAGTGGGCGAAGCCGAGAATGGGTTGCTAGTCTAAACTAATATTAAATAGTGGAAAGATTTGTAGGTTAGGTTGTTTGTATTGAATAAACTCAAAAAACTACTAGACCGATTATGACGAAGTTTGAAATGAACGTACCTTAAGCCCCAAGAAATAACAGCTTTTTATTGTGAAAAAGAGGTCGAAATGGAACTTGATATATAGAGAAAACTTTATTTTCCAAGTGAGAGGTATGAAATTTGGTTTCAACGTACCTTAACCTATACTGTCTAAACTAAAATGCATAAATACCTTCTTAAAATGTTTGGGCAAACATCAAAATCGCTATACTTATGTTTGTCATTCTTTGAGGAGTTGCTAAGTATTCTTCTTCACGTTTATTTTATAAGATTTTTACTAATATATATTTTTTTTACTTTACTTTTAAGATTTTTACTAATATGATTTTTACTAATAACACGTTTATAATATAAATATTTATGTTTATCCCAAAATGATTTCAAATATTAATGTCCATCCGTGCAAAGCCGGGGCGGGCACCTAACTTTTCATATAACATGCAAATAAAGCATACAATTTCCAATCACACTATTCTATTGACTTTGTATTCATACATATTAAATGAATAGAATGTTTCAGTACTAATTTCACTTTAGTAAGGCCTTAATTTTAATAAACACTTTCTTTAATTTGACATAGCTTCAGATAGTAACAATATTTTCGTAAAATTTGTCCTTCTATACTATATTATATTTAGTATTTTATATATCGAAAAATTTCAAGTTTAAATTCCTTGTCTAATTTATATCTAGATTTTATAAACCGTGCGACAGATTTCGATACGGCTATCAAAGTGATTTAGAGAGGCTTTTTTTGCGAGTTTGTGTGTACAATACATTTTAATTTAGTATCTTAACGAAAACGATTTCAATACAATCTTCTAAAAAATATATCTATACTATATTATAATATAATATAGATACCGTATCGAATAACCGTTATGGCGCAGCGGCATAACGACTTTTAACGGGACGATTTTAGGTTCGATTCCCGTTGGGGCGATAAATTATTTTCATTCTACACCAAAGCGCGGCGTTGATTTCCGACATTGTGCTGAGTTATTTTAAAGTTAAGCGAGAAGTGAGAAACGGAGTGTCTTCACACTAGGTTCTTCCTATATTGCTTGAAGCTGACAAAACAAAAACAATGTACGATGTAAAATATTGTAAAAAAAGAATGTGAAAAACAAAAAAAATGTACGATAAGGTACGATATAGTTATTGTTTTATTATGCAAATATAGCACTTAATATTCATCAGATAAAAATATTTAGTGGAAGTAGACAAGTAGTGGAAGTATTCATTACTTTTCAAGTATCCCACATTTAGCATGGTAGACAGACACTAAGAAAAAGAAAAAAAAACTAGTGTCAAGACATTCGGTTCTCCGCTTACCGCCCGAATTTAAGACACGATCTATTGGGTGGAGGAACTCAACCTATTATATAGAAAGATAGACTCGTCACGTAAAAACAACGGCTTCATAGCACAATCTGATATTTTTTCGACAGTGTACATGTTGATCACAATCGAGGGGCATCTTTGTAGGTTGGTCATACCTATATATAAAGCTCTGATCGAAGAGCTTTTTGGGATGAAAGCTGTTTAAACTCATGTCTTTTGGAAACCATTTGATATCGATTGTATATTTGTCATTCCAGACATGAAATTTCAATTGTAAAATCTATTAGAATATAATTACGATATTTCTTATAAATATTTTATAGATTGTCAAATGCATAATTCATGGAAACGAATCGCAAGACAATATTACTGTAAAAAGTACAAAATCTGTCGTCGAAAGGTTACACAGCAATTGCTCGCAGATTTTAAAATTCAATTCAACTACCTGTTTAATAAGCATTAGGTGACTGATTGGATTAAGTAACTAACGAACACGAGGTAAAAAATGTTTAAGGCTTTTCTATTGTAAATTCATGATATTTGTATTATGTAATTCTAAAATCTATGTTGGTTCAGTTATTATAATTATAATTATTATATATATTTTGCTTCACGCTGTATCCCGCACATAGCGGGGTAGGCAGAGGGAACCGTAGGCTGAAGAAACTTAGTGTTAAGACACTACGTTCCCCGCTTTCCGCCTCTCGAGGCATCGCGTGTTGAGTGGCGGACCTCAACGCCGCGCTTTGCCTTGTTGCCAGAGCGTGGTAAATGAAAATTACTCATTCTCCCCGAATGAGAATCGAACCCACAAACCGTCGTCATTACAGGCAGTCGCAGTCACCTCTGCGCCACGACTGTCCTCAAGACTTATTTAACAATTTGTCGTTTAGATATAGACGTGTCATGGTAGTAGTAAATTCAAATTACTTTTACTTATTGCTTACATTTGTAACGTATACGTTACGACCATAATAGAAATGAAGATATTATGCAAATTTAAAGCTGAATGGAATTTGATGTATTCTATGAAGGTGTTACGTGTATATTAAAATTAACGTTAAAACTCACATTCTAAAGACTCATAGTGGTAAGTAAAATAGCAGTCTGATTGTAAAAGCGGTGGATTACGGATTCAATCTCGTTTTCAAAGAATGAATTAAGTTAATTTTCGCGCAAAGTGTGGAACGATTGAGACAAAGTTCATACATTGCATATAATCAGAGAGCGGAGTGTTTGGACACTAAATCTAAATTCTCCCTCCTTACCATATGATATGCGTAGTACATATCCTTTTGTATTGACAAAAAATTATAGTAGAAACTTATATTTTATTTACACGTACACGTTCTTTTCGCTCGAATTCGATACACCTAATGCGTGTTTAGCGGACGAACCCAAAGCCGCACTCTGTTAGAGCCAAGTAATTAAATTAATTTATTAAAAACGCTTCTTGCTTCTTGAACGCAGCGGGATTCGGACCCGCGTCTCATGGAAACCGTTCAAGCGCTCCGACCACTAAGCCATGCGTAATTACGTTGTTAACATCTCTGTAGGGAGAAAATAATTTATTCCCTAAGTGAGAATCGAACCCACTATCTAAACATTCATATATAGTTACTTATTGTTTAAATATTGCTGTAATATAAATTCATATTTTATATATTACTCTAACTAAATATTAATTTTGCATACGAATAAACTATAGAAACAGCTAACCTTTTAAAAGAATAAAGATAAATTTTAAATGTATGTAAACACATCCCGGATACTTATGATACTAGTATGTGCTTGAGTTTATTTAATTGAAAATTATAGGTTTGTCGTTTAGAAGGTACTACAGTGGGATATTTTACAGCTAATTTGTATTGAATTTTTGTCTAAATGAGAAAGTACATTTGAAGTTTCAACCAAATCAATAAAACTTATTTTGTAGCCTTTTCGGCGTACAAAGTTTATTATTTATTGAAGCAATTGAAATAAAAAAACTCTCAATTGATCTAAAATATTAAGGAAAGCTTACCATAACACAATAGTGAAAACTGCATTGGAATCGGTCATCACAGACGAAAAAATAAAAAAATATATTATTTTGAGTTCTATTACATTTTGAATTGTCCCTAATAATCGATTTTTTATATACCTTGTACAGACGCCGGCCGGTTACATTTTTATTATACGTATATATTAATATATTATATGTACCTATATATAGCTTTTCAAGTAAAACAACTTGGTTATAACGGTTAGATCTTTCTTTTTCGTTACTCTGTTTTGATATACCTAGGTATTGTCTGATTAGAGAAAGTTAGTTAAAAAACCTTAAATTGGATTCGAACCCACAACCATGAAAAGAAATGTATTTTTGTATTATTTTTTATATTAGTATTGAAAAGATAGTTACAGCAACTTTGTACCTTATACAAGTTACAATTGCTCTCTTGTTTCACAAAACAGTCAAGCATAGTTGAATTTAAAATTTATGTAACAGCAATTATGTTAGATAATTCGCTACATGCATACATTACTTACGTAAACGATAAAAGATAAAAAAAATATTTAAATCATTGTTAGATTTCTTACCAAGATACACTACACTAGCGTTTTTTAAACGAGTTCAAAAAGAAGGATGTTATAAATTCGATCTGTAGATGCGGATTATATATATATATATATATATATATATATATATATATATATATATATATATATATATATATATATATATATATATATATATATATATATATATATATATATATAGATATATATATATATATATATATATATATATGTGTGTATGTTGTCAACATCTTCATTATTAATACTTATGCTTACACTACACTACACGTCCTAAAAAAACGTATGTAAACTACGTAAAACTTACGGTTTATTACTAAAACGCATCAATTACATTAGAAAGTATGTATGTAGGACAATTTAAATATTTTTTTAAATATAAAATTTTTGTACGACTTGTTTGTACTACACCCGAAAAAAAAAACAATGCACTTATAACATACTGTTTTTATATTTCGAAATTATTTAATAATATATAAATTGATTGAAGAGCATTTTCAAGAACATCTCCTGGGAATTGAACTTGTGATACAAATCAAAATCTTTGGATCTAGTGTAGGTGTATCCTTATACTTGTATATGAATACTTATTACTTGTAT
Organism: Dione juno; assembly: GCA_037127375.1. Taxonomy (NCBI): domain Eukaryota; kingdom Metazoa; phylum Arthropoda; class Insecta; order Lepidoptera; family Nymphalidae; genus Dione; species Dione juno. The sequence continues at coordinate 1,493,774 of JAXRJS010000077.1, forward strand.
ACTTATTACTTGTATATGAATCAATACTACATGATTGTGTCATCTAAACGTACCTAATTGAAGAAATTATGCAGACAGTTAAAGGTTATTGTAAATATTAGTAATGTCGATGTTAGAACTTTTAAAATAACCTTAATAATACCATATGTGGTACCGGATAACCTTACATAGTATATAACATAAACGTATATGGTATTTAATTAGAAGTGCGGTGAAACCGGGACGCTAAGGCAAAAGTTATAAAATAAAAAAAACAATAAAATTGAAACGAATTTTATTGCTTTTCATTCTTTATTATTTATAAAATGTTTAAAAAGGGATACGGTTAAATTATTCTTCCTCTTCTAATTCTAATTCATGTCTCGTGCTAATATAAAAAGGTCACCCATCCCATATCCACCTTATAAATGATTTTTGCCTTTAATAATAAATTGGGGGCCGTCGTGGCGCAGAGGCACAGCGTCTGCCTGTATACGCGACGGTTTGTGGATTCTATTCCCACTCGGGGAGAATGAATTATGAGTATTTTCATTTTCTTCGCTCTGGGAACAAGGCAAAGTGCGACGTTGAGTTCCGCCACTCAACACGCAATGCCTGGAATGGCGGAAAGTGGGGAACGGTGTGTCTGTAACACTAGGTCTGTACATATATGCGGGATACAGCGTGAGGTTAAATAAATAAATAATAAATCCATTCTTCGTGATATCCAGTAAAATATCCTTAGAATCAGATCTTGTATTAAAGACATTGTACGCATGCATCGCTTATTCGTTATTTTTATTTAAATAATAAGAGCTGAATACAACTCGATTTAAACCTGTACAGTTTTACCAACTTAATAAATATAAAAATAATGTAGTCTATAAACAAATATATACACCAATGTGACCATGTGTAAAATAGTAATTTATTACTTCATAGTTCATAAAAACACGGATAGACACAGGAGTGTACACAAACATCATCATAAAATTAAAACACAATCGTTTTACAATCAATTTGGTATCCATCCATAATATATATATTAAAGGCCTTAGACTTTGGATTTTTGCTTCGTTTTGTAACAATCGTACGTTTTTAATTAAAATTTTCCTCGCAACCTATGCGGATGTACAATATCTGTTTATATTCAAGTACTTGAAGGCTATATTGAATTTACATTGATATGGTCGAGTGATTGCTATTTTGAGAAATTTACGTGAGATTTACTAATGTATATTATTTTTTATTTTTTAACTTGAAATTGAGCTTGTCATGATAAGGTGATGGTCTCACCATTGAAAAAGGTTTTAATTTGTAAAATTATAATTTTTTTTATTTATAATTAAAAAATCAAGCAAATATGTCACATTATAACTATTGCATTACCTAATACCGTTGTATTTCATAATATTTGTATTTTATTAAAATAAAAAAAAAAGAAAATGTTCTGTGGAACTTACGAGTACATCATTATCAATTTTCATCATTTGTCAGCTTAGAAATTAACAATCGATTAAAATAAAACATGTATTAATAAAATCGATTAACCAACAAATATATAAAATGCTTAAAATGCCAATGTGATAAATAAAGCACCTGCCATAAAATGTATATTGCGTTATGCATTATTATATAACGCGAAGTGAACGAATTAAGCGATTAACTGGTGCGTTCGGTTTAATGACGCCGGTTATTTCGGTTTTCGCGTAGTATTTCTTTCGAAAGTGCTATGTCGATTTATTATTATTTTTTTTATTATTTTCACATCTCGTGCTGATCATAACTGCGCTACGGTATTTTTTTTATATCACGTTTTTTTCGCATTAAACGAAGAGAACAGAAACCTGGCAAAGAGAATCACGTGTAAAGACACTGTAGTCCTCAATTTCTGTACATTTTTGGAATCGTTGCTTGTTGAGTGGCGGAACTCAACGCTGTGCTTGTCTGCTAGAGTAAGATAATGAAAATATAGTCATTGCTCCTAGTGGGAATCGAGCCAACAGCCATCGTAATTATACACGATGTGTTTTTATATTTGTTAGATACTATCTATACCTATTTAAACTATAATGTGAAATAAGATTTCATATCGGATTAGCAAACTAAACTCAAAGTAAAGTAATATTATTTCTAATAACAGATTAAATCAACAATTGTCATGACTGACTTATTTCAACTCATTTCACAAAATTTAAATTACAAATTTATTGAGTAAATATTTACTAGTTAAATAAAAAACAATAACTTTAACAATCATTTTTATTCTAAGCAGATCATCTATTTATATTATTCAAATTGTAATATGTAAATAATACTTCTAATAAATTAAATAATTAAAGACCATAACTAAGTACTACTTTTTGTAAGCATACATTTAACTGGATATATAATTTGACACGGTTGATTGAGTAACGTTTAACAGGTAACATTCACGGTTCATAAACAAATAAGATTAGTGTACATATTAAGTTATTATTGACACTGGTAATTTATTTTTATATTGCACCACTGGTCCTGTGGCATCTGGTGTTGCCAACTATTTAAAGAAGTGAAAAGGATGTCACAATTGACACTAGGTGTCAAATATTGTGTTTCTTTGCCATACTGTCTCCATTGTCTGTTCTTTATTCAAAGTGACATTGACAAAGTGAATTGTGACTCTATACGCCTTAACTATAGAGAAGAAGAAGAAGAATTTTGTACGTTTATTTTTGTTTATTTTGATATACAATGTGGTACATTTTCGGTGTGATATTATAAAATTCTAAAATAAACTAATATGGTAAATGTATTTAATTTTTTTTTTTAAATAAAAAGACTTTTAAATAACAAGAGAAAACGTTGTTTACTGCTAAAGTTTAAAGAATAATTGTTATTTATGTAAAGAGTCGTTGTTTAACTATAATTTATTTTATTTCCGGCAGACATTGTATTATGCCAAAAAGAAAACGTGTAGAAACATTGATATATGTGATTTATTATTGATAAAAAATTATATAATTTCTATACGAAGCTATCAGCTATTACAGTAAAAAAAATTGTAACCTCTGGCAGGTTGTATTCGAACCCAGAAATGCCCAGTTGTATTCGAACTCAAAAATAACAAGTTTTAAATAGTAAATAGGTTCAGGAAAGTACACATAATTTCTTTAATTGTACTTAAGGAAAACATAAAAACTTTAATGCAGCGGGATTTGAACCCGCGACGGCTTGGACAGTATCCATTAGCCGCGGATTCAAATCTCGTTGCGTTTAAATTTTTAGTATTTTTTCTATCCTTAATGTGCTTTAACACTTTATTAATTATAAAATAAAATATTCCCTAATTGTCTTTATTACATTTCCTTTAAAGTCGTTAATTTAAAAGTCAGTTTGTTTTTTTTATTAATATTTTTTTGCTACCATGTCATTTGTGCCTGGTAGACACTAGAGAATATTAAGTTACCAGGCCGAATTAATATTCTATTACATGCTGTAAAAGTACCTGCATACCTACGTAAAAATAAATGTAGCTATAAATATATATTTAAACGTAAATCGTTTCTATACAAAGAAGGTAGCTGTTATATGTTTATAAGTTGAAGTCAACACTAGTACTAGTACTTACAAAAACCAGTGTTTCCCGACTTCCTCTCCGCGGCCGTGACACGACCCTGACTCGCATTACAATGTGTCAATAATTGCCAATAGACTATTATAATCAAATGAGCATTTAAATTCCTTTATTATTTGTTTTAATATTTATTATTGGCGCTTTGCCCTGACTTTGCTTAGAAGATATATTTAATGTAGGATTTTATACCCTATAATTATAAACAACCCTATAATTCGAAGTAAATGAAAAAGTTTATTTAGATAACTATCTTTATTTTAAATTAAATTTGAAATATGAGAGACTATTCTTAAAGAGATCTATGTGAAAAACTCGTAACTCAATTACATCAAATCGATGAAACGATAATTTGTATATAGATTATTTAAAAACAAATACTTTTCGATTTGAGTAAATAACGAATACATAAATAATTCTAATTAAACTCTAATAGTCTACAATTTTAAGATATAATATAGCCTATAATTTTTATCCGTTTCACGCTGTATCCCGCATATAGCAGGGTAGGCAGAGGTAACTTTAAAAAAAACCCTTTATATACTTTCCAATTTCTAGGTATTACGCATTGAGTGAACGAGCTCAATGTCAAACTTTTGGTTACCATCGTGGAAAAACCCAACCCAACCGAACCGAACCGAAACCGAAACCGAAACCGAAACCGAAACCGAAACCGAACCGTCGCCTTTACAATATTACATTGAACTGATATTTTTAATTGATTTACATACATACATACTTTTTTAAGATTTTTTCAAACATGCGTATGCTTGAACAATAAATTATTTGTAATATTCTGATGGAAGCCATGATCGGGTCACGGCCGACGTTAGGAAGTTGGTAAGTTTAAAATTACCTAGTGTTTAATATATTGATGTCATTAATCATTTATAACTAATGATCAGATAGCTAAGGAGCTTTAAATCATAGTTGAACTGAAAGCTTTGTATAAGCTGAAGTAATCATACTTAAATTTATACTGACTGTATTAAGTCCATCTGATGATAGTAAAGCTTATTTAAATTACTTAACTACTTGTATATAGCAGGGTAGTGAGAGAGAATCTAGTGATAGAACACTCTGTTCTCCAGTTTTTGCGACAATTCGAGACATTACGTGTTTAATGGCGGAACTTAACACTGTGCCTTTGCTTATCAGAGCGGTGACATCAAAATAAATATTCTAGCGCGGTAAAGTCATATGTTATCCTATTCAACCACGATCGTATGAATCGCATATTTTTTAAGTAATTATGTAGTTCCAATAGTCCAGAGAAAATAAACAACTCTTCAATTAGCCCAAGATCTCAGTCATAATAGGATTTATCATAAAGGATAACAACCGTAAAAAACACTACATTAAAAATACTTTTTACTTTAATATCGATAATAATTAAACTAAATTGAACTAAAAATGATTCAACGGTAGCCCTAGAAGTTGAATAATTTATATATAGATATTAAATATACAATAATCCTTTTGTACATACACATATCTCATGCGATCCACGTCAGTCTCAAGGCTCGGCAAAGGTCGCGAGGAAGCGAGGAAGCGATTACGACTGTCTGTTAATATATTTATCTTTGCACGTTTGTTAGACATATTGTATATTGCAAATATTAAATTTAATATTATTTCTTTAGCTGTACACGCTGTATCCCGCACATTGCAGGATAGGCATAGGGCGGCCTCTACCTTTCGAGACATTATGTGTTTAATTGAAACTCAACGCCGCGTTTATTCTTGTTATAAGAATACAGAAAATGTATGTTCACAGTCAGTCAGTGTCAGTCACTACACCACTGCGGCCGGCCTGATTTTACATTAAATATATGCTTAACTATGCTGATAGATATTTAATTTATAAACATATACAACCTTTTCCTACCCTACATATATCTATCTATTTTCCTTTTTTATGTTTCCTTCAAAGCTATTTTTTTTATTATTCTCCGTGTGGTACAGACACACATTCCTTACTATTTGTTAAGTGTTTTCTTTTTGGAATGTTTAAGATTTACATTTTGACGTTACTTAAAAATATTAGATTATTATAGTGCATAGAAGAGTATAACGAAATTATATCTTTTTGGTTTGATGCTTCACCTCCCAAATAACCATATAGGCAGCGAGAAGAGTGTCAAGAGGCGCCCATATTCGGAATATTACATGGTGGGTGCGGAACTTTATGCAGAACTTTGTCTTTCCAGGTCGGAACTCTCAACCATCGCGCTTAATGCCAGTGTAAAGATTGCTAATGAAAATATATTTGAATAAGCTACGAATTTTCATATTGAATTAACTATATGCCTGGATAACTTTTAAGATCACGACAACGTCACCTTTATCCAACTTTTTAATAAGAATACAATATACTTATTTGTAGAAAATATATATTTTTGAAACAATAATAACAATAGTGAATGTATCTTCTCCTTTTGTATGAAACGTGTGACAAATCACATAAATAATATTTTGTTAATATCATACATCTCACGAATTAAGCGGTTCAATTTTCATAGATACAAATATAGTAGATCTTAATGCATGTTTCTCTGTTATTATGTTATATGCATTATATAGCTTAAATACATTGTTAGCGGTAGATACTAATAGCTCATCAGGACATGAAAATAATTTAAATATATGTAGCTAGTATGGTGATTTCGTAACATATCACTACAATTACGTTTTCTAAAATAATCAAAAGGTATATTAACACTTAAACTTATATTAACTTATATTAACTGTAAAAGAATATATTAAGAAAAGTACAAATTTTTTTTAATGTAGTGGGACTCGGACCTGTGCGTCTTGGAAACCACCCAAGCCCCAGTCCCCAAGTTAGCCACACGTTCATATCGAGCTCCGTTGAAATTGACTTGTATGTTACGATTTTTAAAAACGTTAGTTGACCAAATAATTTTAGAACACTTTTTTAGCTTCACCCTTCTTCCTCAGCGGAGAAGCCTTAGAAAAATCTGTACTATGTTACAGTCCCTGCCTATAGCCTCTTTCCATTTTACATTTCCATTAATACGCCCGTATTACGATCAGAGAAGACAGCATATCTTCGCAATATGTAAATGACACTTAAAAAGACCCAAAATATTATGCCATCTATCCACCATAGATGTTGCGGGACGCGGATCACAATAGAGGAAAACAAACCTTTGCAATCATAAACAATCTGAGGAAACCCCTATAGGAAGTGAAGAACTCCGTCGCAAGTTTCATATTGATTTCCAAAGCGATTGCATCAGTATGCTCTCTCGTAATTAATTAGATCTATCTATTTATGTGAAATTAATTGTTCATTAACCTTGTAAATGTTAGGTTTCTATCACTTTTTACAATATTTTTTACTACAAAAGCCTTGCACAGCAGCTCTATAGTATTGCAAGTATTGTTTGTTCTTGTTGCATTTTACCTTATTATTGAAGTGAGAGGACAATTTAGTGACATGAGAACAATTACTATTATAGTATTTTTTATTGAATTTTATAAGAACTTCTTTGCCACTTTCATTTGTTTTAATAATAATTAATACATACTAGTTTTTTTCCTATAATAACTAAGAGTTGTATATGTACGAGTGCATAGCATAGCAATCTAAGTGCCTGAGGTGATTGACCTCAGGTACAGTGGATTACATTAAAAATTTTAAGCTGACAGTAAAGGAATTTTGCATCTGAACCCATAGTGTCTGAGATTTGTATTCATTCCAACAAACTCATCAGCTTTATAATATTAAGTATGAATATCGATTGTATACATAACTTACTATGAGATGATAGCACACGGTTCTGGGCTTAAATAGCACTCGGTGAAAAAAATATATAAATAATAGTATCAATGCACATTGAAATTTTGCAGATAGGTTTTAGTAGAGAGTAGACGATAAGTATATATTACAAAAGCAAAATAGGGGTGAGGCGTTTGTATGAAATATCGTATTTAAAAGATCCCTAAATGGGATCTTTTAACCTGTAATTAATAGATTTTAAGGTCTTTTTTACTTCCACAAAATATGTCAGCGAGTGTCAGAAATACAAGATCCACCACAAACACGGAATGCGTCTATAATGGTTACAAGATGAGAATTAATTGAAGATAGCATTAGGGTAAAAAAAGAAAAGTTTCTATGTTTTTCAATTATATCTTGTTAATTATTTATTTATTTATTAAGCGTCACACTGTGTCCCGCACATAGCAGGGTTGGCAGAGAGAACCGTAGGTTGAAGGAACCTAGTGTTACGACACTCCGTTCCCCACTTTCCCCCATTCCGCATTGCGTGTTGAATGGCGGAACTCAACGCCGCGCTTTGCCTTTTTGCCAGAGCGAAGAAAATGAGAATAATTCATTCTTCCCGAGTGGGAATCGAACCCACAAACTGTCGCGTTTACAGGGAGACGCTGTGCCTATGCGCCACGAACATACTCATCGGTCCTCTTGTTAATAATTAATTTATTACGAACATTTCTCTTGGCCATACACAAGTGTATTTAAAATCTAAATGACTATTATACAATATATGTTACATAAATAAGTAAACAATGCAGTCAACATATTTCATTGTGACATAAGTTATTATTTCATATTGTATTGTTGGAGTCGATTTTTTCTTATGGTCGATCTTTATTTAAGGGAAAGTTATTTAGTATTTAATAGCTTCTTGATGCTACCATACATTTTTTTTAAATAAAATATTAAATAGCTTCACACTACTGAGTGTGTGTGTGTGTGTGTGTCTACTGACACTCTCGATTTTCGAGAATGTGTTGTTGTGTGTGAAATGTTTATACGTAAACACGTGAAGCAAACAGTTTGGACCCCTTTTTACGAAAATTGCGGGGACGGAGCATTATGTTATTTGGCTCACTTATAGCTTATGTGTAGGAGAAGTGCAGAATGCTAATATCTTTTAATAATAATTTTTTATATAATTAATTTTTTATATAATATTAAATTAATTTAAATTATATTCAGAGGGTGTCTGGCCAAATATCTGTCCGATATTGGTACTGGGCATACGGGTACGCGACCCCGGATCCTCGAGCCACCACTGTCATACTCCTTCCCAATCCATGAAAGTGGTGTCCTTACCCCCCCCCCCCCCCTTTTCTACTAATCTTTTCCCCTCTCATCCTTGGCTTTTCCCTCAAAAATGGGTTTTGGAGGTCAGATGGCAATCGCTCCATTAAAAAGCCGCCACTTGCCACACATATGAAAAGGAAAAAGATGCTGCTGGGTACTGCTAGGGCGTCGCCGCTAAACGACGCGCAGGCACATCGCCCTACACCTGTGTTAAATGGGCAATGGCTACCGTGTCAAGTACGGACACGGCTAAAGAAGAAAGTACCCAGAAGGAAACTCCGCTTTGCAACGTGGAATATTGGCTCTCTAACCGGACGATGCAGGGAACTAACAGATGTACTCATGAGGCGTCGGGTCCAGTGTGCTTTCCTTCAGGAAACCCGCTGGAAGGGCAATAAGTCCCGTATCATCGGACAGGGTTACCAGCTCATATACACTGGGTCTCCTTCCGGTAAAACTGGTGTAGCAGTAGTTTTATCTCTATATGATAAACTTGAAACTGTGGAGGGGCAGAAGCTCATCTACAAATTGGCACGTGCTCAAGATAAAGCGACGCAAGATATCACAAAATGTCTTTGCGTCAGAGATTCCCAGGGCAAGCTGCTTTGTAGTCATGCTTCTGTGAAGGAGAGGTGGAGAAGTTACTTCTTGGAGCTGCTGAATACTCAGTATCCGGGTAGTATTCCGTCTGAACCACCTCCTAACCTGGGACTTATTGCTCCAATAACCCTTGATGAAACTCGGAATTGTCTCCGACGCATGAAGAACGGTCAGGCGGTGGGACCTGACGATATTCCGATCGAAGCGTGGAAATCGTTAGGCTCTCGTGGTGTGCTCATGCTTACTGATCTTTTTAACCGCATTTTGAACACTGGGACGATGCCACATCAATGGCGGCACAGTTTTATTACCCCTATTTACAAAGGAAGGGGCAGTGTTCAAGATTGCGGTAGTTATAGGGGCATTAAGATTATGAGTCACACCATGAAGCTCTTCGAGCGCGTGATTGCCCTCAGGCTCCGCCGAGAGTGTACTGTCTCTGAGTGTCAATATGGATTTCAGCCAGGATCAGGCACTACGGACGCCATTTTTGCCCTCAGAATTTTGATGGAGGCACACAGGGAAAAGAGGAGAGCTCTGCATGTGGCATTCTTAGACCTGCAGAAGGCCTTTGACTGTGTGCCACGTCAGTGTATCTGATGGGCACTGCGATCCAAAGGGATCCCTGAATCCTATGTTGCTATTATCAGAGACATGTACAACGACTCTGTTTCTACAGTTAGGACCGCTGTTGGCGATACCAAACCCTTCCCAATTACAGTAGGGGTTCACCAAGGCTCAGCTCTTAGTCCACTTTTGCTTAATGTAGTGCTAGATACTGTCATGGCTCACATCCAGGACCAGCCTCCATGGCTGATGATGTATGCCGATGACATAGTACTCATTGACGATAACCGACTGATGCTGGAGCGTAAAGTGAATACCTGGAAGGGTGCGCTTGAGAACGGTGGTCTTACACTGAATGTGTCAAAGACCGAGTACATGGCTTGCGGGAACCCAGACTCGAGCACCATCCACATCGGGCCTGAGCCAGCCGTTAAGTCGGAGAAGTTCAGGTACCTTGGATCCATTATGCACGAGTCCGGAGGCATCGACCACGATGTCCACGCCCGGGTTAGCGCTGCTTGGGCCAAATGGCGGGAGGTCACTGGTGTGGTCTGCGATCGCAGAACACCGCCCAAACTCAAGGGGCTGATATACAAGAGCATGATCCGACCAGTTCTTCTATACGGCAGCGAATGTTGGCCAGCATTATCTCGGCACACTCAGGAGCTTCACGTAACGGAGATGAAGATGCTGAGGTGGATGTGTGGCGTTACTCGGGCTGACCGAATACGCAACACATTCATTCGAGGTAGTCTTGGGGTCCGTGACGTAGCGGATAAGCTCCAAGAGCGTCGTCTGAAATGGTATGGCCACGTTTTGCGCCGGCCTAAGAACTACGTCGGAAGAAAATGCCTTGATATGTCTGTCCCTGGAGTAAGACCCCCCGGACGCCCAAGGAAGCGATGGCTGGACGTCGTGACGCACGACATGAGAGCCAATGGACTAACCACTGAGGATGCTCAAGACCGTGCAAAGTGGAGTAGACTAAGTAGGAAAGCAGACCCTGGCAATAGGCCGGGATAATGCTAAGTGGAAGAAGAGGAGAATAAGTACATTAAATCAATAAATAAAACATTACACACACTACCATATATTTAACAATATAAATATTGTATAAAGTGACATACACGTTGCTATGGCAACGCGTATTTTACGCGTCAACGGGTCGTGTAGTTTAAATAAACATCTGGGTAAGTAATAAGCTAAAAATGGTTATTTTGCAATAACTCGCTTGTACAATTTTAATTTATTACATACAAAAGCTATATTAATTCAAATTAAAACGTCAATCAGTAAAATATGTGCTTTTCCGTCAATATATTGTAAAGGAACGTCTCGCTTGATTACAAAATTATGTTAAAAATAAGTATATATTTATGTAAGGTAGGTCGAATAAATATTTATATGCTTTTTCTGTTCAAATTATATTCGACGATATCATGTCAAATTTTATAATATTTTTTTCAACTTCATTGCTTATCATAAAATAGCTTCACTCACTGAGCAGGGTAGACAGGGAAGTCTAGTGTTATGATACTCTGTTCTGCACTTTCCGCCCAATTAAGTGACATTGCGTGTTGAGTGGCTGAACTCAACGCCGCGCTTTGTCTTGTTACCAGACCGTAAATGAAATAATCCACTCTTTCCGAGTGGGAATCGAACCCACAACCGTCGCACTTACTGCCAGTATTATAATATATTAAAGGAAATCACCAAATAAACTAGTTTCTACATATAGTAGCCGACTGCCCCTTAAACAGCACACATTGCGATCAGCGTTCAATTTTTATGTAATACACTTTCACTCTATCTCGTGATCTAGTTAAGGGACAGTTGCATAAAACTATAAATTTACAAATATTCTTTTATTACTTAATTAAATCATTTACAGTTGTTACAAAAGCTCCGTTGCAAAAAGCTTCGCACAAATAAAGCTTGTGATAATGCGATGTCAACATTTATTGGTAAAAAGGGAAAGTACCTTTTGTATTTATATTTGTGACACTAATTTGGTTGATTGTTTAAAAATGTTGCAATTATGTATTGATAATATCAGTATTGATTTTTATTATACCGTTTCGAGATAAATCTTTGAGTAAACAGGAGCAGCTTTACGCTATTACCGCAGATACAAGGAACTTGCTGTTGCAGGGGAAACGTAAATGACTAAAATAATTATTTCGCCGAGTGGAGATCGAACCTGCAACTATCGTGTTTACATGTCGCGTCAGATGATAACCCACTGCGCTGCGACAACTTCACCTTTGATTATATTCCTTTATTTTATCTTAATTTGGTTTATCTTAAAATTTATATACAAATATATATTTTTTGGTTGCAAATTGAAATGCCGCAAAAAAGACAGAAGGACCATCTTAACGATGCTTCCAATAAAATACAACTGTTTTAAATATATAAGTAATTTTAATTTATTAAACAAAAATAAATTAAGACTCATGGCCCTGTGGAACAGCGTCTGAAAGCGATACTACGGTTGTATTCAGTTCCGCTGAGAGAAATAAATAATTTTAGCAGAAAGCGGAGAGCAAAGTTTTGTCCAAAGCTTGAAGGTAAATATAAATAAAGAATTTTTATTGCTTCACGCTGTATCCCGCATACCTGCGCAGCAGGTTAGGTAGGTTCATATTTTTATACATTTCCAAATATTTTTCTTTCAATAGTTAAAATTTATACTTGTTGTTAATTTCTTTTCAATACGAGAGAATGTACGCACAGTTAATAATTTCTTATCACAATGACAATGCTGAACCCGCGCCTCATGGAAACGGGGTTCGAATCCCGCTGCGTTCAAATTTTTATGTTTTCCTTAAGTATTTTTCTATCCTTAGTGTGGATTAACACTTTAAAAATCATCAAAATATCCAAGAGTAATTGTTTATTTATGTTAACATATATAAGCACGATGTTACAAGTTCCATATATAGGATCTATATATTTTGAGCAAGAAGTTGACGGCTTCAAATCAAAAACTTTTTATTTTGTAATTATATGGATTTGAAAATTAGATTTAATTTTATTTATTTTATTACTCTTGTGTTATAAAATAAAAAAGTTAAAAGACCCCTTTTAAACTTATATTTGACAAATTATTATGAATTTCAATGTTTCATTTAAAAAAAATGTTAAATTAAATAAGACTAGCGACCCGCTCGCAGCTTCGTCGCTTAAGCAAACTGAATTCGCGTTTGTTTCTATGTATATGTACGTAATCACATTGTACATGTTCAGTATACTTGCATTTACTCTGGTATTATATTATATATATATATATATATATATATATATATATATATATATATATATATATATATATATATATATATATATATATATATATATATATATATATATATATATATATATATATATATATATATATATATATATATATATATATATATATATATATATATATATATATATATATATATATATATATATTCATATATATATTATAATATTATAGTTGCTTAAGTTACTACTTATTACATTAGCTACCTGTCAGTGAAAGTCCCGTCAAAATCGGTTCAGCTGATTAGCCGGAGCAAACAGACAGACAGACAAAAATTATAAAAAATGTTAGTCGTGTGTACCGTATATATATTCATATGCATGTAGTAAAAAGCGGTTTTTTTATTATTACAAACAGACACTCCAATTTTATTTATTAATGTAGATTTAAACGAAAGCAAATATTAGGGCGAAATTTTTTAAAACCTGACATCTAGTATTCAATAGCAAAACTATTCAGTGCCTATTGTCAAATAGTTGAACTTTTTGACTTCTAAATGGATTTATAGATGGCAAGAATAAATTCATATTGCTGTCTATGGTCAAACCATTTTGATATAATTATTACATTTATTCTTACAAATAAAGCTTTTTTTACCTTCATTAAAAGAATATATATAATTTTATTTTAAATTTAACTTATTATTTAAAAATAGTGCAACTATTTTATGACGGTGGCAATTTGACTCAATTCTGTAGTGTAGTCTATGGTTGATCCGCCGCATGACAGTTGTGTGGGAAAAATTAAGGAATTATGAAGTAGAGTATTTTTACTAAATTATTGTGTTTAAATGACAGCAGGAAAAGAAACCATGGGGTAAGTTAAATTATAACATTAAAATTACACAATGTAAATCAATTATCACATCTAATTTCTTTTCAACTTTGAGAAAAAATCATTTCCCTTAGATCTCGATATTTTTAGGGAGGGGATGCATTTTACCAATGCGAAGGGATATTTTAGGGTTTTCCGATTAGAGTTAATTATTTTTATTTTATTTATGTAAACTCGAGCTACTTTTTATTCAGTAAAATAAAATTAGAATGGAACTTTAATACCAATTTAATAGGGCATACTTTGCTAATTTATTTCGCAAGTTGCGGTCTAAGACGACCGAGGTGTTTGCATTTTGATTGATTGTACCTATCGACAGCTTACCTCGTTGTAAGGCCATTGGGGGACGTCGGGTCGTTCCTATTTATAATTTTTTCATACTTCAATGAATTTGACGAGTCGAGAGAGCAAATTAGCGCAATTGCCTTCGTTAGCCGCATACGGCGAAAATAACTCGGATATTTTTACTTTGTGAAAAAGAAGCGCTAAACGCTATTTACATTAAAATACAAATTTTATTAATTTTAAAATATAGTTTTTAAGAATCATTATATTTCTATACATAGTTAATTAGTTAGTAAATTTGATTTATATGCACACTTGTATTATCAATTGTTATTGTTGATATGAAATTGGGATATACTTCACACTGATAACACTATCTACAGCTGTCACGTATTGACATTTGTTTCTAATACAAAGTTTATTATACATTTGTTAGGTAATTTAGCTATTTCTTAATTAAATAAAAATTCAATATTGTATTTAAGAAGATTTATATTTATTGTATTGTTTTTTAAAATTAAATAAAAATGACCTATATATTCATACATGTATCATCATAATATTATAGATAATCTTGTCAATCAATGAATTCTTGCTAACTTGAGATTGTCAGTATTATCAAGTAAAGTAAATATGTGATTCTTTAAAAAACATTTTATACATACAATGTAATAGGACTCTATTTGTATGGCAAGTTTTAATCAAGTTATTTCTGATAGAGTCAAGTTTTAAAGCCAGTATAAATTGTTCATGGAAATGGAGGAGCCCATTGAAAAGTTGTAAGAATTTTATTTTAATTATAATATTATTTTTGTGAATATTATTTGATTTATGATGTAGTATGATTATATAGTTTAGATGTGTTTGGTGTTAAACCAATGTCACTGTTTGTTTTACGAAATAATACTTTTTGTCAAGTGGAAACAGTAGTGGTCCAGAGGCACAGCCTTTGCCCATTTTTTTGCTAGGACAACAAAGTAAAACATGGCATTGAGCTCCGCCACTCAACACGTAATGCCTCGAAAAAGGCGTAAAAGCGGTCAACGAAGTGCCTTAACACTAGGTTCCTTGAGCCTACAGTTCCCTCTGACTACCCTGCTATATGCGGGATACAGTTTGAAACTAAAAAATAAAATCAAACTCATCTTTGTCTGTCAGTATCTACTAAGTGTCCCACTACACCTCTTATTAGAATCAACAGACCTACATTTTTGTATATGTATATTCATTCCATACTAATATTAATAATATTTTCAACATGTTCATACATTTTATGCAATATGTATTCAAGTTTTATTTCCTGTGATAATAAATGGCTTCAATTGAATCTGACATTTTGCCTCATGCACTTTAAATTGAATCAATCAATATATGGGTCAAACATATCAGTGACAGAGCTGTGCAGTGCTATTCAAATGCACAGATATAAGAAGATTATTTAAAATGTTGCATCGAAATATAGTTTAAATTTATATTTTCTATTATATCTACTACTTGAATATAAGAACTATTAATATTTTTAATTGTTTTTGGATATATACATAGATTACGGTGATTTTGAGGAATGAGGAATATATTATAACCTTAAATTGCTTTTTTCTTTTCCGCTCTACGCAAATTGTGGTTGACTAACATTGCTAGATATATTGACAGCTTGTTTTGCGTCTGGAGAGCGGAAATTGAAAGTATCGTTTTAATTTAAACGTAAACTTAAGGCATACCTATTCTATATTTCTATATTTTCAAAGTATCTTGGAATATGTATGTATGCCTTAGGAGAGCATCGAAACATATATATATATATATATATATATATATATATATATATATATATATATATATATATATATATATATATATATATATATATATATAAAAACATATACCAGGAAATATAAAAAAATCATGTGGCTTTATAGACAACAGTTTTATTCACCGGGTGTGGTGTTTCAATCTGGTTTTCGTAATTGTACCGTCTGATGCTGATTGTTTGATATAAATATTATTATGCCAGTGAGAGGAAATTAGTTCAATAATTTTCTTTTTTTCTACGCTCCGTCACTCTTATTTACTCTATCTTTGTACTAGCATTATGCCTATCCTGCTCTTTTCGGCGAACGCAGGAGCAAGTCTTTTTTAAATTATTCTTTAAATATGTTATCATAGAAGCTATAGTACCATTCAGCCCGTCTTCATTTTGCTCTTATTGCTTCTCGTACAGATTTATACGGATTTACTTGACCTTGCCAGCCCTATCGTGTAGGTAATAAAAAATTTATACAAGCACCGTCCGTAAATTGAATTCACAATCTTAGTAAATAGCTACAATCCCAAAAAGGTTATTTGTAGATATTTTTGGGGATCCGTCTCTCAAAAGTAAAAATGAAACCCTTATTCACTTTGTTTTCCTTTCCATCTGTCAGGACCGTTTTGTTATGATTGTTAATAAGAATGGGCCTGTCGCCAACCTTAAGTAGTGGTAGAGTGTCCGTCCAATGTCTATACACAGAAGTGTCTTGGGTTTGATACATATTGCCCTCACTCACCACGTAGTGTTTTATAGAATTGTATATATATATATATATATATATATATATATATATATATATATATATATATATATACACATACACACACACACAAGATCTAATTACATGAGATTTGAACCCACCCATTATGACCACTATTATGACAGCAGTAGTACCAGAACTTCCTACTAAGCTACAGCAGCATATTACTCATTTAAAAAATAATTAAACATTTTCATAAAGAATATTTTTCATGTAACCAACTAGCTAGGTCACTCTTTTATAGCGCGGCTTAATGATTTTCATCTGCCTTTTATGTCTCTCAACACTGACTGGTATTTATAGTCGGCGCTATATAAACTTGAACCGCTGACCTTTAAGTAAAAGCCGCGGCTATTTTACTTTTTTTTTTTTTTTAAATAAATTTTACTATAGCTGAAAATCGACTTTGTAAACAGTATATAAGTATCTGCTTGCTTCTAACTGCAATTTTAAGCGGTTTAAGATGAAATTGATATGGATTATGGGTTGTGTGCCAATTTTCTAGCATGTTATATAGATATATAATGTATGTAGGTGTTTGGGGCTATTATTTGTTTATTAAAATTTTCAAAAAATAAATTAATAATATTATTAAAAAAAAAATCAAATTGGCACCGAATTCAACAAATAACTAATAATAATAATAATTTTTTTCAATCACAGGAAGAACTTCAGGAAAAAAAACGATTTGTATAGTAAAAAAAGTATCATTTAAAAGATCTAGAATACTACAACAATTAAACAATAAGTTCTATCAATGGTATCAACGTGTCTATACGAAAGTGAATGTGCCCGTTGGTGAATTAAGCTATAATTGGCTAGAGCGCTTAAACATGTTATCCAAGAGGCCGCCGGTACAAATCCTGCAACGATAAAAAATTCATATGGATTCTCGATTATTTATATTCTATACTATATCTATAATACGTTAAAATATTTTATATACATACAAATATACATACAATATTATTGTAGACATCATTCGTCCACATTCGGGGGAATTATTAGTTTTTATTTCCCTGTTGTGGTAAAGATAAGGTGCTGTGGTAAAAGAAGAGAACGGAGTGTTTTATCACCAGGTTTTGAGTGCCCTTCCTAATACATATAGAAAACAGCGTGAAGCTGGAAAAAATAATACTGTATTTTTTACCTCAATTAAAATAGGTATATCAAGTTACTAGATAAATTAGCTACTTTTTAGAGCTTGTGAGAGCAATATGTGTTAGATTGGCGTAATAAGGCCACGGTGTTATTTCAATAATAAATGTCATTGCCATAACAATTTAAAGCTTTCATATTAACAGAAATGCTGTTTCCGAAGTATCAAATGACTTTTATGTAAGAAACAATTTTTTTTTTCAATGTTCACTATTCACTGTGGCCTGTGATATTATCGTTTTGAACCTTGACATTTTACAATTTTTATTTTCAATAAAAAAAAAAATGTGAATGCACTAAATATATTTCATGAAATGACAATGTTTCATGAAAGCAATTTTAAAGAATACGTTTTACAAAGATTATTACAAATAAATGGGGATAGTGTATGTGGAGAGGTGGAAAGCGTAGAACCTGTGTGTGTCTGTCTGACAGTTTGTTCTCTCTGCCTATCCTGCTATGTGCACAGTCTTCTTCTTTTTCTTGGCATTAGTCCCGGCTTTTGCCAGAGTCTGCCTTCCGACTGAGCCTACTCCACTTTGCACGGTCTTTAACATCCTCAGTGGATAATTTATTGGCTCTCACTCTATTGGTCTTGTGTCACGACATCCAGCCATCGCTTCCTTGGGCGTCCGGGTGGTCTAACTCCAGGGACAGACATGTCAAGGCACTTCCTTCCGACATAGTTCTCAGATCGGCGCATAACATGGCCATACCATCTCAGGCGACGCTCTTGGAGCTTATCCGCTACGTCACGGACCCCAAGACTACCTCGAATGAATGTGTTGCGTATGCGGTCGGACCGCGTCACGCCACACATCCATCTCAGCATCTTCATCTCCGTGACGTGAAGCTCCTGAGTGTGCCGAGATAATGTTGGCCAACATTCGCTGCCGTATATAAGAACAGGTCGGATAATGCTCTTGTATATCAGTCCCTTGAGCTTGGGCGGTATTCTGCTATCGCAGACTACACCAGTGACCTCCCGCCATTTGGCCCAGGCAGCGTTTATACAGGCATGGATGTCGTGGTCGATGCCTCCAGACTCATGCATAACGGCTCCAAGGTACCTGAACTTCTCCGACTTAACGGCTGGCTCAGGCCCGATATGGATGGTGCTCGAGTCCTGGTTCCCACAAGCCATGTACTCGGTCTTCGACACATTCAGTTTGAGACCACCGTTCTCAAGCGCACCCTTCCAGGCGTTCACTTTACGCTCCAGCATCAGTCGGTTCTCATCGATGAGTACTATGTCATCGGCATACATCATCAGCCACGGAGGCTGGCATTGGATGTTAGCCGAGACAGTATCCAGCACTACATTGAATAAGAACGGACTAAGAGCTGAGCCCTGGTGAACCCCTACTGTAATCGGGAAGGGCTTGGTGTCGCCAACAGCGGTCCTAACCACTGAAGCGGAGTCGTTGTACACATCTCTGATAACCTCAATATAGGCTTCAGGGATCCCCTTGGATCGCAATGCCCACCAGATACACTGACGTGGCACACAGTCAAAGGCCTTCTGCAGGTCCAAAAAGGCCACATGCAGAGCTCTCCTTTTTTCCCTGTAAGCCTCCATCAAAGTTCTGAGGGCAAAAATGGCATCCATAGTGCCTGATCCTGGTTGAAACCCATACTGAGACTCAGAGACAGTACATTCTTGGCGGAGCCTGAGGCCGATCATGCGCTCGAAGAGCTTCATGGTGTGGCTCATAATCTTAATGCCCCTATAACTACCGCAATCCTGAATACTGCCCCTTCCTTTGTAAATAGGGATAATAAAGCTTTGCCGCCACTGATGTGGCATCTTTCCAGTATTCAAGATACGGTTAAATAGGTCAGTAAGTATAAGCACACCAAGAGAGCCCAACGATTTCCACGCCTCGATTGGGATGTCGTCAGGTCCTACCGCTTTTCCGTTCTTCATGCGTCGAAGACAATTACGAGTTTCGTCACGGGTTATTGGAGCAACAAGTCCGAGGTTAGGAGATAATTCAGGAGGAAGACTACAAGACTGCTGAGTGTTCAGCAGCTCCTTAAAGTAGCTTCTCCATCTCTCCTTCACAGAGGCATGACTACAAAGCAACGTGCCCCGAGAATCTCTGACGCAAAGACATTTTGTAATATCCTGCGTCGCTTTATCTCGAGCACGAGCCAGTTTGTATATGAGCTTCTGCCCCTCCACAGTTTCAAGTTTATCGTACAATGGCGACAAACTTTCTCTGCGGGCTCTGGCTACAGCTCTTTTGCTGGCCCGTTTCGCTGCTATGTACTCCAGTCTGTCTTCAGGAGAATTGGAATGCTGCCACTCTTTAAACGCAGCCTTCTTTTCCTGAATCACCCCCTGCACCTGGTCATTCCACCACCATGTCTCCCTGTCGATGACACGCCCACCCTTAGTAACACCAAGAACTCGCTTGCCCGCCGCAATGATTGCTGCTATGTGCACAGTATGAAACTAAAAAAAAATTAAAAAATGATTCTTTGACGAGATATGATGCTATTTGTCCCATTATAAAGTACTTTATTATATCAATGACATTTTAAATATATTTATGATGTAATATTATATGTTTAAAAATGCAACAAATGTAACTATATATATATATGCATATGTGTTGTATATGGTAAGAGCTTTTGCTTGCGGCTTCGCTCCGGTGGTCGAACGAAAATAACTAAGTCTTGTTTATGACATATGAGTCATGACTCATTCTAAGTGACCGATGTAGGAGCAGGTGAAGTGGGTTACATCACAACAATTTACGTGATGCAATATAGGCTATAGCCTCTCTCGATACACTTGTTATCTATCACAAAAATCATTACAGAAACTACTGACTGACTTTGTAAGTCAGTCAGTACTTTCTGAGATTAGCGTGTTTAACTAAACATAGTCTAAAAATACTTAAAGAAAATAAAAATTTGAACGCAGCGGGATTTGAACCCGCGCCTCATGGTATAGCTAAGCGCTCTGACCACTAAGCCATGCGTTCTTTCTCACGCTGCGTCGAAATTCTTTTGTGCCTCATACAACTTATTACGTTACTAGCATCTCTATAGGGAGATTTTCTATTTAGCTTTATAATAATAGTATTGAAATAGAAATATAGATTTCAATATATATACAATCAAAATTTTAAATGAATAATATTTTTAAACATTATATTATGATTAAATGAGTAGGTGTAATGCACTTTTGTTAGGGATGTAAGACGTCTTGTACAAAGTGCAACATAATGGTGTCTCGTGACGCTATTGTTAGCATACTTCGATTAGCTATTGTCTTGCATCTAATGTACTATAGGTACTATCTCTCAAGTCATTGAGGATAAATAGGTAGGAGGTACCTTTAGTAAACCACATGATTCATATTGTAAACAATAAATATAAGATTTTATTATATGTGATGGGTTATATTATTAGAACCGGATATAGTATGTATGTGTTTTTTTAATATAGTTTAACACCTTAACTCGGGTTTGTCATACATTATTGACCTGAATGGTTATTTTCTTAAATTATTCAGGACTCTAAGGAGGGAATCGAGACTAACGTCTTAAATGACCAATATTTGAAACGCTTATTGCATATACTGTACTACAACTAGCTATCTCTACTTATTTCGTGAAAATGTTAAAGAAAATAATAAAAAAACTTTCCATAATGTTTTGTTAATGAATTAAGCAGTAAGCATTTTAAATAACATATTTGCAACCCACCGAATTATTTTTATTTTTATTATTTTCTATTTTTTTCCTCTAGTAAGCCATAGTTAGCGCCATTATACGCTATAATGGCTAAACATTATATTTTCTTTGTGCACCCAAGAGACAGACTCGTGAGGCTAGCTTGTGCAATAAGCAAAAAACATTTACTTTTTTATAAATATTTCTATATATTTTGTTCCAGAGAGCAGCCGATTTTCACGTGCAAGGCCCACGTGTTTCATATAGACCCCAAAACGAAGCGATCGTGGATGTCGGCGAGCTCAGCGGCTGTCTCCGTGTCGTTCTTCTACGACTCGTCTCGGAATTTGTACCGCATTATCAGCGTGGAAGGCACTAAGGTGAGGTTGACGTCGTGATTCTCTAACATTAGGCACATATAGTCTACATGGTGGCATAAGCTATAGAAATTTATTGTAATAACAGTATACTACTTATATGTATTATATTATATTAATTTAACACATAGAAGTGATTTATTTATTTTAATCTAAGTAAAATTTAAATTTTGCTGATAATTTATATTTTGATCAACATAATCTGGTAAAAATACGAAATTTCTTGTATATTTGCTAAATTTTCATCAATCCATCAAACCAAACGAATGGAAAATTTTAGACGAAGTCAGTAGAAGTTACTTCATTTTACTGTATTGAATTTGAGAACATTGTTCCCTAAAGAATGCGTTTAGTATAAAATTAACGCTTTGCTAATTACTAAATTTTATCGTTAACTGTTCTGTTTAACCTAGTCGATCGGGACACCGCCTTTTATGTACAGGACGACGACATTCTTTTACTTTTTTAACGCGTTAATGTTAATCCATTTAGACCCGATGAAAATTATATATATTTTATATAAGATTTTTTCTAGTCTGGCCTATGGAATCTAACTTAATTCTTGATTGTAATACTCTATTGCTATTATTACCTTAGCTGCATTAGCTACAGAATAAACTATACTGTTTTTATATACAAACATAATTTATACTTAATTATTATTAGTATTTATATTCTTCAAATATATTGAAATTACTTATATATTTAAAGAAAACATATAAAATTTTATACAGCGTATTCTTTTCTATCCTTAGTGTGGACTAACACATTAATTAAAAATCATTAAATATCTATATATTTTTGTACTTTTACTTTTGCAACAATTGATCTCGTCTATAGTATAAGGTAATACACTGATCCAAGCGCTCTTAGCCAATTAAAGCTATACGCTAACGCCTATAGAACATATCTATACGATTGCTGCAGTTTTAATTTACACTTGCTACTATTATACAGACAATGATCCAGATCAGGCGAGAAAATTTTCTATAGTAAGACATTGTTCACGCGTCAACTATATTTATGATATCTTGGTCTATTTTTAATTTAAATATTTATTTGAAAATTTTGTATAATTTATTTATTTATATGTATTTATATATTCTAATCTTAGAATTTTCGCGATTTTAATATATGTTATATATCTATAGGTCTTCATCATAAATCCAATCTAGAGAATATCCCTAATACCTTTAGGAGCTCGCAAGAGCACTTATAAGGGCCTCAATATAAACTTAAACATTAATCGTCTTTTGTCTTGCCCGTCTATTTCATTATCTTTTAGTACGTACGTACCTACATACGTGAGATAAAACGTGTAACGTAGTCTTTAGATATATTTGGTCATGTTTTTTTTTTATCTTTGAATTGCTAGAACATACAACTTTTTCATATTAAAAAAATGCGTTAGAACCATTTTTTTTATGTAAACCGTGATTTGACGTAACTCAACGCAGAGACAGCGTTTCAGTCGAACTTCATTTTCAGAAATATCGAATTCAGTTTCAGAAATAGAATGTTTTAAATATTTATAATATTTTAAATTAGCTATTAATTCAATCTAAAATTATTAAATTTACAGCTCCAAAATTTTCACTGCCCCATTGCCGTATTTTCCACTATGTAATCTGATTTATGAAAACGCCTAACACCGCCCTACATTCTCAATACAATTCAATATTGATGCATGCATTCGCAATTTGTTTTCGCTTTGTAAAACGATTCAAAAGAAAATCTTTTATTGGATATATTATCTGTTTTCATTGTTTGAAATTATAATTATGTAGGTATATGACTATATAGTGACTGTTACATGAAACCGGGATATGGAACTATTGTAACTAATAATACATGTTACGCTTACTTTTAATACTGGCAATCTGATAAAATTGACATGTGCTTGACTGAATTCGATTTGTACAAGTTCGAAGCTTAGCAGGGTAGGCAGAGAGAGCCTAGTGTTAAGACACTCTGATTTTCTCGTTCCGTGTTGAATGGCAGAGCTCAACACCACACTATCTTTTAATACTATAATTTGTTAACATTCGCTAAAGTATCTACTAATTTTTACATTCACACATAGTGAATAACTCAATTTTCTATATTTTCTATTTGGTTATAGTTGAAATATTCGCTTTAAGGTGAGTTTTAATACATAGCTATGTAGGTATATATAATATTTAGCGTTTTGGTAGTCGTAAAGTTACACACTTTAGTGTGAAATTAGGTGCAGTAACGCACTCATTATATAGCTTTACAAAAGCTCTTTCATGTAAAGAGAACGAATGATTCATAATTTCTTTTTTTACGCTTACCTACTTTTGTTTCTGACCCATTTAACTGCTGAGTAAATTTGGGTACAAACACTGTTTATTACGGTTAACTGTTTATATTGTTAAAGAAAATAAAATATTAATTAAATATATATAACAAAAATAAAAAAAAAATCTCTCGAAACGTTTTTTCTTTGCTTTATGATTAGAAAATGTTTTATATATATATATATATATATATATATATATATATATATATATATATATATATATATATATATATATATATATATATATATATATATATATATATATATATATATATATGTATATATATATATCAGAATTTTCTGCTTCCCTCTGCATGACATCCCCAAGGATCTTCACGACCAGTCCTGCGCTGCCCCAATTAATTGGCTTCCAGCGACTTTGAGAACTATTTATTATTTAAGTACCTAATTGGTGTTTCTCGAGACAGGATAAATTAATTCCAATCTTGAATTCTGTCATCGACTAAATGTACCGCTTTGTCTTTCCAAATACAACTTGTACAATAATTAAACAAAAGTGAAACAATTGCACACATAAATATATATGTATATAATATGCATGTAAAATGCAATGATGTGATTTCGACACGTCTAGATACATTGCGGTGAAACTCGATGAGTTATTGCCAGCAAATCGATTATACGTTCCGCGTCGTTACATAAGGTAACCGAGATATTGTTTTAGTATCTTATTCTTTATTTTGTAATGTATTTGTACGTGTATAATAATTATTAATGTATGTGTATAGTAAATATTACAACCTTTTTTCAGCTCTATTCTCTTTCCCGAATTTCGAAAGGAACGTAGTGTTGAAACACTTTGCTCTTCGCTTTCCATTTCAATTCGAAACAAAACGTGGGGGACTCGAAACAAGTTAATTTTACTTAAAAGAAAACATTAAAATTTTAACGCAGCGTATTTTTTTTTATATGTTTTATTTAAGTAAAAAATACTTAAAGAAAACGTATATTTTTTTTAATTTCTATCCTTAGTGTGGATTAACACTTTAAAAATTTGTAAAATACAAGTTAACTTTACCTAACTAGTAACTTACCTTTCACAGACCTAGTAGCATATTTCAATTCTATATCAAAATCTTCGAATATGGCGAATTTTTTATTCACAACCTTTTTTAACTAATACGTTAATGTTGAAAGAGAAAATGATTCCGTATATCACTTATTTTTATATGCAGAATTCTATTATTTAAGGACACACAAATTTTTTTGTCTTACAATTTCTTTTTTGTATGGCGTAATACAGGGTCACTAGTACGGCAACAGTAACATCCGCAAATATTGTACTGATTTTTGTTTATCTCATCCTGAAGCTGACGTAAACTCGTTAAAAAAATATTAATAGTGATTAATAAAATTTGATAACATATTATTAATATATATCATGCTATTATTATTAATAAATAAATGAATAATAACACCAACACGGTAACATAGATAGATGCAGCAGGTATAACGACAGATTCTAGAGTGTAAATGGAATATGCCCCATATTGTAATGCAAATGCGATGTTTTTCTTTCACGTATGTATACTTAACCTATATTTTACTTTATAATTATGAGATTGCCTGTGGTTGTCGAATTTTTGTTGGAATAGAGTCATGTAGGTTTATTATATTTGAGTTGCGCTACTCGCCGCGTAATGTCTTGGTGTCGGGTGGAAAGTGGAGAACCAAGTCTCTTGATGTGATATTCTATCTGCCTAATTTGATAGAGTGTGTTTAATTGTAGAATTTTTACAACATGCTTTTTAGTAAAGCCAACAATATACAACGCGACTGTTTGTTGCCTCCATACACACTTGGGGGAATTAATTATTATCAGTTTCTTCGCTCTGGCAACATGGTAAAAAGCGGGGCGTTGAGTTTGGCGAAAATCGGAAACGGGGTAACGGTGTTTCTTAACACCAAGTTCCTTCTGCCTACGGTTCCCTCTGCGTATCCTGCTATGTGCGTGAAGCAAAAAAAAAAGTATAAAATACTTTAAATATAAACGTATGCTTCTTGAATCCGCGTCTAAACTTAAAATGGACAGCGTACTCATTTTGCTATTTCTAAATATTTATGAAGATTTTCATTATTATTGTCTTAAATCTGAGTTAGAATAATAATACTGGTTGCCGTCCGCATCTCTAATGCTGTACGACACTTGCCATATTATTTCCGTTCACCAGGTAATAAAGCATAATTCGTATTTTTTCTCTATAAATATCAACACCACGTATTCAACTTTTTAATCATAATGTTTTAATATATCATATAGCCGGTCTCATGAATGTCACTGTCATAAGCTAAACGTGAATCTAATTTCGATTCTGACAGTCATAGAGATCATTGGGTTCATGCAAACAAATAACTCTACATCTTTATTATATGACTAGATAAATAAATAAATAGCTTCACGCTTTTTTCCGCATAGCAGGGTAGACAGAGTGACGCCTAGTGTTAAGACACTCGTTTCCCACTTTCTGATCGATCTTTGAGACAGTATGGTTTAAATGGTGGAACTAAACTCCGCTTTGCCTTCTTAAAGTGTAATCATTCATTCCCTAACCTTGCTAACGGCCAGACGCTGAGCCACTATATCTATAGGTACTTGAATATATTAATATATTTCATATAAAATTTATCATTCTCATAAATTTGTTCCAGGCGGTAATCAACAGTACGATAACGGCAAACATGACGTTTACGAAGACGTCCCAGAAGTTTGGCCAGTGGAGCGACGTGCGAGCGAACACGGTGTACGGGCTGGGCTTTGCTTCGGAGGCGGAATTGGGAAAGGTAGCTTACATTTTTTTATATTAATCTTTATCGTTTTAATAATCTATGGTCTGTAATTTGGATGGTTTGACACAGAGAATTTAATGGTGTAATGTCGCTCTGATGTCGTCGTTATGGTAAATATAATAAAAAAATGATGAAAATACAGGCCGTGGCCCAGCGGAATAACTTCTGACTGTTAATATGATGATCGTGTGTTCGATCCTCCACTGTGGGGAATAGGTTAATTTCATTTCCCCGCTCTAGTAAAGAAAAGCGCGTCGTTGAATTTTGCAACTTGACACGCATTATCTCAAAAATAGGGAGAAAAGTGAAGATCAAGCGTTTACTAACCTAACCCTAAGTTACCTCTATTACGTATATATATACAAGAAACACAAACACAATAAAAATTCTCGTCTGTTTCCTTAATAGTTTATAGAAAAATTCCAAGAAGTGAAAGAGGCGATACAAGCGCAACAGTGCGGGGGTAAAACCAATGGCTCGGGGGCGGCGACGCCGGTCGCCTCCGCTACGGCCAGCCCCCTACTCGCCGCGCGCACTGCCGAGGACACGCCCGCCCTGTCACCAGCCCAGGTGAGTCAACCTACCACGGGTGAAGGAACTTCATCCTGGTCTTCGTCATCGTCATTGATGTCCTCTAATAGGTTATGTCTCCAGAAATATTAACATTTTCTATTCGTGCTAGTATGTCTACAATATCGTCATCCTTTTGCTGTCTAGACCTATAAAGCAATTCCTACAAACTAAAACAAACTAAGCTAGATGGCCACATAAAGCACAATTTTATAGTTACTTAAGAAACAAACACATAATGGCTCTTAGCAACAATATTTCCGAAAAATCTAACGTGTATCTAATATAATAATAATTTGAAAACCTGATAATAAATTAGAATTGCCTTTTTATAAACAATATTACAATTTCTGGAAATAGCCCAATGAGCTTGAAATTAACAAAAATCGAATATGTTTATTACCATGTGCTCGAGCACGCAGGTGCTCAGGTTGTTTAATATTTTTGCGTGAAAATAAATGGATATAAGACAACTGACATATGCCTTTAAGGGTTAAAATTAGACTTATAAGAATTTCTGGAAACTTCTCTTATTTTATATGAAACGTCTCGTTTGAAGTCTGGCACTTGACACAATTATAATGTCGACTCGCCAACGATTTCATAGCCTGCCTAAGATTAATTCAAAATGAGCTGATCATAAAATATATATACATATTTTCAATGCCATTGCAACCCTTTCTCAGTACAAACTTAACTCGTAGTAACATTTAATTTAAGGAACTTGCATTTTTAATTCCATCTTTCTATGCTTCATATGTACGGTTGTCTGTCAGCTACCCAGTTAACCAGTAAAGGTTAATAATAAGTTAGTAGTCAATACTTTCATATATGATAGAATATTGATAGAATTATTAAGTTATAGATAAATTGATAAAGAAATATATAACAAATTGAAACCTGTAACATCGTTATCTTAATATTTCTGGTTTTATTGAATACAGTCCATTTTTTTTTCTTTTTGCTGAAGAAATATTGTCTATTGATAACCAAAAAAATTGTTGCTATAATATATTCTATTTATTTTGATGCATTACCTAAATATTCTTTGGAAAATATTTTTTTGTATCAAAATCAATTCAACCTTCATACATCATATTATAACATATTTTTTTTATTATTTCAGCCAAAAGTGGAGAATGACGAGATGATGGTACATCAAAGGGCTCATTCCGTATCATCCACACTCCAGGTAAATATGTTTTATCTGCTTTAGGCATCTCCTGTACTTTTAAGGGTATATAGGAGGAACCTAGATTAAAACCCACTCGTTGCCACCACCTTCGTTTTCAAATTCGTAGTTATTAGCGGAACTAAGCTCTGCGCTTTTTTATCAGAGGTTTTCTTTTAATAGGTGAGAAATAAATATATTTATTTAGGTTATAGATATTCAAGGTGTGTAAAGATTAGAAATAATTATAATCTGTATTTTTTTTATTGTGTAACGAAGAAATCGTAGTGTAGAAGTAATGGCGCTTGATCTTGGCATTTGTAACCAAAGTTTCTAATTTTATATCTTTTATTTACATTAAATCATGTAGATGATTTTTGTTATATTTAAATAAGAAATAATGTCTGGTTAATCGATAGGCCTAAAAGCAATATTATATAAAATCAGCGCCATGTTTATTACTAAACGGTCAATATTTTGTAAAATGCGTTTTTATATGTTGACATTGAAATGTAATATATATTAATTAATTTGTCACTAGTAATAGAGTCACATAACGCTATATGATACCATCCTCATTGTATTCACTATGTATGAATAATACTACAAACTGTCTGGAAATAAAAGGCTATAAAGAAAATTTAGGCTGTTTATGATAAGCAAGCAGTTCTCTCGACTTCGTGTGCGTCGATTGTGAAGTATAAAATGGAAAGCTCTCTAAGTCCTGTTCCTGTGAAACCTTAAAAAAATCGTCCAGTAATACCCCCCTCAGTTGTTTTCGACGTGCGTTATCTCTTAGTCTCTTATTTTATTACTGAGCTTAATTATATTAATGTTTGTATGTTGTATGCTCAGAGCTATAATCTATCTAAAGTATCTAATGTGTCTATGTGATTTTTGTCTAATGTGATTTTTACAAGAGAACGTAGAGCAAAGAGATTCCATTCTTTACTTTCCGTTCGTTTTAGATATATATCGTATAGGATTGTAGAAGAATATATTATTTTTCCTCTCTGGCTAACATATGTCATATTTTAAATTATGCTTTATGCATATTATTTTTTAAATAAGAGTAACAAGATTCAACCTGAATAAGAATTGTATTGCCCCATAGGTATATAACCTTCGAACGTGCGGACGAAGCCCCTAGTTCCACCTCTATTTATTATATGATTACCTCGTAGCAGGGCGGCGGCTACGCGACGGTGGGGCGCGCGCCTCGCGGCCCCCTCGCCTCGCAAGGGGCGCCTCCCGAAGCCGAGACGGCGGAACAGCAGCTGCGTTATGAAAATGATCGACTCAAATTGGCTTTAGCGCAAAGGTAAAGTAAATTTTTATTTTCAGCTTTCCATATTTCCATTGATATGCGATAAATGGGCTCCGATCTCCGCTTCTTCCTCGAGATACGAGGTGTTGAATGGCGGAAATTAACGCCGCGTGAAGCTTTTTTCATATAGATTTTTGGTTGGTTGGAATCAATATACGATTTACCAAATTATTTATTTCATTCGATGAATATCAGTTAAAATAGAATCAAAATACAGCTTATGCACTTTAGTGATTCAACTATTATGTAGCACTTCCTTAATTGAGAAGAATATTTATAAATAAAATGTACACAAAAAATAAAGATTTTCTATTACCCGTTTATTAGTATTTTTTACACATACCTACTCCATTTATATTTATAAATTAGTTTATCATTAAAGAAGAGACTACTTGAGTCTCTCCCTAAACAAATTCCTAATTAAACTACTACCGCTGTCAAAGTATGTTCTAGAAATGTTGATAGTTCTAGATAGACCGATATCTTCTTAGCAAACCATTGACACATTAGTCTGTCGAACCTCTTGCTAAAAAAGAAGTCCCGCTGAGGTCTTCCCAGGTTTGAGGCATTCACTTTAGTTAACTAAATTGACTCTTAAACTTATTATTTTAATCTGATCAGTTGGTTCATACGTAGCACAAGTATAATTTATAAAGAGATTATATTAGATTTTTTTTTTATAAATGTACAATGTACGTGGCAAGCTTTTCGTGAATACGTTCTACCAAAGGAGTCCGCAGCACCTTATTACGTATGCGAGTGGGCCAGAGTGGGCAGCCAGAGCTCGCAGTGAAAGTTTATTACCTCTATATGATAAACTTAAAACTGTGGAGGGGCAGAAGCTCATCTACAAATTAGCACGTGCTCGGGATAAAGCGACGCAAGATATCACAAAATGTCTTTGCGTCAGAGATTCCCAGGGCATGCTGCTTTGTAGTCATGCTTCTGTGAAGGAGAAGTGGAGAAGTTACTTCTTGGAGCTGCTGAATACTCAGCACCCGGGTAGTTTTCCGTCTGAACCACCTCCTAACCTGGGACTTATTGCTCCAATAACCCTTGATGAAACTCGGCATTGTCTTCGACGTATGAAGAACGAGAAGGCGGTGGGACCTGACGATATTCCGATCGAAGCGTGGAAATCGTTGGGCTCTCGTGGTGTGCTAATGCTTACTGACCTTTTTAACAGTATTTTGAACACTGGGACGATGCCACATGAGTGGCGGCGAA
Organism: Dione juno; assembly: GCA_037127375.1. Classification (NCBI taxonomy): domain Eukaryota; kingdom Metazoa; phylum Arthropoda; class Insecta; order Lepidoptera; family Nymphalidae; genus Dione; species Dione juno. Next base: position 1,525,280 of record JAXRJS010000077.1, read on the forward strand.
GTTTTATTACCCTTATTTACAAAGGAAGGGGCAGTGTTCAAGATTGTAGTAGTTATAGGGACATTAAGATTATGAGCCACACCATGAAGTTCTTCGAGCGCGTGATCGCCCTCAGGCTTCGCCGGGAGTGTACTGTCTCTGGGTGTCAATATGGATTTCAGCCAGGATCAGGCACTATGGATGCCATTTTTGCCCTCAGAACTTTGATGGAGGCATATAGGGAAAAGAGAACTCGGACGCCCAAGGAAGCCATGGCTGGACGTCGTGATGCAGGATATGAGACCCAATGGACTAACCACTGAGGATGCTTAAGACCGTGCAAAGTGGAATCGATTGAGTAGGAAAGCAGACCCTAGCAATATGCCGGGATAGTGCTAAGGAGAAGAAGAAGAATGTACGTGACAAGCTTTTCTGTATCTTTAAATTAAATTTAATATTTTACTAATAATTAAGGTATTTTTAGTAAAAAAATTTGTCCTATTCATACAACAACATTAATTTGATTCGTTGTAGTACATTTAGTTTTATATGTTTGAATAAAGTGAAAATTGTTTTTTATGTACAGTTCTACTCATAGAGTTATAAAAGTTCTATGTTATATCAAAATAACATAAATGCATAGAACCAAAAAAACACGCAATATTTTTTTTTAAATGTCAAAAGTTTATTCAATTTATAGATTTTGTACAATATTTACATCTAAAAAGCAATAAAGATACAGTCTCAAATTGAAGTCTTCACTTAAAGCGTAGATACCTAATAAATAATTTTTCGATTTATATTAATGGTATAGCTTTCAGTGTTTCGACACCTTAGCTATGATAATACATTCTTCTTTTATTTTAATTTATATGTACGACATACGTCATTTCTTATTTAGAAGTTTAGTTCAACATTTACTTATAAACTAGTTAACAGTTTTTGATAAAACAAATTTTAATACTATATTTAAATTTTTTCTTACTCTATATGAATCTAAATCGAATATAACAAGTAGTTAAATAAAAAGTTCAAAGTTCATAAAGGATCATTAGATACAAACTATTTTGCAGTATGGAAATATTAAATAAGCCTTATATTTTATCTTTCTACCGTTCTGTCTGTAAACACGATAGTTGTGAGTTCGATTCCCACTCGGGGGAATGAATTATTTCATTTCGTCGCTCTGGTAATAAGACAAAGCGTGGTGTTGATTTCCGTTACACAACGCGCTTTGTCTCGAAAATACATCAGAAAGTGGGGAACGGAGTGTCGTAACACTACCTACTGTATATGGGGAAAAACAGGAAACTGTTGTGTTTTTTAATTTCGTATGAGTACGTTTTCATAATATTCAAGCGGTTTCAAAAAAATCTACAGTATAATAATGTGAGTTGTTGCAAATATATATATTTAATACAGATATTCATTTTTCAGGGAAAAATGTTAATCGTATTATTTTCATATAATGATCAATATTTAAAATGTATGAATCGCCAATGTAATCATATGTTATAAACGTTACGTATGTATATACTTAATTAGTAATTGGAGATTAATATGTTTATGTGGAATTATTTAAAACAGGAATGTCATCTGAGTATGAGAATATAAGATCTTATTGAAATAAAGTTAATAATTTCATATTGCAAAATAATTTACCGAAAGCGATATGTATATTGCAGCCGCTCTCAAAGTTATGCTACTATGTTTAATTGGCATTATAACTTACTTAATGCCAATTATGATCTCTGAGTGCAACTAAAATGTTCAGTCTGCAGTTAATGCTCGTAATCACCAATAGCTGGTACGAAGCCGTTATCCAACTGTTGAAACTCATGGTTGTAGCTCTCATATACCGGTTTTTGTTGATATTCTTCGTACACTGGCGCCTTGTACTCTTCGTGTTCTTTCGGAGAACCGATTCTGTGGACCACCGCGTTGAAACCGTTCTTGTCGTCCGCCTCGTATTCCACTATGCGTTTTGTGCCGTCCGTCTCTATTAGTGTGTAACTGCCTGGAAATTACAATTTTATATAAATTAATTCATGTTTTTTTCACGCTATATCCCGCATGTAGCAGGTTAGGCTAAGGAAACTAAGTGTTAAGTAACTACGTTCCCCGCTTTTTGCCTTTTTAGATGTGAGTGTGAGTGTTGAAATTAAATAATTCTCCCCAAGTGAGAATCGAACCCAAAACCGTCGCGTATACTGTCAGACGTTGTGTCACTGCGCCACGATGCACATATGCTTTATAATATTTTATTATTTAGTAAAATAAATAACGTATACTTGATATTAACAAACTTCGTTATGAGGAGGTTGAAGATAGAACTTTAAAGAACTTTAAACTTAAATTTCAAGTATGACAGTAAAATAAAAGCTTGTAAATATATAGGAGGTAGTTGTGAAGTGGAAGCATTGAGTTGTATGATCATATCAAATGTAATAATTCGATTTAGTAAAATTGTAATAGTAGACTTATTTTACCTTTCACTTTGTCACCGTCTCTGGTCTCCCAATGCTCCTTGTTGTCGCCAGTGTGCGGGTCCTTTACTGAGTAGTCGAACGAATATTTTGGATGTGACTGTAATTTTGAAAGATAGAAATATATTAAATACAATTAAAAAAAATCGAAATACATTTCCGGTGTAATGGTAAACACGAAACAAATTGATTTGCAATTTTATATAGAAATACATATATTAGACACTAGGACATAGCTGATGACTGTAGGTTATCAAATTTGAATACAAAAACTTACATGATAGTCCAAATCATATTCTTCGCTATGGTGTTCTTGCACAGCCTCATGGTGTATTGGCTTATGGTAGCTTTCGTAGCTGTCCAAGTTGTAGCCTTCGTACTGAGCCAAAGTCACCCCGATTAGCAGAAATATGGGTAGAGATTTCTGTAAATGACAGACGAATTTTATGTAGAGAGCAAAGACCAATAAATGAGAAGTTACTTAAAAATTATCTTCAAGGTGTTTAAAACGGTGATTATTGGAATTCTTTCCTATCTAGAATTTTTTCGGTTTAATTTTTTATGAAATAGATATTTTTTATCTATTTGATAAAAAAATTAAAAATATATACATATATTATTAGTGGTTTTAGGGTGGATGCCACTGAAGTTATGATGTAGATTTACAATACGCGAAAATTGGCCAATTTTGATTTCGTCCTTAACTAGCTAACCGCTAGGGTTACGCTTATGTAATTTGTAAGAAATAAAACGCTTACCAAAGTTTGTTCATAAAAAATCTTGAATAATCAATATTCCTTTGGAGTTATGTGATGCTGGCTACATCGTATATTACCTAAGTTAGTTATTAAACTTTTTTATTAAAAATAAGTTCGTTTACATTGACACTTTGATTTGACAAATAAAAGAACGAATTTAAATGAATTTTATGTCACTATTTTTTTGTTTACGGTTCCATATAATGTTTTAGTACTAATACAATAGTCGATAATAAATATGGCCAAGTACTTTATAGATCCTTTATAATATAATAAATTAAGTATATTTATAATTATTGAACAACTATTAACTAACAATATTTAAAGGGAACATAAAAAAATGCAGTTTTTTAGTAGTTCTTTTTTACGAAAAAGTGTGGATTAAAACTTTAAAAGTAATAAAAAACTATTATCCTTGCTCAATTACCAGTGTCGCACTGTACTGTTGTATTATAGAGCTGCTTAATTTCAACGTCTAAAGTAAAATAAGTTTACCACTAAGGAAATGACAATTTTAACGACTTAGTAACAATATGAATAAGCCGTTTGAAATTTCCACGACCTATTGCGATCGTAAAAATTAGCATAATATGTACACAAGGAATCGAGGTGTTGTATTTGTAACCGCAATGAGCCGTAAAGATTATAACGTAATAATGTGGGATAAATATACACTAAGGACACCCGGGTTGGCCTGACAAAATCATGTTAATTTTGTTCCAGTTATATATATATATATATATATATATATATATATATATATATATATATATATATATATATATATATTATATATATATATATATATATATATATATATATATATATATATATATATATATATATATATATAGATATAATATATATATATATATATATATTAAATATGTGAATTAAACAGTATAAAACAAAAGTGCAAATCGTGTATATGTAGAGCGTAACATTATTATACAAATTTACTATTAATAAACACAAAGATAACAGTTATATCAAAAAAAAAATATCTAATTATTCGTTACTTCTTGCGTATATGATAATTGGTACGCAATAGAACTAATTTTACTCTGTTCCATTTTTTCTTATTAAGCGCAATGCGCAATTGTGCAGAGGAAAATAAATTTTATTTCCCAAGCGGTTATTGAAACACTAAGTACAACGTTCCGTAATGCAATATATTATGTTTATAATTATGTACTAGTATATGACCTGTACTTAAAAGCAGCATATTAGGTTACTTCGTATCTGATATATAATGTAGCAAAATCTTGTGTCAATTTTTCTTTTAACGGACTACATTGGGTGAATTAGTAAGTTTTATACCAGATTGAAGAAATTAAAATTCATATATCGAAGTGGATCGTAAACCATAGCTTGGGTTACGATGCCAGTAACCAGTAATATAAATTCTAATATACTATGTTCAACTAATTTCAGCTCTACTCTAGTAATGACTAATCTTATAAGTACTACGCTTTAACACAATTACGGTGAACTTAACAGTTGTCATACAATGAAATAAATTTCGGCTGACACGCTATGTTCATCCCTCCAAAAAGTTTTTAAGCTCTGAATTTAGCTATATAACTAGCTAACATTAGGTATATATAAAAATGTACACGTATCCCGCCATTTACATTTCTGAGACGCCGCACATTTTCTTGTTACCAGAGCGAGGAAGTTAAATAATTCTATCTATTCCTCAAATGAGAATCGAACCTTCAACCGTCTTGTTTAGAGCCGCAGACGCTACGCGACGACGGCCTCTTCACGGTTATTTTCTAATATCACCGGTCACGCTTTACAACCATTCATTTCGTAACACACGCGGGCGATTCTTACATCTCACACAACTAACATTATGTCACACGAATCAATTTCGCGTATACTTTCTTGTGATATGAAATAATTTCGCGCTAGTCACCATGCGTAATTGTGTGAAGTCATTGCAAGCTAGATGTAACTTATCTAAGTATGTATATATATATATATATATATATATATATATATATATATATATATATATATATATATATATATATTGACGTTTAAATCTAGTCCCTACGAACCAACAGAAGGGAAGAGCTACTACTGACAGTTTGTTTTTTTTTTAGTTAATGTTAGTCGCAGACAATGAAGAGCCTGATATAGATTTAAAAAAAAAATATCTTTTTTTTTATAGTGTCCGTCATACACTTATATTTGTGATTATATTTGGTGACTAGCCTATTAGATTTTAGAGCGCTTGGTAATTTGAATGTTTCTATAACTTTTTGTTATATTAAATATGTAACAAATATGTAATTGAAGAAAGAATTATAGCCAAATGAAATTCCGTTGTTAATTATGATGTAAATAATTAAGGATAATCTTTTTTATACTCGTCTCAGTTTTAGCTATGGTACCTAAACGCCTAGCTAACGTCTGCTACTATTCCATTTCTATCTTTGAAGCACACGATTCACGCAAATATTAAGAAAATAATAAATGGCAGAAAATTAAGAAGATTTTTTTATATGTAACATATACCTACAGATAAATTGTATATATTTAATACATGAAAAATCTTCAATATACTATGTTTAATTGTCATTTCCTATATCAATTTATCATAGCGTCTCGGTCTCGATCGCGTGCGTCCCCGTCAGGCGTCACGACATTTAGTTTTCACTCTCGCTACACCCGATAGCGATACTGTACATTGCATAATGTATGTTACACTTTTTAGCTACTGACAGTCGATTACTTTATTTAATTACTTCATGCAGCACCTTCAAATCCTGGGCATTTTTTTCCATAAATCTATGTTTTTTTTAACGTACTACGCTTAAAATATATTAAAATATTAGTGCGCAGTTTAGCAGAAGAATAGGCGGAGAGTGCCTAGTGTTAAGACACTCTTCTCTCCGCTTTCTATCCTTAACGGAACAAAGGTGTTTTGATAACATATCACATAAATTATCACAACAATTTTCAGTTCGATTAATATTTCACTTCCTTTCATGATCCACAATCTATTAAGTATTAACGCTAATTAAAGGAAGCGTCCACGTTAATTGACTTTAAACACGTTGTTTAAATTAATTTTTTTTTGCAATATTTTACCTATTGTATTACTTTACTTTGTTTACATTGTATTTATGTATGTATGTATGTATCTCTGTTATATTATATATATATATATATATATATATATATATATATATATATATATATATATATATATATATATATATATATATATATATATATATATATATGAATGTTTATTCTTATTATATTTATAAACTAATCTGTTATTTGATTGGAATAAGATTTTGCGTACATATTAGCAAATTACACTTTTCTTTATTAATAGACTTATAAAAGTTTAAGTTAGTAAAGCGGTACAATGCCTATCCTATGTATTTAAAATATTGTAAGCTATAATTTATATATTTAAAAACAAGCTTTTCCGTGTTAGAACAAGTTCAGTATTTGATAATATATTAAATAATTTAAAAATTAAACAACAAATGCCTTTTTTTCCGTCAAAATCATTGATAAACATATGTTTTAAATATAATAAATAATACTCACAATCAACTCCATGTTTTAACTTTCGCACAAAAATCAAATAAAAAAAACTTATTTCCAAGTAGACCTAAGTAAGAATGCAAATTGGATTCGTGCGTGTTCACTTATACCCGAGAAATAGTTAATTCTGCCATCCCCTACTCTTCAAAACATCATTCGTTCTTTACAATGTAATTTAAACTCTATTTTAAAGTGTTAATGTAGAATTTTTTTTGTTATCTCGTTTTAAGCTTTTAGCACATCAGTGTGCATGTAATGCACAGTGTTTTCGCTTATTCATTGGGCTTTTTAAAATTTTTGTTGTGAGATTACGATGGTAATTTTATTTAATAGTTTCTGCCTCATTTAATAATTGACGCATTCCATTTGTATATAGCAGCGGTATTAGATTCATACACATAGAGTATCTGTGACATGTAAATCAAATTTTTAAACCAAAATTTATGTAATGGAACTAAAGAAATTACTAGTATAGTAACTATATATTATAGTGATATAAAGTATATTTATATCACTATATAGCGTATAAAGTATATTTATGAACAACTCGCTTATTTTTATACATATATATATATATATATATATATATATATATATATATATATATATATATATATATATATATATATATATATATATATATATATATATATATATATATATATATATATATATATATATATATATATATATATATATATATATATATATATATATACTTTTTTTTTATTTCCCCTGGTAATCAAAGCGTTGATTTTATTCAATAGTCAATAACGCAGTGTCTCGAATAATCTGTAATAGACCTGAAATAGATAAAAAAAAACAAAAAAAAGGCAACCCAGAAATAAAGCAACTTGTTTAAAGTCCGCCATATAAAAACTACAGTAACTATCTATATATTAGCCACATTAACATACTTAACTATAATTAGTACTAACTGATTGAAGAGTCTACATAAGTGTGGTGGTATACCTACTTGTTTATTATTAACTAGTGTTCCGCTCACGGCTTCGCTCGCATGTGCACACTGTTCGGCTTGTTATATTATTAAATGGGTATATTATATTATACATATAAATTATAAATCTACCTCCAAAATCATTGGTTAAAGTTATAGTTTTCTTTGTTTTATTAATAAGCTTTTATTATGTCGACTTGTAACTATGTATGTAAAAGTCTAACATAAGATAACTGACCTTGACTTACTTGTTTGTCAAATTCAAAATAACAATTCATTCTTCATTTTTTTTAACTTTAATAAATTTACAACCGGTTCACTAATGTTAATGCCTCAGACCTGAGAAGAACCGCCTCAAGATATACCTAATGCATAATAAGCATCTTTGATATTCGCGATATTTCCAAAAATAATGGGAAAATACGCCTTTAAACCATTTAAATTGTTTTATTTAACATATATTACAGTATATTAATAGTTATATCATCATAAAATTTGCAGATGTATGTAGCTTAGGTGCTAGTAAGCTATAAATAAAATAATATGGTATCATTGGCCTGGTCTGATAATGTAGCCAGGACTTAAATGATATGTTGTGTTAATCTTACGATACTCTTTATCCTGTACTATCTCATACCTGGGTCTTCATCCCACTGGCCACATGAGCATAACTAAAAGTTATCTATGACACATGAAACATTCTAAGATCCCAAGGTATCTCGAGACGTAGGTATCCGAACGAAAGTGCTGTAGTACTGGTGGTGGATGAAATACAGCCTGAAGTCGTCCTCGATAAATGGAATATCCAATATTTAATAGTCCGTTAGATAAGCACATGCAGTAAAACACTTTTCAACTTAAGATTATTATTATATACAGTAAAAATAAAGTATTATTATACGTACAGTAAAATATATTTTTTAATTAAGTATCACTAGTATTTGTAATAAAAAATGCATTTTGATTTTGTTTAGCTTTTACTTAATCATAATTGTATGGAGAAGTCTAAATTTAGCATATAAATTCAGATTAATATAATTAATTACCAGAATTTGAAGTTTGTTCCCATTTCCGTCCATATCCACAACTATCGCGTGTTGTAGTGAACTCTCATTCGCACCACGATGACGTTTAATTAATCACCTATTATCAATAATAAAGCATTAGCACGGAAATATTAAAGATGATTTACGACTATTATGTATGAATGTATGTATGTATGTATTGCACATATCCGTACTTGGATCTGATTGACTTAAGTACCCAAAAGCGCTTTTTGCATCGAAAACAATTTTTACATATATACATACATAAAAATCTATGAGATCTCAAGTTATATGCAACTTTATTATATAAATTCTTAAATCATAACAGAGTTGAATTTATAGACAAATTTCATAATAAATATATTTTTTTAGATAACATTTGCAATTGAAGTTAAATAAGAGAATTTGTAAGACCTTGTAGATGATAATCGAAAATATTTATCAAATAACTGCTACAGTGGAAGAAACTAAACTGGCTTAAGCTATATATATAATATATATATATATATATATAGATATATATATATATATATATATATATATATATATAGTATATTATATATATATATATATATATATATATATATTATATATATATATATATATATATATATATATATATATATATATATATATATATATATATATACATATATAGCTTAAGCCAGTTTATGTCCCTGTGTTTATCAGACGGCACATAAAAGTGTGATTAAATTACGGTTATGGTCTCATTTTAAATAACTCCAGCTGTACATGTGTAGAGAGATTAAAGAGGATTCTGATTTGCAGTTAACTGAAGTGTTAAGATTTAACAAAAAAAGAAAAATTATGAACAGAAATAAGTTACTACAAAGAAATGAAATATGTGCGAAACTGCTACAACAAAAAAAAAACATGTTAAAAATACGCGGAAATTTCGCAGGCAACTAGTAGGTCACTAGTATAAATAATATTGTGGTTAGATAGAAACATTTTGATAACCGGCAACCAACTCGATATACTTAATCAGTTAAGTTGATAAAATAATTAAGGCCAAATCTCTTAAATCAACTTCACACTGTATCTTCGTATATCGGAGAAGAGATTAGATTCTGAGAGACAAGACTCGGTTCTCTGCTTTAATAATCTGGCTCTTATTAATTTTAATGACTTAATAATTTCACTTTCAATTCGTTACCTAGATTAATGTATGATATTTTACCAGAATTACCGTCCTGGAAAATTCGATTATTTCTAATTTGATTGATTGTTCATTGCATAATGAAATGTGTTTTTTAATAACGTAAATTAGAACATATGTTAATCTAACTTGTAGATTGTTTTTAAATAAATGTGATGAATAATACCAATATTATAAATGTGAAAGTCTGTCATGATGAATGTTTGTTCCGGTTTCACGCAAAAACTACTGAACAGATTTAGATGAAACTTTTGCAGTAATATTGCTTATACGTCAATTTAATATATGGGATTAACGAATGAAATTTACTTTACTAATGTATAAATAATAGTGTACTACACGCGGGCCAAGCAGTGGGCGGGTCGCAACCTACAAAATATTTATTTATCTTATCTAAATAAATACATAGGGTAGTACAGGGCAGAAAAATATGCAATAGTGTCCAGACACTCCGATACTCGACACTCGATAATTCCATATATATGCATGTAGCCTGATGAAATTCGACGTCGCTTTTTGTTTGTTTCCAGAGCATGGAAATTGAAAATCTTCCTTCAAGTGAGAACCTAACTCATTTTCTAGATATTGTCAGATGACGGATTCCAATGTTACAGTGAGTGATCATCTTAAGATCACTTCACAATCACAAATATATTTACCGCAAAAGCTTAAGCAATAATGTATATATATAGTCTTTAAAAAAAAGCTATAAAATAATTATATTACATGCCTTACAACGAGCGAATGAAGAAATGAAACTTACCACTCTGATAAATCTTAAATACTATTTAATAATTACTTAACAATTATAAATATTTAATATATTTTTGAAACTAAGTGTATTACGAAAATACAAATTATCTCTTTTAGTAACGTTTCTTTTGTTTTTCATAATACAAACACTGAATGCTGTTAGGTGTTAAAACTTTCGTAAATATTTTTTTTTATTTTTATGCAACAATGTTAAACTTACACTAGTGTTAAGACACTTCTTTTTCCACACACTGCCCGAATTTGACACGTTCGATGTTGTGATGCGAATTCAATGCCGCGCTTTGTTTTGCCAAAGCAAAGAAAAGAAAAATTAAAATATTCAGTCCCCTGGGTGAATATCGAACCCCTAACTATCGCGTTTGCAGTAATTTCCACTGCGCTACGATAGCCTCGAAATATTATTATTTTTGTCTATTAAAGTAAAATAGCTAAAGCGTCGCGCTGTTTCCGTTTTTTAGAAGATTAATTATGAGTAATAAATATAATTTATAATGTCACGTAACGCTAATACACTATAGCATATTATTAAAATAACGATATTATAGGTGTTGAGGAATATATATATATATATATATATATATATCTATATATATATATATATATATATATATATATATATATATATATATATATATATATATATATATATATATATATATATATATATATCGACGTATTATATCGACGTAACTCATTGTTATTGGGCGCGTAGAGTGTGTCATGTGTCACACATAGCTCTTATTTATTTCCATTTGACCACGACGTAGAAAAATACCAGTTATTATTAATATGTATTATATATTAACTTATTCGACTTATATATATGTATATGACTTTATGTATGATATTTATATTACCAACTACATTATAAAATATACTAACTGATTTGAATATTCAATATTGGAAATCATGATGCCAATCTGCAAGATGCCTTTTACTAAAATATCCGGTAAGTCTACAATAAAAGTAACGCTTGGCCAGTGTATTTATGACCACGTAGCCATGTAAGAATAATGCTATAATTTACAGTGTAATGAGAAAATAATAGTTTTTTATAAGTACTGTTTTATATTCTTTATGTAATCGAATTTATTGACTGGACGCCATTTTTATGCAGTTGGAGCGTAAATTAAGTAATCTAACAGAATGGGCTAGTACATATATACATATATAATATATTCACGCGCGGGGTAACCAGAGAGACCGGACGCGCCAAACGCTAAGCCCTACAACCGGATTTCGTCTCGTCCACTGTAATTAACCTCCTCATACATCCCTTCCGGGAGGTCTTCAAGTCTGTTGACGTAACCTTCCCCCACTTCCTGTCCCTTCTTCTAATGCCAATAATGGGCTAGTTATTTGTATATTTTCTATAATTCTTGTGTACAATATTGGCATTATTATTGGCATTCTTATCGGCATATTTACAATATTATCAAACTACTAAGCTCCAGTAACTAGCTATGCAAGTATTTCCTTGAGTCACGAACATCTCGTTCAGTTACGGTTGTTAACGGACACATCCTCACCGTTATCACTGCGTGATATCAGTACAATCAGTAGAATGCACTCTCTCCACCTGACTCACGTATTATTTGTTCTTTTTCTATAGTTTACGTTAGTTCATATTGCATTTCCTCTGCAGGAAGGACTGTGCGCATGTGTGAGAGGATATATACTTATCCATATGAGGCGCATTAGTCTTTTTAAAATAAAAATTTTTTTAGTGTCATTAATTTTTTAAACCTATTTTTGCATAATATCATCAATCAATTTATAATACAAAAAGAAGTTTAAAAATTTATTCGATACCTGTTTCCTGATTCGTTATCTGTTATATATAAAGAAAATAAATTATCTCAAATAACTCTCATTTCAATACTATAGATTTTTTTGTTTATTGCGTTAAGTTTTGATATATTAGACATTTATTAGATTATTTACGATTTTACGCAACTATGTATTTAAATCGTATACAAAAGTTGTATCGTATATACGTAGCAAGTAGAGCAACTAGCGCGAATGATTTGAGATGAACACGCAGATGCGTCACACCGTATCGGTTCGTTTTAATTTTTACATATCAAAAGAAATTTGCTCTTAAACGTGTATCATATAGAGTCGATTTTTGTGTGTAGATTATTGCTTTACTCCATTGGTATTTTTATGTAACCCGTTTTCATAATATCGTTGCGACATCGCAATTGTTTGTTGTTTAAGTGCTGTTATATTGGTTTTTATATTTTATTGCTAATTAATTGTTTATTATGTATGTATAACAAATATGCTTACTACCGAAGTAATTTATAGGTACTTTTATTTTTATTTTGTTTATACGTTCAAAATTTATAACCGTCCCTACGCACACAGAGCATGTGTCACAATCGTGTGTCATGTGTGAGATAAAAAGGAATAAATAGACTTTGGTTGACTTAGGAAAATTGATAAAGCACGGAGACATCTCAGGAAGTAGACGTGGAAAAAATTAAAACTGTAGTGTTAGCAATGGATACATAAAAAAAAATTAAACTTATTTATTATTTTGTTACGAACCTTAAAGGCGAATAAAATTTAACTATATTATTAATATACATATACATACAAATATTTTTAACCGAATACTTTTTATTAATTTTCATATTCAAATATATAATTATGACTTTTTCAAAACGGTGCCCAAGAAGCGACTTGTTGTGTAATAATAAATTTCTCACTTTATGATCGAAAGTGTTTTAGATGTTTTCACATATGACGTCCGATTCACTTGTTATTGCCGCGATAGTTACTTGCGTATTTATTGTACGTGCCTTTGTAAGGGAATGTATTTAAATTTAATTTATATTTTATATATATAGATTATTTTTTTCTAATTCAGTTAATTTGCATAGATTTATATAATAATGTAAAGAATCATGGTTAAAGATATTAAGATATGCATAACAGATGAAAACAATGTTGACAGTGATATAAAAATTATATGGGTGTCCCGACTGTACATTTATTTATTTTTTTAATGTATTTGTATTATTACTGTTTTACTTTCTTTATAGCGGTTAGTTTCCGATCTGATTATAAAAGATTAAACAAATGGAGAGTTGATTGTGTTAATAATAGCCTCTCTCTCTGAATTTTCCTTCTACTAAGCTAATGAAGCTTAAATTTAGGTAAAAAAATATATATGGCTGTCGTGTCGTGGCAGAACTCAAATAAATTTTGTCAGTGAGCACGTTTCTAGCTTTATCATAAGAAATATATATCTCAGCTTTCAAAAATCTTTCATATCTATAAGACATATTTATCTTTCCACAGTTCAGCAAACGCAAAGAAATGGGAAGTCGAGCTAGCCACTTTAAAGAGTAACAATCTACGGCTCACAGCCGCCTTGCAGGAGAGCACTGCCAACGTGGACGAGTGGAAGCGACAGCTGCACCAGTACAGGGAGGAGGTGGCTCGCGCTAGACACTACGCTACAGGAAAAGGTATGGTGGGCGATAAATTAAGTCGTATCAAGTAGGTATAAAACAAAGTGTTTTGTCGCTCAGTCACTTAGATGAATCAAGTGGAAACTAGGAAGGAGCTAGAGCTTGACAATATCCTATAAGAAAATATAAGATCGATTATTATTAATTATTATTTGTTTACGCTGGTAGCGTCTTTAATAAATGTGAAACGCAATTATTTCAGTCTTACTTGTGTGGTTCTAGTAAAAATTATAATACACCAATTGGTCTTAAATTTAGCGTAACATGATGTAAGATATAATTTTGGTGTTTTTCAAAATGGATTCGATCTTTAAACTTTATAAAGTGTAAAGCTTTATTCAATGACGTCCGACTGTAAGCGCGGTGGTTATGAGTTCTGATCAGAGTAATGAATTATTGTAATTTTCTCGCCATGTTATATATATATATATATATATATATATATATATATATATATATATATATAATATATATATATATATATATATATATATATATATATATATATACACATATATATATATATATATATATTATATATATATATATATATATTATATATATATATATATATATATATATATATTATATATATATATATATATATATATATATATATATATATATATATATATATCTGATATATACAGGAGGAAGACAGTGAAAGTGTAAAAATAAACTTGTTTAATATGGTATGTATTACTTAATATAAAAATACACGAAGAACAAACAAAATACAGTAATATTTCAATAGTTATTTTCCTTCTTGTGATATCAATCTTTCTTTAACTACGTATATAATAGGAAGTGTTCTATAACTTTATAAGAAACTAAGAAGATATTGCAATTGTTGTAATGTAATAAGTTATATTATGTTTTATTACTTTTTTATATTGGTACTTATTACGAAAGAATTCTATATACCGTGTTCACATATAATATGCAATATTTTATTGAACAGTGCTTAAAGCTTGACTTGCTTAAGTATCGCTTGACTTGCTTAAGTATTGGGGAGACTAAATTATTTTCCTCGCTCAGGTAACAAGACAAAGCGCGGCGTTCAGTTACGCCACTCAACACGCAATATCTAGAAACTCGGAACAGAGAGAGAGAGAGAGAGAGAGTGTCTTGACACTAAATGCCTTTGCCTACCCTGCTATATGCGGGATACATCGTGAAGCTTCTATAAATATCTATCTATCTATATATAAATATCTATCACCACATATCTTCATTCTCTACTTCCTGTACTTGTTTTGTCATAATTTAATAGAAATTATATCAAATTTAAGGTGGCGATGCAAACGAAGTAGAACAACTACGTCAGCGTGTGGCGCAGCTTGAAGCCGAATTGGCGCAGAAAAATGAAGAACTCGCTCAAATTACTAAATCAAAGAAGAGTGAACAGGTACGTTGAGATAAAAAATCTCTTTACCTAGTATATACCCAGCATACACCTCTTTACCCAGTTTTGTGAGCGGCAATTCTGTTTGTTTGTTCAAATTTTAAAGTGAGAAATCTAAATATTTTAGTACGGAACCAATTTCTAAGTCTTATTTCATTGTTGAGACTTTTATGAGCAAAGATTTGATTATTATATATTACAAGTTTTACATAAAATCATCAAGCGGCAGTGTGAGTGTTAAATTCAGCTACAAATATATGAGATTTTAGTTACTCTACGGTGACGTCAGTTGATCTTGTGAGATACACACTCATATTGTTAATAACCAATGAAAAAATGTTGCATTGTTCAGTTGGCATTTTATTTACAAGACCATATGACGTCATACAATGACGGCTGCTTTTGTCAAATTATATCAACAGTACATTTTAAATGTTTCTTTTGTAAACGGTATATTTTACTGTATTATCCAGGATGCTGAAGCAAAACTAGCACAAAGTCAGCTCGAGCTGGCGCTGGCGGCGCAGGACGGGCAGCGGCAGGTCATACAGGCCCTCAATGACCAACTGTCGCGGCAGATTGATGAATTGGTATGCTTTTAAAATATTTTAGACGTACTTGAAGGAATATTGGTATTGGTTTGAATTAATTCTTTGTGTGACGGTGAGCGCTGAGTGACTCTTAGTTTGTATGTGTGCACTTGATGGGAAATAAGCGAAGACAAATTGAAAATAATTTGTGAGAATCATTACATTCTGTGAAGACAGTAATAAAATTCGTTACGTAGTTTAAAATATTCTAACGTACATCGGTGGACAGTTATTTTGTTTAAAGGGAAATAATTTATATATAAGAATTCCTTAATATTAGATCTCAATATTATGCTACGAGTAATGAATAAACCCAATCGTCCCCGACAGTCCAACATCCACCGCGAGGTGAACACGGCGCTGCAGACATGAGAGCGGCGCCTCCCGCTGCTGCTGCGCGCGCGCCGCTAGCCGGCTGCTGTGGCGCGTCAATGCCGACTATTGTGTGGCCATTGTGTGGCCATTGTGTGGCCATTGTGATGCGCAATATCGATTTTGATATTACCTTTTGTGACGGAATATAAAATGTTATATCGATTCATTTACTACATATTTTGTAACACAATACTTAGTGAAATTATATTCATCTATTTTTAATTGTAAAATTTTTATCATTTATAAATATTTAAGTTTCCATTAAACACTTCAAGGATTTCATCTCGTAGATTATTGTGTTATTTATAAACTTTACGCTGGGGAGACTTTAGTCATACTAATTGATACAATTCCTTAAATTAATTATGTTTTATCTATGTAACAATCTCGTCTTTTGATAGTTTCGATTGTCAGTATTATGATTAACAACAAATCGATATTATGCATCACAATTAAATATCGATATTTCGCAACACTAGCTATTAATATTTATATATTATGATATTTATATGTATACTTTTCTTTTTGATTGTCTCAAAATGTACAATTAACAACTTAGTTTCTTCGATTAATATCTCGATTTAATATTAATTGAAAGTTTGACGATCGTTTTGTCAATTATTAAACACGTTGTTTCATTTTAAAGGAACTAATAGTGTATTAATATTTTTCATAAAAAACGAAAAGTATATATATACATATTAGTAGTGATTTTATTTATTGTTATATAATAGCTTTGATATTGATTGACAAATCGAATAATAACCTTACATTTTCTTTTAAATGATTTTCTAATATATAAAAATACAATGAGGTTTTTGTCTAATTATTATAATGATTTAATAAAATAATTTCTCCCTCTCTCTCTCTCTCTCTCTCTCTCTCTTAAGTCTCGAATTAATATCGTAATAAATTATTGTAATTATTATAATAGATATTTGGCTGGCCCACCGTTTTTTTAAATCGTTCCTTCGTATAAAGTGGCCATGATAGTATTTATTTTATATGTTTCATTACTGTTATTCAATTGGCGTACTAGTTAGCTATTATTCTATTGTTACACTTAGAGCTGTGACACTTAGAAATATCAATTAGCGTTTAACTAACATTAAATTTGTTTTATAGCTAAAGTTTGTAGGGCTATATTTAATGTCAGTTAATGTTAATTGATGTTACTGAGTGTAGCGATTATTTATTATTTAAAATAGTATGTTTAAAGTTATATCTGTAAATGATATAAACGTGCACCAACTATAGTAGTTTTGCATTTTGCCATACAAGGTGTCCATGCGTTACGTTAATATCGAAACACTCTGTATACTATTTTCATTATACATAAATACAAAGTTCCCGAATTTTGCTATGTATAATTTTACTTGGTGGCTATAGCTTAAGTTTTTACGCCCACCTATGTAAATATATGCCAAAAATTATTAAAAATATATACATAGTTATATATTTACTACATGTTTGCACGTAGCATAACAATAATTCGTTTCTAATGGTTTACACTCTCGGTCGGTTAAGAGTGTTTGTGTGTAGTGCTATTTATATATGTATTTATATACAGGGCCCATGTACGCCCTTGTGCTAAATAAAAGTCATTGTAACGCCAAATCAAAGTAAATTATTAGATTTGTGCAAAAAAAATCTTATAATAACAATGATATCGATTAAATAATCGATTTCTAAAATACTCATTAGTGTATCGAATAAGTTTCAATTGTGTAAGTAGATAGATTATTAAATTTATAAAACTCTTAAATAATCCTTCTTAATATAAAAAATATTAATACTATATTATAAAAAAAAAAAACATCAATTACAATATTATTATTAATAATAATAATATTCGTATGTTTTATTTAATAATTTATTTTGATTGGGCGTTATGTGTTTAGTAATAAATAAGAGAGTGTTGAATTTTACTATTTCGATTGAACTTTTTGGGAAAACTAGTTCAGATATTACGTAAATGATAAGTGTTTGTAACTGTAACTGTAACTCTATGATTCCTTGAAACTCGATCTGTATTGCATTTCTACATATTAATTGTTTTGATATTATTTTCTGTATGGATTATTATTATTATCTCAATTGTGGTGTTATTATGTTTCTATATTATAATCGATTCGAACATAAAAATGAAATCGATTTTAATATACATTTATTCATATAATAAATAAAAATCATATACACCACAGAGAATATATATAAATATATATATATATATATATATATATATATATATATATATATATATATATATATATATATATATATATATATATATTTATATTATTTCAATTTTATATTCATACATAATATATGTATTATATAAATATGTTTAGGATAGATGTGCATATATTAAAAATTTTCACTCGAAATATTTTAGTGAAGTTAGTGATTCTTAATTGTATAAATTATTCCTAGTCTTAAGAAGAACTAATCATCACTCTGTCCGTCTATGAAGTCCCGGTTACTAGATATATATTTTTTTCTCGAATATATTTGTTTGTTTTTTTTTTTTTTAATATTTTATTTTATCGAAACCCTGTATTGCATAGACCCCTTAGCAATTTAGTAAAAGTTCCACAGATAATAGTTGAAGTATATTTTTTTTTCTCTAGCTATAACCGTAAACTAGTGCAATATTATTAATGTAATATATATATATATATATATATATATATATATATATATATATATATATATATATATATATATTATTATTTTTGTTTTTCTTTTGTCAAATAGATTATTATCTGTGGAGTTTGAAATGAAAACAAATGATATCATAAAAAGGCTGAGGACACAATTTTTAAA
Organism: Dione juno; assembly: GCA_037127375.1. Taxonomy (NCBI): domain Eukaryota; kingdom Metazoa; phylum Arthropoda; class Insecta; order Lepidoptera; family Nymphalidae; genus Dione; species Dione juno. The sequence continues at coordinate 1,544,712 of JAXRJS010000077.1, forward strand.
ATATACAATGTCTTCTTAACAGGGTACTTTTATTTATTGTTGTGTGTTTAATAGCGTTGTTGTTCGATCTATACAGAAAAAACAAATTGAATTCTCGTAGTTTCGGCAGTTTGTTGAAAAGTTTTCTTATACAATATATTGATTATCACAGAACATGTATTATAAATAGAATGGCGTTGATGCACCTGTTGATTGATTGAATGGCGTTGACTTTTCCATTTTAAATAATTTAACGCAATATTAAATGTAAAAAGCATTTCTTATTAAATTTATTTAATTGAAAATTATAGTATAATATGGGGATTTTTTTGTATTCGAATCCTTTTGTCTCTCTGTCTGTCTATGAGCGTAACTAGAAGGGCTTGAGAATGACAACTAGCAGGAATATATATAAAAACACCTCTAAACATTTGTTAAGAAATTTAGAAGATTTTTTTTAGTACATAAAAACATCTTAATAAACTCTGCCATATTTGCCGGTGTTTATATTACTATTATATAGCTAATTTTTACCGATAATCTCCATCTCCCCATTATGGTTACGCTCATATATTTTATCTGTGGCTATATGCAATGTATGTTCTGTGCCACTTTGTCTGTACCATATATTATAATATTAATGTGAAAATAAGTAACGTTACTTTATAAAAGTTGTTAGCAACTTTTCTTGTTAGTATGATTAGATAACTAAATGTTTTATAGTCACTTAATAATTTATTTCATTGAGAAATTAATTAATTATGTAGAACGTAAATTTGTTGGTATTTTGTATGTAATAGCGTAATTTAAGACGTTAATTTGTATGCGTTTACAATACAGATTATATATGTATAAGTGAATTCGTTTTGACTTTTCGATTTGACAGTTGACATATTGTAATGTTTATAAAATACAGATGAAATATTGTATATTAAGTCCAGTTGTGATGGCCTGGTGTTACCCACCGAGTGTTCTCTTTATTGGTGTGCCAATTTTTTTCTTTCTTTTATTTGAGTAATTGTTACAAGGCCATTATCTCTGGTATATTGTATTGTAATCGCATTATAGATTGTAATAATTTATTATTAGATAGTCTGCATTGCGTTTGTCTTTTAATTTATTTATTTGGCTAAGTAAAAGTAATCATTTATTTTCAATACAGTATTTTAATTTATTTGCAAATGTGCTTTAAGTTTTATTGTAACTTAATATAAACGAGATGTAAAGAAGAAAACTTATAGGTTTTATTTCTACAATTTTATTTAAATATAGATTTTCAGTAATATTATCAAATATATAATTAATTAAATACATTTTATTTTAATTTTTATTTTCTGTTATTATTTAGGTTGCTAATTTGGTGCTCTTCAAGTTAATGAATGAACATTTAATAATAATAATAATATTTCTTTTGCATTTTTTGTAACGCAAATGCAAAGTAGACTATGCTATATGTACGTTATCTTCCATTAGATTCGTAGTCGCTGTGCGTACCTACCATATGCGTATTAACAATAAATTAATTAATGATGATTTATATATGTCTTTTATTTATTTTTACCTCATTTTATGTTATTTTTATCTAATGACAATCAGACCGCTTTTTCTCCAATTTTCGAAATCTTGCTCAGTGGTGGGACTCAACGCTGCGTTTGTCTTGTTACCAGAGAAATGTCATACCAGAAATACCGTATATACCCGTTTGCCACACAGCCATCGAAATTTGAGTCCAAGCAACTGCTTTTACTGCGTGATCTTATCAATATCCGTATGATCTCATATAGTTTGGTTGGACTTTCCATTTATATAATCTGTCAGGATTCCTGTAACTCTGTTGCATATGTTTTAGACTTGTTATTTTCATATGCCAACTAAAAAAGCTTATCACTCATATACCATAATGTTCCTTCAAATCTATCCAGTAGTTTAAGAAATGTGCGTATATTAAGTAGAGAAATGGATTAACTCGGTAAGGAGTTTTTTTTTCTATATAATAACTAAGCCTAATACCAATATAGATCCTCTAGGTAACCTACTATTAAGACACTTCTTTTTTAATTCGTCATGCCATGTATAATTGGTAAGAAAAAATGTGCTAAATACAATAAAATAAATAACTATCTATATATAATATGATATATATAATGTTGTTTATCCATTTTTGTAATAGTACATTCACATCGTGACCATGGCCTTAGCAAATTAAAAAAAAAAGATGTGGTTTAGGTATTGCGGGTAAATAACACTACTATCTGTTGATGATGCATATACGACAGATATTTAATATTTTAAAGTCTTCCTGTGACCAAGAAATATTAAATAGATTCAATAATCTAGTAATTCTCTTACTAACTTTTAACTAAGTAAAAGGATAGGGAAAGAGATCTTTGCTTATATTTTGGTAAGTAACTAATCTGTGTCAGTTTTGTCAAAAGATTTTGATATCTAAATTAACCCTACTGTTACCAGAATTAGATACCTGTCGGTGCAGAAAGGAAGGTTATAATGGAGAGTGTTCCGAGCTCAGTCTCAAAAAATTACATTTTACTTTAATTCTACTTTAATACTCACGTTTTGCTACCGTATAACTTCGCGTCGGTGCAAGCGCTGCATTTTGTACGTACAAATGTGCATCTATGCTGACGTTTCTTCTAACCGTTCATTCTACTACCAGCAGCAATACAAAAATACCATTTCATTTAACTATTCTAATATATTGAATCTTGAAATTCGTCCTTTTTTCATCTCTTACAAATACCAGAATTTTTGTTATACTCGCATTCACGCTTAGACATAATATATTTTCACTTGAATCTTTCAGAGTCTGCACTGTATCATCTGAGTACAACAGGCAATTTACCTTAAATTTTTTACTCACATCCCATAAGAAATACTTTCACTTTCGTGTCGCTTTATCTAAATACAAATTAAACAGTAAAGCTGACATGGCGCAACCTTATTTGACACCAATTAAATTTGCGAACAAGGTGATATCCCAATTCCTACTTGGACACAAACAAGTGAATCTCTATAAAGAAAGAGGCTTCAGCGTGCACTAGGTCCGTCTGGTCAGGTGTCTTCAGGTCCGTATATATTCAACTATTAGTAGCTATGTGTTAGTTATGAGTAAGTGTATTATTTGACACGTTATTGTAAAGATTCACTTCTGCCTACGTCCTACTGCCTACTATGCCTATATGTCTAGAATCAAGAACTATCAAAAAATCTTTTCTAGAACTCATTTCAAAGGCGACACTAGTACAGGTATATCCAATTTGCATAGGTAGATAAAGCGTTAATGTGTTTTTCATATAACTTGCGATAGTTCGGTTTATTAGGTAATTATCTTATGTAGAGAATCTTATGTAGCATTGAAAGATTCGAGATCTTCGGACTCAATAATCTTCAGACTCGATAATCTTTTTACAAAAATCAAATTACTTATAAAAAATATTGTAGTATATTGTAGTTCATAAATAAGGCTGGGAGAGGAAATAGGTAGATACAACAGTTTAATTAGCAAGGAACCTACAGAGTGTATAAAACAAAATAAAATACAATAAATCTTAAAAACTTAACAGGTCAGGCGAAGTAGCTTAAAATGAATTGCACGCAGCTTTGTTTTATTTTACTAAAAGTCGAAACTACCAAAAAGTTAATTATATATATAATTATTAAAACCTTAATTTTTGACTAATCACATTTGCTCCGGTATTCCAAGATTCCAAGGAATTCCAAGATTATCGTACGAGTATATTCCGAGTAAAGTTATAATAGTACTCTTAACCAGAGCTTGCTGTTCGTAGATTTTACCCAAATTTTAAAACAAAGTTTATATATATTTTTTGGTGTAAGACAGTAACGGCGTTGGTATCCGCTTTCCGCTAACGAAGAGAACCTACCTACCTTATAAAATACGAAAGATAAAGATAAAATCAATAGAAATCTAAGTAACGAAGCATTTTATTGCCACTATTAAATCCTATAACGATCCATTAGGAGGCAACAATAAAGTTGGAACTAACCTTGATATGTAAAAGCTTATGAAACTTATAAAATTCCGCTGACTGGACGAAACTTCGAACGCGGCGCCAAGCCGTTTCCTCATCGATTTCCTAAAGCGCATGTCACATTTCCCGCCATTTCAGTACCGCGACGCCATTACTGACGCACGCACGTTATTCGGGTTTGTTCAACTAAATAATTATTTTAAAAAATCTATTGTGAATTACGTTACATATAATTAATCTGTTATTGTGTTGTAAATTAAATATTATATATATTTATAGTCGTAAATGTATTGAAAAGTCTTTCGTGAATTTTGATGTCTTGATTTTCGACTACGTTTTGGTAACAGATCAATAAACATGTAAGTTTACTATACATTTTTTATATAAAGTATATTCTTTATAGATATTACTATATTATTATTTTAATTATTACTGAATTAACAATGGATATTATTTAATTAAAATTGTTTTATATCCATAGTTAAATAACAATAATTCAAACAGTTAAAGACATCATTTTAACAAAAAAAAAATCTCAAGAGATAATTTTACAAGCTTTCTACCAAACAATGGACATAAGCCGATTGGAAAATTTATCATAGGAATCGTCGTATATTAGCATTTACGTCATGCCGTTGGAAATTGTGAATTTTATCTCTGTACCAACGCTTACAAAAATATTTTCTATGTTGAAGCTTTATTCAGCTCTTTTTATATTCATGGTTTATTCAAAAAAAAATTATATACAATTACATAAATGTTATCAATATTTGTTAAGAATATCGTTAAAGGCCATAAAAATATTTACATCATAATATAACTTATAATACAATTATATTTTAATTAAAAAACCAAAACACTAAATACTTTGTAAAAAAAACAAATAAAACTACAAATACTTAGCGACCACTAGACTAGCACTAGGCGGTACACATTAAGTGATCAGTTAACACCGTCTTTACTTTCATTTATCATGTCGACTACTTAAGCACTCCTCACTGTGACAAACAATAAGTCACCCGTGAATCTTTCATTTTAAATGTGATATAGATCTCGTTCACTAGGAGGTTCGATGCCCGTTTAAGACAATTATTTATTTTGTAGGTATACATAGAGGATACGTAGTACATATATATAGTAGTTTTTTATTAACTTCAAGCTGAATCCCGCAAATAGCAGGGTATGCGAGGAGAGCTGCTCTCCACTTTTCGCCAAATTTCATAACCTTGCTTGTTGCGGAACACAACGCCGCGTTTTTTTTATCCATAATAAAAAAAATGAGAGTTAGTCGTGAGCCGCTGTACCTTCGCCCATGAATCAGTGTTTTTAGAATAATATGAAAAATTTATATCATTATTAGGTTTAATAATATTTTTATATACTAACCTATGCAGATAATTATTATACAAAGAATAAACTACACTTTTTTCTTTCGACACCATTGTGTTGTATCGTTTCTTTTTTTTTTAATTTAAATTATATGTAAAAGCCTCAAAAATCTCACGCTCGTATACATAGGCTGTATAATTATCAAACATTAACAAACAGCTTTCTAATTTTTTTTGTTTAATTGTTATGATATAACAATATGTTACATAAAAACATACATTACTATGGAATATATAATATTTTCTTAATATAAGCTATAATAATAAATTTTCTGAGTTTCTTATGCCTGTTTAATTCCTGATGGCTGAACTTGATGTACTTATTGAAAGCAAGTAGGTATAACAGATGTCGTGGCGCAGTTAGGATAGGCCTGGCTGCACATGATAGATCTTAGTTCGAGTTTCACTGGGCTTATTTTTAATATATTTCATTTTCTACTCTGGTAAAGCAAAACGAAATCGAGTTTCACTAGTGAACTCAATGACTATTTATAATAAAAGGTGAATTTAGTGAGAATCTATCAAAATGTGTTCAAAAATGATAAAAACACATGTTCTTAGACAATAGTAAACCATGTACATGTAAGGCATTATTGAGACGTCGAAACGTCAGTGTAGCAACACGTTTGGCCGTACACAAAGCAGTTCTGGTGTCAACGTTGTTATATGGCAGTGAAATGTGGATATTGCAGAAGAAGAATGAAAGAAAGATGAATACTGTGGAGATGCGATCTCTTCTGAGGATATGCGGAGTCAGTTTAACTGACCGAATCCGCAACGAACAATGGTAGAAACACAAAATGTTAGGTACCAGCGAGGATGTCACAGCGATAATGAAGAAGAACGCGCTAAGGTGGTTTGGTCACGTCGAAAGAATGAGTGATGAAAGAATGGTAAAAAAGATATATGAAGCAAAAGTGAATAGTAAGAGAGGTAAGGGGAGACTTCGGTGGACCTTTGAAAACACAGTGCTGAAGATACTGGAAGAAAGTCTCGTAAAAAGCATGAGGACACCCCAGAGGGCATATATGAAGAGGTTAATGACAGTGGACGAGGCGAAAGATATGTGCAAGGACCGCAGCGCTTAGCGCTCCGTTCTCTCTGACTACCCCGCTTTGAATATAACGTTAAGCTCTGTGTGTATGTATGGTGTATGTATGTATGTATGTATGTATGTATGTATGTACATATATATAGATGGTCGTGGCACAGTGCACAGTGCTGATAACAACAAAACGTGGAGCCTTTCTCAATTTTTCCTTTCTCCAGTGATATTAACCTCTGGCTACCCTGCTATAGGTACGCGGTGTACCGAAAAAGTAAATATATAATTTGAAATAAATAAATTGTAAGCAAAACTATGAAAATACACAAATCATATTTTTAATTAATGTATTAAGCTTCGTAATTAATATACCATTAAGAATTCAATTTGCGAAATATCAATTAAGCTTAACAGATGACTGATCTGCCAATACCTACTCTCGGTTACGTGATTAATACGAGTTACTTAAATCAAATTGTGCCTTATACATGCATATACTACTTTCCGCTCGCGGTATTGCTCGGGTAGTTAGCTTAATTTAAAGCTTAATAGGACCATATCTCGCTTTAAAAGTTACCAACAATTTTTTATATTGTAATCGCACCAAGCCTTGTTTTGTCCACCAGACCTACATTTGCCAAAGGTTGTATGTTAGGATTACTTGAAGCAATATTACCGCCTTTGCCTTCTTTTTTTATATTTCTATGTTTTTTGTGTTTAAATGTTTTGTGTGTTTATTTAAATGTTTTGTGTGTGTGAAATAAAGTTTAAGTAAAATAAAACACATAAAAAAGAATATTCTATTTGATCACTTCGGTTTTTAATTTCTAATTACTCATTTCTGTCTTTTGAAATTACAATATTTTAAACTTTTAAACTGTTTTTTTTTTAAACTTGTACTCACTTGGGTTAGACTTATGAAAATACCTATCTTAATTCTCGTACATTTCGAACTTAGTTCAATTACGCCGTACTAAGAATATATCCAGTATATTCATTCAATAGTTGGGGTTTAATGGTTTTGGTTTGATCTATTTGATTTCCAGCAAAATTTATTCTTCTTCTTCTTCTCTTCATTTTGAGCAAATTTTTCGCGTAGTATAGTACTTACATGCAACATTACATACTAAATCTTATGGAGGTTTTAATCCGCATTACTGTTATAATAGGGGTACTTGTAATTGGAACAGAAATAATTGATATTTAAATAATGTTTTTTTTTCTATTTAAATTAGAGCAAACAACACGTCGTTAAGTAGTTTCGTGACTTAGCTACTCGAAAATCTAAGATTAACCAATATACACAGTTATTTTTTCAAGTTTGGGAACCACTGTACTAAGCCGTCTCTATTTTAATATTTGTAATTTTTTAATAATTTATTAATGTGGTCAAAATCCTCACATCATCACATCATATCAACCTATTGCAGTCCACTGCTGGACGTAGGCCTCCCCCAGAGTACGTCATAAGGCACGATCTCTCGTTTTTGCCATCCAGTCACTATCAGCTGTCGTCTTTATTCATCCATTTGGTCTCCATTCGAGAACACGTTTGGTCCATTGTTCGGTTCCACGACAGTTGTTAAAATGTAATAATAAATAAACACGAGGATAATCTATTTTTAGGATAATTTATTTATTCATTTTGAATAACGAGGATAAAATAATATAGTTATGTAATATACATATGTTGTAGTATAATCAATTAAATGCTTTTTTGTACATTATATCTACATTGTGCTAAACATATTTATGACACGATAATTGCAAACTAATTTTCTCTTCTGTTAATTAGATAAAAAATTTACAATAGTATGTTAAATACTTATATTAAGTCCAGCGAGTTTAATTGAACTACAATCGTGTGCAGCCAAGTCAATTTGATTGGCCGAGTCAAATTATTAACTAACTGGAATGGCGACGGCTATGAGTTCAGAGAAATGAATTATTTTTATTTTTTATTTTCATTTTGATGTCCTTATCTAAAAAGCGCGTGTTAAGTTTGGTCAGGAAGCAATGTCTCCAAAATTAGTTGGAAAGCGGAGAACGGAGTGTTTTAACACTAGGTTCTACTCTACCTACCCTGCTATATGAAGGATGCAGCGTCAAAAATATTCAGCTTCATAAGGAACATAATGTAACTGAAAGTACTCGTAGCATCATAAAAAGCAAAAAATATATATTTTACAAAGTAAATACGAAGATGACGACGTATTACGCAACGCAAAAGCAACGCTTCGTATTTTTTATTATCTCCCGACGTGTATGCAAATATATATGCCTATAGCTATATTTATTTAGACGTAATTAAGGAAAAATCCCCTTAGTGTGTCAGAGTATCAACCAGGTTATTTAAAATATTATATACATATTTCTTTTACCATACTTGACCCTAGTGCTAAGATACTCCGGTCCCCGCTTTCCGCTCTTAGAGTGGCGGAACTCAACGCCGCAATATTCATTCGTTACACTTTCAATTTGTGTTCGATGCAGAGAACGTGGGGAGCACAGAGGTTTGTTTTTCAGTACACGCATACTTAAATTAAAATATTCAATGAATTTCACATCATGCTAAACTACACTCGACCGAGGCAAGAAACGTCAAATTTTAAATATAAAGTGTTTTCCTTCGCAGTATAGTTAATATAGTGTCGTTTGCGGCTCGTGCCCTGGGTTTTCGACCTGACCCGGGGCCCTCAGAGGTCGAAGGCTTATGCTGATCAATGAACAAATACAAAGTGTAATGATTTCTCACTTAATACTTACCTACGAAGCCTCAAATTTAGTGAATTATCACACATCACATGCTTATCTTTTTATAATTACATTTACCTCTATAGTACACGTTTCTTAGACCCAATCGTTAATGCTATTTGAATAACTTTTCCAATCACTATGTAATGTTTTTGACTATTCCATGTATTTAATAATAAAAATATACCTACTATCAAAAGTTTACTTGCTGTAATTGACATACTTTAGGGGATAAACTTTTAAAGTATGCCTCATTTGTAGAATCTCTTGTTCATCATGTTTCCTTTCAAAAGTTTCAAATATCAAAGTGTCCATTATAATACATATTTCGAAAATGAGAAATGAGAAGCCCTTTATTATCACGATGTCCTGGAAGGTCTTAAATTAATCAAGATTAAGGCAGCTATTAAGATTATGTAAATATATAAATATCGGAATATGAAGTTGAAATTTTTATTGAAATTGTCAAATCGAATCGAGCGTTATCAAAACGTATATAATATGCGTGAGTAATTTTGGCGTAAGAATGTGAAGCGCAGAACGAAAGTATAGAGTATATATTGCACAATTTCCAATTAAGAACCAGTATCATACTTTATTCAACCAGAACTAGAAACTATTTTATTTTAACTATACATAATACTATATAAGACCAAAAAAATTACTATAAGGAAAATTTTAAAGCTAAAATATTATTTAATAACAAATTAGAAGTTATTGGAATTAAGATTCTTCAAATTTATTACATACAAATTAGTTACGGCCCAATCTAGTTAAATCGTGTTAAAAACAAAACAAGCCTTGAAATTTACAACGACCTTGTGAAAGGAGGTTGTAAATTAATCACATAGCACAGTTATTACTCTTGGTAGCTATTAGGTGATGTCATCTTGTCATCATACAGTATATAGGGTTTTAATACACTCTCGCCATTTTCCTTAAAGGATGAAATTGAGTTTGTCACTGCCATGTCTACCGCTCTCCATAATTAAAAAGGTTACTGGTGACGTAGAGTTATTAATTAATTAGTTTTCTCTAGCTTAGTCTAGGTGCGTGCTGTATAAAATATGGAATACACAATGGGAATCCAGTCATTCAGTCAGTCAGTCAGTCAGTTATTCATATATTTATTATCAAGCCAATTTAAAAATCATTATCTATTTTTTCAAACATTCTCCCTCCTCAATTGTATTTCATGATGGTGCTTACTATTCATATATATTATAAAACCACATTTCTGGAAATATTTTTTTTCTGTAGAACTTTTTTATCTACATTAATAACCAATAAATAAAATAAAATAAAATAATAAAATCTTGATTTTATTAAAAGCCTCTTTCATACTTTTTATTCATTTAAAAACATTGGACGCTAGATGGTACGGCCCAATTCCACACATTGTCCAATCAGGCCAGACAATAGGGCTTGAACACACAAGTACACAACACACAAGACACAACATAATAGAAAGCTTATGTCGATTTTGAAATTAACCGTACATCCAATTCAGTATTATAGAGCTTTAATAATATATTATTATTTTATAAGAGACAGAATTATTGTATAGACCGTAACAATTGTGAGTGAAGCAAATTCAATATAACACTCGATCTCGCTGTTATTTTCAACTGAATTAACAATAGATGTGTCAGAAGTCGATCTGAACTTTGCTTTTGCTTTAGGTTAATTGATTTTAGTCAAATATAGTCACGCTTTTCGTTTTAATAATGCACACTATGGCAATGGTGGAGGTTAAATGCAACCGCTGGCTTGTAATTCACAATATATGTGGTATATAGCCACATATATATTAAAATTATATATGATTAAAACTAAATTTTGTTATTGTGGGTTTTGTTGTTACGGATTATGGATTATAATCTTTAAAAGTTCTTTTAAAAGTTCTACAATGAACCTCAAAGCGGTTACATCAGGTACACTGCTAAAACACGGCGACTAATGGTGTAATTGGCTCCCGCTGCGCTGCCACCAGCTGACGGAAGTCTCTCTTCCATTAGATTTCAACGAAATTATTTCGATATTTTGGGTTGCGGAATAGGCAAGGTCAAAATATACATATAATCTTATTAAAATGCACAATGGTGCTGTGTTTGACTACACCGTTATGTTGTGAGTTCAATTTCAACTCGGACGACGGCTTACAACCAAAATATGAAACTTCGCGTAGAATGCCCCATACGTATGCCCGAAAGACAGACGTACTTATATATGTATAGTGCATATATATATATATATATATATATATATATATATATATATATATATATATATATATATATATATATATATAGTATATATATATATATATATATATATATATATATAATATATATATATATATATATATATATATATATATATTATATAGATATATATATATATATATATATATTATATATATATATATATATATATATATATATATATATATATATATATATATATAATATATATATATATATATATATATATATATATATATATATATATATATATATATATATATATATATATATATATATATATATATATATATATATATATATATATATATATATATATATATATATATATATATATAGAAAAAATGTCTACACTTTTTAGGGTTTTGTAACTTAAAAGAAAAAAATGATCAAAACACCGTGTTGTCTATCTGTCTGTCTATCCGTCCGGGTTGGTGTCATGTTTCAAGAAGGGATTCTTGAAACACGGAGAATAAAAAGTGCTAAATATATATATATATATATATATATATATATATATATATATATATATATATATATATATATATATATATATATATATATATATATATATATATACAGTAAGAATATAGGCTAATGAGTTAGAGCAAACCGCAATGGGGTAACAAGGATTCCTTTCATACCGCCCCGACGCTGTCAATTTGCCAGGGATTTGTTTGAAAGTGGCGACTTTAGCTCAACTAATACGTTCTGTTTAAGTGCTTCCATTAGTGCTTTGTTCTTATTAGCTCTTTCGCTAAACTTTATCTTTAAATATTTCTACGGTATCAAAGTGAGTTTGTGTTGTTTCTTTAAGTGTTTCTAGAATAGAAGTCTAGCATGTGTTTTTTTATGTAACGACTGCTTTACATACGAAATCAAATTAGTGGAGTTTGTATGTCTAATAATTAATGAAATGTAATGGTTATAGGTTGGTTTCTATTCTTACTACCACATTAGTAAAGGTCAAGGCTCTATTTCCTTAAAATAAATCTGCTCTCTTAGCATTCCATAAAATATGATGCATATACAAAGCCAGGCACTTTCATACGACATAGTTCCTAGGCCATAGTTCATAGTTCATACACCGGCCATGGCCACGTTACTTTGCAGCTACTATTTTAGAGTCAGATTGCGTTATGCCGCAATTCCACCTCAGCGTCTTCCTTTTCATGACGTGAAGCTCCTGAGGGTGCCAAGATAGTGCTGACCAGCATTCTATAGTGCGATGTTAAAGACTTTGTTATTGAAATTCATTTAAATATATTAAATTGATTCTTTCATTGCTTATGTAGTACATAAATGGTGATAAGTACACTGTCCTTTATAAATTTCAATGTTCCGGATTTTTTGCTTTGCACTATTAGCTCTAAATTCTTGCCAAATGACAGTTATTCTTGACAGTTATACAACTATAGGTCATCGGGGGACCCTAGAAGTTTTCATTAGGCCGCGAATTTCATACAAAATGCATAAAATGAATCATAAACGCTCATATCTTTTATTTAAGTTGATTTAGCACTTTTTATTTTCCTTGTTTCAAGAAGGGACGAGGACCAACCCGGATATTTGATATTAATTTCAGCTTGATACCTCCATAATTTTGGGGATGGCCTTGACCGACGGATAGACAGATAGATAGACTACACGGTGCTTTGATCATTTTTTTTCTTTTAATTTACAAAACCCTAAAAAGTGTAGTATATTTTTCTAGCCCAAAATATTCTAAAAGACACCATCTCCTATGCTACGGCTTGTACCCAATATGTAAGAGTTCGTATGATAAAGCAACTTTAAGTGCACGTGTTCTGAATTAATACCGTAATATTAAAATTTGATCAATCGTGTTCGGAATATTTTTACACATATTGAACCCGGCGGGTCTTACAGCTATTTTTAACCTCATAACCAATCTATATACATATTATAAAATTTTAAAATTTGCTTATTTGAACGCGCTAGCTTTGAGAATTACGGAATCGAATTAAAAAACTTTTTGCGTTGGATAGTCTATAGATCGAGGAAGTCAATGTTGCTATACATACCTCTAAGTGAGTCAAAATTATTCTTACTTACTTCTATTTGACTATATGAGAGAAGCCGCAGTTAAAAGCTAGTATGTTATATTTTTGACGCTTGATCCTGTTGGGAAGTGTATTCAAGTGATTGTTGTATATTCGATATCCACACGGTACTCGAAAATACTTTAAATACAAATGCTTATGAGGCACAGGAGCACACTTTCAATTCAATTTTGGACTGCAATTATCACTCATGTATAGAAATTTAGCAACCGTCGTCGTAGGTTCGATTCCCACTCAGGTTAACGAATTATTTTCATTTCTTCTCTCTGGTAATAAAACAAAGTATTAAGTTCCACCTCTTAACAATGTCACGAAAATTACGCGGGAAGTGAGGAACGGAGTGTCATAACACTAGGTGAGGAACTTAGTGTTAAGACATTTTTTAACTTAAATTTTTAAAATTTACTATAGATTGATACATTTACTTAAAGATCTTTAATCATTTAATAAATCGCAATCAAAACCTACATCTATTTTCCATCTAGTTTTATAATCTCTAATAATAAAAAAATATTTTGATATATCATTTCTAATACCATATTATAAACATAAAAATATTAACAAATTTTAATCGTCTTCCTCGCGTAGGGTCAGAGCGGCCTCGGGGGAAATTTGTATACAAATCTAATTACGGTTTAGCACATTCCCGGTATTCGGTTGGACCGGATGTCCGCGTGCAATTGTTATACATAGGTGTAACACTTTACAAATGTTTGTTTTGACAATTAATATTGAAACGTAGTACTTTAATTTTTTACTTATTAAGTTGTTAAATGATTCTTGAATAAGGTTGACGACGTAGTCACGGGTCGAGTTTTAAAAATAACAATATATATTGACAAACATTTATTGACATTTATTAACATTTATATATATATATATATATATATATATATATATATATATATATATATATATATATATATATATATATAATAACAATAATATATATTTATAAAAGTAACTTTAAAGTTACTTTAAACATTTTTGGAATGATATTTGAATTATTTTGTAACTAAGTTTATACTCATTTATTGACAATCTTATATTTCGTATTGTCCGGACAACACAATTTTATATACATATTTAAATTAGTATGTTATATACAGGTATAACTATGTACATATATAATGCATAATATATTAATATATACAAATACATTATTTAAGAGTTTATTCCATTTGGTAGGTTAGACCCACTATGCTTGAATGTTTCTCAAATCTAGCGTAAATCTTTTCAAAACGTGTATACAAACGTATAATGGTTATTTTTTGAGTTAATCTCGGAAATGATTAAACGTTTTTACCATTTCTATTAAATATTATATACTGTATTTTTAAATTATCAATATCATTTAGGATGAAAAACCAAAAAAAAAAAAAGAAAAGTAAACTGTTATGTGATAAATATACAAGCCCTTTATAAATTTAAATTTCATCGTTAATCGCTTGGAAGGGATCACTTATAGAGATAAGGCCGCCTTTTCACATTTTCCAGTATTATGAAATCTTCTGTCAAAGATGTAAATTGTAAAAAAGAGTTTTTACGTTATGTAAAGTAATGAGAAAGTACGTATGTGGTGAATTTCATACAAAATGCAAAAACAATCATTACTTACAGTGACTTAGCAGTTTCCTTTTTGTTTCCTTTAACGGACTACCAACCTGTATATTTGATATTAATTTCAGCCTTTTCATGATTTTAAAAACGTGGTCTGGATACGACAGATAGACAGACGGACAGCAACCCTAAAAAAGTAAATATAATTTATAATATATATTTGATAAATATTCCAGGTCTTTATACTTCTGTATAAATAGGCTGCCGAACCATTAATTATAGTAAAATGTCGAACGTCTCATAATAAGTTAACAAGTTTTCGAGGTTTCACGTAATTTATTCCCTTTTGAAAAGGTATTTGTTTTTTTTTTAAATTAATTATTATGACACATGGGATGCCAGTACTTTGCGCAAGTAAAATTATTATATAATTTGTGTTAATAAATTAATTTCAACACAGTAAACCACTGTCAGTTTTGAAGGCAACTTGTCAGGAACATTATAAACTATTATTTTAATAAGTATGATATGGGTAAAGCTTTTATTCGAGCTTAACTTGTAAAATAAGCAGGTACACGTTGTGTTCACTAGGGGTGCCGTTCGTGTGGGTCCCTTTATAGTAATGATTCACCACACCTTTTTCCTTTTCCGTCTGCTAAGCCCGTTATACTGTAACTAAATTTTCGTGTTCAAAGAACAAAGATAGTTAAAAAAAACTTTGCTTTTTATAGGTGCATGTGTTTGTTAATTCGTGAGCACAAACCTTATTATAAAAATTCAGAAAGAAAATGAAAAATTAATAATTGAAACCTTATAATTTGTATATATTTGGTTTTTTTTTCTATTTTTTATTTTTCATTCGAATTTATGTAGATTTCCATTATTGTATATTTTACTTACTGAGCAAATGTATTCACTGTTTAATAAACTTCAAATTCGTCAAATATGATCCTTTAACGTCCCTGTACTATAGAAATATGTACTACAGGAATTATTAATAGTTATTGCAAAAATAGAATTAGGTTAATTTGTCAATCTAAGTTTCGTTCCATATATAAGATAAATGCTGAAATATTGATTTCTGAAAAGTATTTGAAAATAGTCTATTCATTCTCCGGCCTGGCAATACAGGCCACAACCGTACTAAAATAAATATGTTTTAAAATTTTATGCGAAATAGGGCAGGCGGCTTTTAGCTTGTATACATATCCTAAAAAGAATACGGTTTTTGCCCTGGAATCAGCCAAAAATGCAATATCAGAATGCGGTAGTTGCATCAGATTGTACAATTGGCCAAAATTAAAATGCAGCACACGTATGCTTCCATTTAGTTGCTATTCACAGACACTTGCAGCGTCAGATGGTACAGTGGTACAGGGTGTTCTAATATTCAGGAATATAACCAGAATAATGCATATCTTATGGTTTTTGTGTAAAAATTGTGCAATTATACGACATGCCAAATTCATGACGATTAGGTAAACATTACGCATTATTTTTGTACATTGACATTATTAACAAGAGCATAGAGAACGAGAGTAATCTTTGAATTCTGATTTTTTATAATAGCAGCAGCCGTCACTCGAATACGTTGTAACCTGTTTGTTTTTGTTACGTCAATAATATGAGAATGTTAGGCCTTTTCAAATCATGGGGAGGGTAGATAAACATCGTTTTCCGTATTTATATATTTTAGATTTTTTTATTCGGCTACATATATTTTGATTAAATTGCTAAGCCGCTTGCTGATACTTATATATATATATATATATATATATATATATATATATATATATATATATATATATATATATATATATATATATATATATATATATATATATATATATATATATATATATATATATATATAGATATATATATATATATATATATATATATATATATATATATATATATATATATATATATATATATATATATATATATATATATATATATATATATATATATATATATATATATATATATATAATATATATATATATATATATGCCTTTACAAGGGAATTATACGTATTTTTTTGCTTTCCCACTGTTATGTATAACTATTGACACGCAATTCTTTATATATACAAACATAAATACAGAATATTTTCCTTTATACCAGACAACGCCAGGCTTTCGTGTCAATATAAAACTAAAATGGCCTAGGGAAAAAGCCACGTTCTTTTCGCTAAATAATTCATATTAATTTTAATAGGGTACGTTGTAAAAGAGTGTGGTTAGTAAGTTAACAACTTAATTGGGCCAAGATACAATCTTTACAATATCTAATTAATACATCTATGCTAATATTATAAAGCTGAAGAGTTTGTTGGATTGTTTGCTTGAACGCGTTAATTTCGGGAACTACTGGTTCGATTTGAAAAATTCTTTCAGTATTAGATAGTCCATTAATCGAGGCAGGCTAAATATAAAAGACTATATCATCACGCTAAGACCAATAGGAGCGGAGTACCAATGAAGAATATTTCAAAATCAGGGGATTTTTTTCCTATTGAGAGCTTCCACTGCTTGCGCTGCGTGAACGGTTAAAGTTAAAGTTATTACAGAATTGTTCCCCTTTAAAAGTTCTAAAAAAAGTCCACGATCGCATCTGTCTGTATTTTAAGGTTAGCATACACCAATATAATAGACCAAGCATATGACCAATTTTTTCATCTAAAATAATGCATTATTTGCGAAGGTGTTTTTTCATGATGATATTAATCATGATGATATTAATCATGATGATATTAATCATGATTGATGATATTATCCTTATCGAATAAATAAGTTAATAATCACAAGTATTTATTTTAAAACAAAAGTAGGAGATATCGCAGTTTTAAAATAACATTACAGCAAAATAACTACTGTACAGTTTATCAAATGAATAAATGTGAAGTTCAAGCGGACGGAGCCGCTGGTGGGTCGCTAGGCATTAATGAGCGCTACTTATTCTTGTCAATGATATATGGATACCAGAACCAGTTGCTTAATAAGAGTAATATCTACTAGTCTTTTGCTTGAGAGTACATGAATTTTACCTGAAAATTCATATTGATGCTTAAAATACAATCATTGTCGTTTTAATTTTTATTAATTCTAAATATTATTTTATTCGAATAGATTTTTGCAAGCTTTTTTAAAGCGACCAATGAAGAAAGCTGCCACCGGTTTAAAGGCAATGCTATTGAGAAGAGCAGGCAAGAAACTGTTGAGTTTCTTCTCAACAGCATTGCCGTGTCAACTCTTTGACGTGCCGAGCGGCCCGCGGTTTCCCACGCTTGAACTACACTATTTTTTATTAAAAGTAAATTGAATTGCATTCGTTTATCATGAATTGTGGCTCATATATTACATTCTGATATATAAGCAGTTATGCTGCCAAGTTTCATTTTAATCAGTTTTATCCATCCTCACTAACTGTCGCATTTTTAATGTTAGTAGGATATTACAGTTTTATATATAGTTAAATACAATTTTAAATTGAATTTTTGATTTAAATGAACTTCATACTTCACATTTTTATTCAAATATATATATATATATATATATATATATATATATATATATATATATATATATATATATATATATATATATATATATATATATATATATATATATATATATATATATATATATATATATATATATATATATATACATGTATATTGTATAGAGTATTCTCATAGATTATATTATGCAACTTGCACAACCTCTTTGTAATACAGCACAAAAGAGCCTACACTTGTATTATTAGAATATTCTAGACATTATTTGATGTCACATGTTACAAAGGATTTCTATGTTTTGTTTCTCTAAGAACAATTGAAATAATTCTACTTTTTGCTGTAGATCTTTATATTTACATACATTTCTGTGCTAGCTTTTACCTGTGACATAGCCTGCTTGGTCCAAAAAAAAAAAACTGATGGTCGTCTAAGACACATGACACATTCTAAGTGCCTGAGGTAGGTCTGACCTACATGTAGTTTTAGATAATTCTAGTTCTCAAATACAGTGGTAATACGTGATAAAATACAGCCTATAGCTTTCCTCAATAATTGGACTATCCACTATATATTTTTTTTTCAATTCAACCAAGCAATATTCTTAAGGTTACAAGTATTGTTCAGATAAATCGGTATTGTAAGTTATTGTGACGACTATTTAATAATCTCTATGGACGTAAAACCATCGCATTAACAGTGCTAAGTTTTTTAATATATTTTTTTTCATTCACCAAGAATCTTTCGAAAAAAAAACATTTCATTATTATAAAATTAAATTATGCTACTTAGATTTAGACCTATACGATGTAAACACGTGTTCCTGAAAAGAATTCAGTATTTTAGTTTATTTAGCTTATATAATTGAATATACATGCATTTATTTTTATATATCTAATGTTTAACATTCGATTTCGTATCAGAGAAGGAAATAACATTTCTTAGCATCCATGGATTAAGAGGACTTGTGCGGGTTCCCAGCATTGTAGGAAGTGGGGTTCTGAGCAGGCATACTTAAGTAAGTATATACTCAAGGGGCCCCTAATCTAACCAAACTAGAAATTAAAGTGCTTTCTAGAAAGAAATAATATTATAATAGCCAAATTTTCAGTTGAGATATATCTTATATAGATAAATAGACGTAATAATATAGTATTAGCTGTATAGTAGAACTAACATTCCTTGTTTATATATTCACTTCCAACAAAATATACGGCCTTATCAGTAAAAAGACAATCACACCGGTCAAATTGTTCGATCTCTATGAAATAATGAGGCGTACAGTCCGTACTATCAGAGACAACAATCATCTGTTTGTTTGCCAGGATATGAGCAATCAACCACTTTAGATTGAAATGCTATTTCTATTACAATTTCTATAATAGGTTTATTTTATATATTCAGTAATATTGTGCTTTATCGTAGCTTCATGTTTATACCAAGGTAAGAGAGAAGTCTCCGCCAAGACTCTCTGTTCTACACTTTTCCCCCATTCCGTGTTGAGTAGCGAAGTTCATTTCCCCGAGTGATAGGATGCTGTTCCACTAAGTCAAGTCTGGCCAAGTTAGGCTTTTTCGTTTGGGGCTTGGAGAGTAAGTTAACCTAGTGATACATCACACTTCGCCAGTCTCCCCTCATTTCGAGAAAGCGCGCTGGATTTCAGCGCAGTTCTTTGTCTCACCTTAAAAATAAACATTTCACACCATAAAAAAGCTAAAATATTATAAATATAAACACATGGGATCGGATTCCAACTGCGCTATGCTACGCATTGTAGTGCTAATTTAAAAAAATAAATAAAACATACTGATATTCATTTCACATTTTTAAATCAACTTTATACAAAGTTTCGCTACCAATACTGGCGTAGATAAATACAAAACGTAGCACGAAAAGTACATACTTAATTGGGTTGAGCACTTAAACGAATTTTAAGAGGCACGGATTCTTATCCTTCTCTTGTTTAGTTTAAATTATTAATAATTTCAATTATACTATTTACATTCAAAATTATTATAAAAAATATTTTCATTGTTACAGATTCTATGAAAATGTGCGATCCTGCTACATTCAACATTAAATTCTAGTCGTCATGTGTTATACAGAGTGTATGTGTTTCTCACTGAGTGGACGTTTCCTATGAAAATGGAGAAGGTTAGCTGATCGAGGAGTCAGCCGCGCAAACCACGCAAGCGGCTTATTGGGCGCATCATGGTGAGTGTAGGATTTGATCAAATAGGATCAGATCAAAATTTCATGAGTTAATTTGCGATCCCAGCGCGTTGTAGGGAGAGAAGCTTAGGGCAGTAGCCCAAGCCCCAGGCTTGCAACCCTAGTGCAGGCTTAAGGCACCCATGTTAAGGCGCATTAACGCTCGCCTTCGTTGCCCGAGCTTCTATCTTTATCTGCTTTAATTATAATACTATATTACGTAGAGCTTCATTAATACTAAATTCAAAATTGGCTGGAATAAATTGATGTGGATTTGAATCCAACTTGAAGGATTATATTTATATATATTTTCCTGCTCGCTTGTAACAATGAGAATAATTGTCTTTAAAATGCTGTCATTTTCCGTTTTCTCTGAATGAACAATGAGTACTTGATCATTGTTTTCTCTATTATAGTTTATAAATATATAACAGAGAAAACAATGCTTAAGTAGACATTGTTTACTCTATTACCATAGATAACAAAGGTTAAAAAGATAGTTCTTATGTCTAGTACTATCATAAAAACTATCATTGTAACCTGTGGAATAAGGAACCTATTTAAATTTTCTTAGAATAGAACCATTTTCAAATGGTGTACTATCTTGTTGCAAACTCGATTTGCACTATGAGTGTTAGATAAGAATATTTCAAACCAAATTACTAAAGCACACTGAAGTCGATGCATCGTAATCTAATTTTATCAACAGTGTTGGCGAAATTCAATAACTACGGTAATAGAGTGAAAAGTCACGACGCGAATTTCGTCGCAGAAAGTATTTATTCAACTTATGATATAAAACTTTGCCAATAAAAATATGAGGTCAATGCTAAGGCTAAGGGGTTGGCCGATTGTAAGCGCGATGGTTTTGGGGTGGATTTCCACTTGGGGGAATATATTTTGTTATTTTCCTGCCTTGTTCCATGGATTGGTTGTTAAAGTGCGGTGCTCAGTTCTGTGACTGTGTACCCAATATCGCGACAGTGTATTTACAGTTAGTAAAATTAATAATTTTATTATACGGTCGAAAGTTTAATAGCTTGAATTATTCGGATTATATGCACTATCAAAAGGCCAAAATATGGCATGGCATACTTCGATATTTAACTGATGGAAACGAATATTGCAACCAATAGCTAATAGCTCACCTAAATCTTTTTTGAATTATTTTATTTGTTTCTTCTAAAAACTTTCATCTGAATTAGAAGACTAATTATGAGGCAGTAGTTGTTGTCGACTTTAAAAATCACAGTGCCTTCGGTTCCATTAATTTTTGTATAAAATGCGCGTGAGTGAAGCAGCGAGTGGCGCCCCTTCCTTGCACCCACGACGCATTTCACCAATGCGTTCGGGATTCAGGACTCGGGTTGACATTTAGTTCTCTCCCTGAGTGCGTAAAGTATGCACTATCGACGAAAATGTAATAAAATATGCAACGCTATAAAAATACAATTATATGCATTTGCATATGCAAACATGCGAATGCATATAATCCGATGTCTACTAATAACACTTTATTGCACATAACAGGCAACCATTCAGAGAAAGTTTACATTATAAAAAGAGACGGCACGGTGCAAAAAAGCAGTAACCAAACTTTACTTAATTTTTATTTATATATAAATACATATCATTTTTTATTTATATATATACATCCATACATACACATATACAACATACATACATAAATCCATGAATAAATATATAAATGAAATGACATTTAGTATTTTTATTTCTTAATTGAATTTATATAATAATTGCAAGTCATGAAAACTCATTAGGGTGATATTTATCTTAATATCGAAAGTTTATAATATTATTTTAGTTTATAATATAATATATATATATATATATATATATATATATATATATATATATATATATATATATATATATATATATATATATATATATATATATATATATATATATATATATATATATATATATATATATATATATAGCTTAAAATAATATTATAAAGGGTCAGATCAGAGGGTGTCTAGCCAATTATCTGTCCGATATTTGGTTTCCGGCATACGGGTACGCGACCCCGGGACCTCGAGCCACCACTTTCATAACCCGATCCAATCCATGTAAGTAGTGTCCCTCCCCTATATTCCAAGTCTTTCTGCCTCTTATTCCCTTTCCTTTCTTGGTTTCTCCCAGTAATGGGTTTGGAGGTCAGATGGCAATCGCTCCACTAAAAACCACTTCGCCACTCATATGGACCGATTTGACAAAAAGCTGGGTATGGCTAGGGCGTCGCCGTTAAACGACGCGCAGGCGCATCGCATAAGCATAAGTGTGCAAGGGCTACCGTGTCAACTACGGGCACGGCTAACGACGTCAGTACCCATACGGAAACTCCGCTTTGCAACATGGAATATTGGCTCTCTAACCGGACGATGCAGAGAACTCGCAGATGTACTCATGAGACGTCGGGTAAAGTGTGCTTTCCTTCAGGAAACTCGCTGGAAGGGCAATAAGTCTCGTAACATCGGGCAGGGTTACCGCCTTATATACACTGGGTCACCTATGGGGAAAAACGGTGTAGCGGTAGCGCTTTCTGAAGAGCTTCAGAATGGGCTTCTTGAAGTTGACCGTCGCTGCGACCGCTTGATGCGGGTAAAGGTACTGATCGAGGGCGTAATCACAAACTTAATCAGTGCTAATGCTCCCCAGGCGGGTTGTAGCGCGGCTGAAAAGGAGACTTTCTGGGAGCAGTGTGAAGAGGTCCTACTCGCTATACCGTCTACCGAAGCAATCTTAGTTGGGGGGGACTTGAACGGTCACGTGGGTAGGGTCGCTGAGGTGTATGAACGTGTTCACGGGGGTTTTGGATATGGTCTTCGCAATGCAGAGGGAGAAAATATTCTAAGAACCCTGCATTGCGTCTGATCTGGCCATCGTGAACACTTCTTCCAGAAGAAACCTCAGCACCTTATAACGTATAAGAACGGGTCCCACTCAACTCAAATTGATTATTTGCTGACTAGACGGTGTCATATAGGCAGGGTGACCAACTGTAAGGTCATTCCCGGCGAAAGCCTGACGGCCCAACATCGCCTCCTTGTCATGGACTATAATGTTACCCCGAAAAAGAAAGTAGCTGAGAAACGCAAGCCTAGGATTAAGTGGTGGTTGTTGAATGGGCCGATGCGGACAGACTTCTTGGCGGAGGTGGAGAGTCAAAATCTACTGACTAACACCGAGACCGCTCAGACTGCATGGGATCGAGCTCATTCAACAATCATTGCGGCGGGCAAGCGAGTTCTTGGCGTTACTAAGGGTGGGCGTGTCATCGACAGGGAGACATGGCGGTGGAATGACCAGGTGCAGGGGGTGATTCGGGAAAAGAAGGCTGCGTTTAAAGAATGGCAGCATTCCAACTCTCCTGAAGACAGACTGGAGTACATAGCAGCGAAACGGGCCAGCAAATGAGCTGTAGCCAGAGCCCGCAGAGAAAGTTTGTCGCCATTGTACGATAAACTTGAAACTGTGGAGGGGCAGAAGCTCATATACAAACTGGCTCGTGCTCGAGATAAAGCGACGCAGGACATTACAAAATGTCTTTGCGTCAGAGATTCTCGGGGCACGTTGCTTTGTAGTCATGCCTCTGTGAAGGAGAGATGGAGAAGCTACTTTAAGGAGCTGCTGAACACTCAGCAGTCTTGTAGTCTTCCTCCTGAATTATCTCCTAACCTCGGACTTGTTGCTCCAATAACCCGTGACGAAACTCGTAATTGTCTTCGACGCATGAAGAACGGAAAAGCGGGTAGGACCTGACGACATCCCAATCGAGGCGTGGAAATCGTTGGGCTCTCTTGGTGTGCTTATACTTACTGACCTGTTTAACCGTATCTTGAATACTGGAAAGATGCCACATCAGTGGCGGCAGAGCTTTATTATCCCTATTTACAAAGGAAAGGGCAGTGTTCAAGATTGCGGTAGTTATAGGGGCATTAAGATTATGAGCCACACCATGAAGCTCTTCGAGCGCATGATCGGCCTCAGGCTCCGCCAAGAATGTACTGTCTCTGAGTCTCAGTATGGGTTTCAACCAGGATCAGGCACTATGGACGCCATTTTTGCCCTCAGAACTTTGATGGAGGCTTACAGGGAAAAAAGGAGAGCTCTGCATGTGGCCTTTTTGGACTTGCAGAAGGCCTTTGACTGTGTACCACGTCAGTGTATTTGGTGGGCATTGCGATCCAAGGGGATCCCTGAAGCCTATATTGAGGTTATCAGAGATATGTACAACGACTCCGCTTCAGTGGTTAGGACCGCTGTTGGCGACACCAAGCCCTTCCCGATTACTGTAGGGGTTCACCAGGGCTCAGCTCTTAGTCCGTTCTTATTCAATGTAGTGCTGGATACTGTCTCGGCTCACATCCAATGCCAGCCCCCGTGGCTGATGATGTATGCCGATGACATAGTACTCATCGACGAGAACCGACTGATGCTGGAGCGTAAAGTGAACGCCTGGAAGGGTGCGCTTGAGAACGGTGGTCTCAAACTGAATGTGTCGAAGACCGAGTACATGGCTTGCGGGAACCCGGACTCGAGCACCATCCATATCGGGCCTGAGCCAGCCGTTAAGTCGGAGAAGTTCAGGTACCTTGGAGCCGTTATGCATGAGTCTGGAGGCATCGACCACGACATCCATGCCCGTATAAACGCTGCCTGGGCCAAATGGCGGGAGGTCACTGGTGTAGTCTGTGATAGCAGAATACCGCCCAAGCTCAAGGGACTGATATACAAGAGCAATATCCGACCGGTTCTTTTATACGGCAGCGAATGTTCGCCAACATTATCTCGGCACAGTCAGGAGCTTCACGTCACGGAGATGAAGATGCTGAGATGGATGTGTGGCGTTACGCGGTCCGACCGCATACGCAACACATTCATTCGAGGTAGTCTTGGGGTCCGTGACGTAGCGGATAAGCTCCAAGAGCGTCGCCTGAGATGGTATGGCCATGTTATGCGCCGATTTGAGAACTATGTCGGAAGGAAGTGCCTTGACATATCTGTCCCTGGTGTTAGACCACCCGGACGCCCAAGGAAGCGATGGCTGGATATCGTGACACAAGACATGAGAGCCAATAGATTGTCCACTGAGGATGTTAAAGACCGTGCAAAGTAGAGTAGGCTTAGTCGGAAGGCAGACCCTGGCAAAAGCCGGGACTAATGCCAGGAAGAAGAAGAAGATATATATATATATATATATATATATATATATATATATATATATATATATATATAGATATATATATATATATATATATATATATATATAAAAGTTGTACCGTATAATTATACTCGACTGACTTTACCGATATACCTAACACAAATCCTACGTCTCATTAGTGAATGTAGAAAGTCCGTTGTGCAGAATGTAAAATATTTATAAATTATACATATGTTTGAAGAGTACAATATTATGGAGAAATGATTTATTGTGAAGTGACCTTTTTCTATTTCTAAACATAATTCTATATTCAACATTCAGATATATTTTCAACTTACAAGAACCTAAATTTCTTTTGTCAGGTAGGCAGATATAACGTAGTGCTAAGACACTCTCTCCACTATTCACCTGAATTTGAAACATGGCGTCTTTCCGAAGTGGGGAAAGGAATAATAAATTTCCTCGAGTGGGTAGTAACCCACAACCGGCTGACCTAATTCAATACTGCTTTACTGCACCACAATAGCCTTAAAATTTGAAAATGAAGATTGTTTTTGGAAAACAATTTAGATAAAGAAATGCCTATTCTGCAGTTACAAAAAAAATACCTTATATTCGACATTTTATGTTCATAGAACATTTTTACTCTCATTTCTGATTACAAGAAAATCAATATACTCGTATCTTGAGTAAGACTATCTTTAAGTATTTAATTGATTTATATTCTTAACGCATACTTTTACAATTTGCAAGCTGTTCTCGTTCTGTTAGAATGATTTAAAAGTATAATATGATTAAATTTCACTTATATAGTAAACCTTTAAATCGTTTTTCATTAGAAAAGAACGATATACGAAAATCTTTTCAGTTTTAACAACTGTGCAATGATTGTGTTGTTTTTTAGAGAGCATAATAAATATTCTGTGTAAAAAATATGAATCGAATATCAAATATTATTCTGAATCTTATTTCTCAGCAACACCGAGAATTATAATTTCACCTAAATTTCTAAATTAACATAATCCCTTAAACCGTAGCGTAAACATCGTATTAGTGATAATAGCACTATAATGGCTTAGTAGGGAGGGCTTGTAATCGGCTTCGCGTATAGCATTAACAATGCGGGTTCAAATTAATAATAATGGCTTCACGCTATTTCCCGCATACAGCAGGTTCGATAAAGAGAACTTGAGTGTTGAGACGCCACGTTCTCCACGTTCAGACCAAATTTAGAAATATTGTGTGTTGCGTGGCGGATCTTTCTCGCTTTGTCTTCTCACCAGAGCGAGGAAATTAAATAATTTATAGAACCCATAAATGTCGCGTTTACAGTCAGACGATGTGTCACTGAGCTATGATGGCCTGGCCCATATTAGATGTCAATATTTTCTTTAATCTTTTTGAAAATGCCTATTAGAATTAGAACATTGCCTTCATTACTTAAAAATAATATAATATTTGGAATTCTCATTCTAACTACACGATTCGTATGAAGTCTGCATAGTTGTGATTGTTTCTTCACTCTGGCTTAAAAAGGGTCACATTGAATTTCAGTCTTTAGTTTATTCGTCTATGAATCGTTCTCTAATTATAGGCATATCAAATAAGACGAAAAAAATCACATTAATTTTAAAAATGTATTAAAACTGTTTCTTATAGCAGGTGTTTGGAGAGTGGGCGCAAGTGGAGGTAGTAGAATTGGTAAACGATGGGTCGGGGTTGGCATTCGGGATCGTCGGCGGGAGGTCCTCGGGAGTTGTGGTCAAGAGTGTGTTACCGGGAGGAGTGGCGGATCGGGTAAGCTTATACTGCTTATATTATTTGCTTACTTTCATTTCTCATCTTTAATTGTTAATGCAATAAATATTGGTACGTTATTTTTTCTTTGAGCAACGGAGCTTGGTTTATTTACAGACATTTAGTTCTTGATAAAATATTTATATTTGTCAAGTTAGATTAAAATAATATAATTTTAACTCAACATGTATCGTTACAATAATTTTCATAGTACATACACTTAGAGGACTCAAGGATACACTTTACAAACGTTACTTTTTAGGATGAGAATTGATAGACAAACTGATTAAAGACGTTTCATTGACAATTTGCTATGTATAATAATTATTTGAATCATATTTATTATTTATTATACTATTTGACTAAAATATAAAAAAAAAACAGAAGTATTACTACTTACAGTAATTAAATGTAAAGAACGCACACCCCCATCAGTGTTTACAAAAATGATCAATTAATAGCTTCCACTTAATACGATGCGATTTCATTAATGTGATGGCTTTTGCCACTGCACAGAAGCTAAGCATACTTTATTTAATTAAAGCTCCTCTGCATTGAATAAGCATAGCAAAATGAAATGAAATTCTAAATGTGAATTTTAAAGTAGATTAAACTTCAGCTGCCAAATCAATAACGAAAGTAGAATCAAAGCCACTTAATTCTCCCTTGAGAGAGAAGTTGAAAATAAATAAAAAAAATTAATATAAGAATAGTTATTAAGTTTTACTACAGATGTGCCAAAATTAACGCAAGATTTGAACTTGTAACCGATGCGCAGCAAGTTTTTGTCAATAATAAAAAACTAATTAATTTGATAGTTGAAACGATAGGATTTATATAAATAGAGCGTATGCATAAAGTGACTAAAGAAGAAAGAAAAGAACAACCACAACCTGTCACGGTTTGGAGTGGATTTTAATTCGAAGACGTTAGGGGACTTTATTTTTTTAATATGAAGCTGGTCAAGGTAAAAAGCTTAATAGTTAATTTAATAAATAAAAACCGAGATTTCTATTAAGTTCAAATCTTGCGCTATTTATTATGTAGGTGTTTTCAAAATTAAACTCTACGGAATATATTATTAATTAAAAAAATTACTTAATACTTAAAAAGTGTATATAACTACTGAAAATATCATGGAACGGAGCGTTACACACTATCAGCCTTAATATTTGTCTTAAACTAAAAAGTTAAAATAAATTTTACAGATCTTTAGAAGTAGAAACTTATCATATGTAAATCAATTAAATTTAAATTAATAATAACCCTTTATAATATCTAAAAGTTACAATACAAGTTATTAGTATGTAACTTTCATATATTATCAAATAAATCCATAATCAATACTCCTGTTAACTGCTAGACCTATTGGAAACGTACTTCGTACGTACTCGTATAACGGTAATAGACAAATATATATACCTTTTTAGGCTAGGGACTAGCCTATAAAGGGAATAGTGATTTCAAGCTAAAATCAAATTTTAATTCTAGAAGTCCTAGGTGCCATTTTAGTTCCTTAGTTCTTCTTTTTATTGTGAAACAAGACACGTTGAAACCAATACAATATTTTTCTTTTAATAGTATAAATTTTTATTTTATAGAACATTTTAATTTAAAGATTGCTTAAAAAAGCAATTGTTTGAAGCGTCTCCTCCGCTATAGGCTCTCTAGCTAAGCAATATAACTTAAGTACTGGACTGAACTAGCCTCTAAAAAAATTTGTAACGATATAAAATAATTTGACTTAGATTTAATACGGGAGAAATTTAGACTTATATAAAGTTTATGTACATCTATACTTTTTTTTTCTATTAAAGCTTTTACTAATCACAAGACCTTCCGGTATAAATTCAAAACATTATTTTGTGTTGAACAGTCCATTTATTGGGAAAGGATATAATTTATAAGGAAAGCTTACATTAACGTTAATCGTTTCGATGTAACCCACAGTAACCGCGGTAGCATTCACCTCGGACACTTAGCCTAATTTGTCACGTGTCATACTCAATTCTTTGCAATTTCCATTAGACCTCGGCGGTGAAGACGAAGGTAAAGTTAGTGATCTATAAATACAAAATTATGAAATATTTTAATGATTTTTAAATTGTTAATCCACACTAAAGATAGCAAAATACTTAAAGAATATATATAAAAATTTGAACGCAGCGGGATTTGTACCCGCGCCTCATAGAAACCGCCCAAGCGCTCTGACCACTAAGCCATGCGTACTTCCTCATGCTGTGTCGAAATTCTTATATGCTTTATACAACCTATTAGACTGTTAGCGTCTCTATTTAGGGAGATTTTTACAAATTTCCCCTACCCTACGATTATTACAAAAACAATCATTTGGGTTCAAATACCGCTGCGTTTAAATTTTTATATGTTTTCTTTAAGTACAAAATTATTACTTTGTAAGAAGCTACATCAATTTCAGCTTAACCACTCCGACCTTGATGTATTCAAGAATAGGAATTCAAAGTTCTGGATGTAAAATATTAGTACATTACAAAACGTGTATAGTATATTCTTAGCAACAAATAGTGGCCGTGACTGTTAGATCATTTCTTGAATATACATATGTATGTTTACGAGTTATTTTTAATTTTCACTTTCATAACAATCTTAATAGAACGGTCGGTTTTCATAAGTAAACTGTATGTTGTTACAGAAATTATATTTGTTAATATATTATTTATATTTAGATGCATATTGAGGTTGTCGTGACCAGTGGTATAGGGCTTAATTGTAAGCGTGATGGTTATACTAATACTAATACTAATCTTACTGAGGGGGTTTAAAGTATTTACGTTTTACTACAACATCTCGAATTCGTATGCAAAGTGAGGACGGAGTATCTTAACTCTAGATTATCTGCTGCATGTAGCAGTATAGATAAAACTTTACAGTCATATAGCTTATACGTCAGAATAATACTTTCCTAATAAAGCAATAATAGTGTAGTTCAAGACAACAAAGCCGCGGGCGAGTCACTAGTAAAAAATATAATAAGAAAATGCACATGAAAATAAATATTTTAGACTAACCATAAGCTGTCTAGATAATAAGTGATAATGGTATTAAAGATATATGAAGCAAAAGCAAAAGTTGTAAGAGAGGTAAAAGTAGACCTTGGTTGACTTTCGAAAACACCGTGTCAAAGATACTGGAGGATGGACCCCCGGCGGTCATGTATGAAGAAGGCGATCCGTTCTTTCTGAGACATCTTTATTGTAAAAATTGACAAAATCTATAATTGTTATAAAATACACCTACATTTAAATATAGTGACACATTATTCCATTCTTCACTCTTCATTTTTCATCAAAAATTTAAATTTTTCTTGTTATATGAATATTTACCCATTTAAGATTTCAGCTCACAAATTTGTGCTTGACATATTTCCATTGCGCTACAATGGAGATTCCATTACAATAGTAATAACTAGAATTCCTTATTCAAAGATAACTTTTAAAACAAACGGCAAAGTTGTGAAAGTAATCATAAAAAATTCAAATTAAAGTTTTCTTTAGTTGCTCTCAAATAATTCAGACAAGTGGGTATTAAAAAAGTTGCTAGAGCTTAAATTTACACATTGTCGCACTTAAAATTTCAATCACAACAGATAGACTTTTACTTAAAGAAAACATATAAATAGAAACATAAAAACAATCTTTTTACCTTTACTTCTGCTATATGTGAGAAATAGCGTGAAGTTGTTAGGTTGGTATTTTTATTAGTAGGGGTTCATAGTATCAAACTTTACACTATTATGGAAAGATTTGTACGGCATATTTTTTGCAAAGAAAAATATATAGTACACTGAAAAGATTTAGAAGATATATAAGATACAAACACAATATAAGTGTATTATAAAAAAATATTAATACCAGTATTTTTGAATAGATAGAAAATAGAAAACGGTATTATTTGTTACAATAATATAAACATACTGAATCACTACAAGTAATAATCAAATCATATATTATAATTTAAAAAAAATTCATTAAACCAAAATTAAATTTGAATTTAAATGACATTTATTTACTATCTGTCAATTTTCTCCGTGGTCGTCCTCGCCTCGTCGACTGTGAATCTTAAACAGTAGACAAGACGAGGGAGGTATTCACTGACCATAGTGATTGGCGCTTTGCTCTGACTACCCCAATAAAGATACAGGATGAGTTAACAAAAAATATTAATTTTCAATAGCAATACAAGACCGTTTCATCTTGAGCAGGACTTTTATATTTACATTTTGGCAAAAGTAGCCGTTAATATATGTGCATATACTACTACTATACTACCTTTGGATTTAGAATTAATATTCAAATGGGAGATTTACTAATTATGATCTTACGTTGTTGACTGTATACGTTGAATCCATGATGGGTTAATTTCTACTTGACTAATTAAATTTTTTTATATTTGTAAACGTTTAGCTGCTTTGATTTGAAAGTGCCGTGTTTTACTATCTCTGTTTTGATAAAGAATAAAATGCTGATGAATGAATGAATGCTGAATGAATAGCTTGTTGGAATTTCTTAGTGTTAACCCACTGTTAGATACTTTCTGCCTTTCGAGACATTTCGTTGGGTGGTGGAACTCAACACCGCGATTTGTCTTGTTACCAGAGGGAAAATAATGAAAATAATTCATTTCCCCGAGTGAGTATCAAACCTAAAATTATCACGCTTGTAGTCAGATGTTATGCTGCTGGGCCACAACGGCCTCTATATATTTATGTATGCCTAATGTAAGTAATATTTCCAATAACTCCGCTCCGACGAGTGTAACTGTGAGATATGGATTTTGGCACACAGTACTTTCCGGTCGCTAGAAAATCTTAGGTATAGTTAAGGTATACATATAAATCTTTTATGTATAATAAAAATAACTGTCGACATTTTTGTTCAACTTGTATGATAGGAAGAAATATGTTAAAAGATAATTGTACAAAAAGAGCATTTTTAGAAAAATAACATTTTTTCCTTACGTGCTCTACTTTATTAGCAAAACGATTCATTTCATACCTAGCCGGATTACATTTTTTTCCACAACCTTCAAAGGAATATATGTGCTTGTTCCGAGGGTTGTATAAAAATAGGTTATCGATGCTGATTCGTTGTTCTCGCAATTTCTTTAAATGATTCAAAGATTGAGTACAATATTAATAGTACTGTGCAGTCCATGGCTCAACAATGTAATACTTATTATAACAATGTAAAAATAACCTGTGATTAAATTTTAGTTTAAAATACATTAATATATAATATTATTTTAATTTTCCCCAGGATGGCCGCCTCCGTAGCGGCGACATGCTCTTGCGCATCGGAGCGGTATGCGTGGTCGGCATGTGTGCGAGGCAAGCGGCGGCGGTGCTGCGGCAGTGCGGAGCGTGCGTCCGGCTGCTGGTAGCCAGGCCCGCACATAGTAATGCTTTACAGCCTAGTTTACAGGTGAGAAATTCTACAAAAAAAATTACTACTTATGACACGCTATGTTATTGTTTTCATACACTGAAGAATGGAGTGTCTCAACACTGTCACTCTGTCCACTGCCATATGAACATGAAGGAGAAGCGTAAGGTTATTTAATAAAAAATATTATAACTTCTAAAAGAAATAAAATTATAAAAAATACAATATTGGTATCAAGAAACGTATAAAGTTTCTTGCCTTGATATATCACAACAA
The DNA here is from genome assembly GCA_037127375.1 of Dione juno. Taxonomy (NCBI): domain Eukaryota; kingdom Metazoa; phylum Arthropoda; class Insecta; order Lepidoptera; family Nymphalidae; genus Dione; species Dione juno. The sequence goes on from JAXRJS010000077.1 coordinate 1,578,211, forward strand.
CAAGTTACACGGTTGTCAACAAACTAATATGGACGTGTGCCAGTAGAGAGCTGCTGGGAAATACTTGGTAATGTCTTTTGTTGTTATATTATATAGAAATATCTATATGTACTATATGTTCGTTTTGTATGTTTATATGTTTCTTCACATTCGGGGTCCACATGTTTTTTTTATTAATGACTAATTTGTACTTGGGGAATAGTCCTAGTTGTATCTAAATCAGCTGAGTATCAAAACATGTCCAGTCAAACATTACGAAACTCAACACGAGTTTCGTAATGGCTTTTCTTAGCACAATTGAATAGAAACTAATTAATGTTTGATATAGAAGTAGGCACTACTATTGCGTTCCACGCTATTTTATGGCATGTCACAATCTGGAGCAGCCAAGGTCAAAATAACAACTCGTTCAAAATGATTGATTGGATTCCACTTCGTTACTCTCATCAAAAATCTCCGCATATACCCCCTGGTATAGTATAGTTAGAGAGAATTCAGTGCTACCTTATTATTTAGTATTACCTTCTGTTACCTAAGCTTACCGGTAGGTACTGCGCCAATGATAGGTAGTAGAAATACCAACTTGTATAACATTTAACTACTTATATAACGTTGAGTATCTTGAAGCTGTTTCGTAACTGAAACGCTTGAAACTTGCAAAGGAATATTTGCAGAATAGAGCATTATGACCTCTTAGGGACTATAAAAGTTACCTCGTACGTACACGTTGAGAGAAACGTTTATGGTATACTTATGTTAATTAGGCACGTTAGTTTATTTAGAATTTTGATTAGAGTTGGGAAATTGCTTTACATTTGTTAAATGTAATGTGAATTCCAAAAGTATTTTTGAAGGATTTTTGAACAAAATATCATATATATGGATTGAATTAATTTTTAAATAGATTTCATTGTAAATTCTTATTCAATTTAATAGATCTAAGGGAATAAAGCAGCAAAACGAATATTATATAATAATGCAAAGAAAATACATCAAATTAGTGATCATTTATCTCACATCGTCGATTCTTTCACTTCTTTGTTTTATTTGTTTGCTTCCGCAACTTTAAGAATAAGCAAACATATTACATTATAAAAGACAATAAATAACTTCACGCTATATCCTGCATATATCAGGGTAGGTAGAGGGAACATAGAGTCAAGATTCTCCGTTCCCACTTTCCGTTTTTCCGACATTGCGTGATGAGTGGTGGTTTGTCTTGTTACCAAAGCGAGGAAAATGAAACTAATCTAATCTCTCCGAATGAGAATCGAACTAATAACCGTCGTCGTTCCACAATTAACAAATTTTACTATAACAAAATTTATTTACACTTTACTATTAAACACATTGCCACAAACGAGAAATGAATCGACAACAATCGTACACTAGTACAATAAGCACAATTACTTTTTTGCTCATATTATTTTATTTGAACATGATATTACTATATTATATCTATATAATAATATAAAGTAATATTATGTCATATATATTATGTACTACTCCTGGCACACTCTCATGTCTTTGAAAGCACTTGTCACGCTGACGCAGAAGCAATTACACGCTTCTCTATTACTTAGACGTTCATTTGAAATATGTCGCTAGGAAGTAAAGGTGCACGTCGTCTTTACACTTTCTTGGCGCACTTGGAGTGCTTGAATGAAGAAGCGGCTGTAGGGTAGATTTCCAATATGAAAAATATTCCTTTTATTATAAAAAAAAAAAATAGTTTATATTAATAGTATAATTTAACAACTAGATAATATGGCGAAAGATATAAAATAAGGTTTTTTTAAATAAGCATTTCCAGCGTTCATAAATTTTATTTATAAAGATATAAACAAGCTTAAAAATATTTTTCTTTCAAGTTTTATAAAATAAAACAACATTTGTTTTACTATTTTACTCTCGTATGAAGAGGTATGAACATGTCAACTGACGTGTTGCAATTATGCAGCGTCTGATAGCTCGGACGTTCATTTGACATACGAGAACTGCTGCGTTAGAAATTAACTTATGTCAGAGGTTGACTTTTTATAAAGCATTGCACCTTTGATCATTTTAGTAATAAATTTACTTTATTGTACATTTTTAGTTTAGTTTTGTATGCAAGCTGTGGCCTTGAGTTTCTTTTTTTATTATACACATATATTTCGTATTTCTCTTTTTTTTTTTTTTTTAAAAGTATGTGAAAGTATTATTTAAAAAGAAAAAGGTGTCATTAAGTGATTGATCACTCACACATTTTCTTCATCACATCACAATATAATAAAAACATTAATTTAAATTATTGCTTTAACAAGTAAACCCTAGCAATGTAAACGTAACGCAAACGTCGCTATTAAATGTTATTTATTTACACTTAATTTAACCTACTTTGACGCCCCGACGCCTTCATCGATCATCGTAAAAATTGGCACCCGGATAGGTTCTGACATTAGATCGTAAAATTATACCCCAGCGGGATCGAGATCTATTGAATAGAAAAATATTTTCATTTATAATATTATTTCTTATGTATATGCCACATATATGTGTATTTTGTTTTGTATCTAAGCATTTCTTACATTCGGTCGTATGGTTATTAAAATTCAAAATATCTTCTATTTAAAGATACTTGCAAGCGCTTGTTATATCGTCTTGTGAACTTAATACTAAATGGCATTATGACTTCTATACTTATTATTATAAAGCTAAAGAGTTTTTTCGAACGTCAAATCACAGAAACTACTGTCGGAATTGAAAATGTTTTTGTAGTACTATAGTCCATTTATCAAGAAAAGGAAAACATCCTATAGGATGTATTACATCATGTTTATATTAAGACACTCCGTTCCTCATAATATTTTTGTGTAATATATTTCGAATCGTTTTACTTGGTTTGTAATTCAATACAAGTCATATTTTGGTTTATTTCTCTACAAACTTGTCTATTATATGTATATGAAAAGTATTTAAAGAAAACATATAAAAATTTCAACGCGATATTTGAACCCGCGCCTCATGGAAACCGTTCTGACCACTAAACCATGCGTTCTTCATTAAGTTCTTCAAAATTCATAAATGGTTTTTACAACTTATTACGTTGTTAGCACCTCTGTAGGGAAAATTTCACAAAATTCCGCTATCCAAAGATTATTGCTAATAACAATAACTTGGTAAAAGAGAATGCTATACTATTAAATATTCTTATTAATTTTTTATGTGGATTAACACCTTAAAATATAATAAAAAACACATGAAAATTTATTTAAATATCTGAATGAGTTATATTATACAGATAAATATAAAACGAAGCGTAAGAGAAAGTTAAGATTTGACAATAAACTCGGAAAAAAAATCACCAACAATGGCGCTTCGTGACTTTGTTAGAGCTAATTAAGTGGACTGTAAAATGAAATTTCATACTTTATCTTTTTAACTTTACCGAGCACGTATTTGGTTTTATTTTTGTGTTTTCTCTTCTAAACCGCTTTACTGTAAAACGTGGCTATTTTGTATCGGATTTAACATAATATATTTAGTTTTTGTTTTTTTTTACATGTTATGATGTAGAGCGGTGAACTAACATAGATTGATCTATACCACGCAGTACCTACACTTTAATTTTATGTAAATAAGTGTGAGAGGATCTGGAGGAAAAATATTGTTTTAAAATAACCCATTTTATATACTTTAATATTTTATAGTAATTTTCATTTCATACATTTAATTTAATACTTAAAAATTTCCATACGTTTGCGGGTAGACAATGGGAATGTACTTATCACTGGCCGTATTTAGAAATATCCAGCTAAGTGGCGGAATTCAACGTAGGTATTTATGGTGCGTACATATGTATGGTTAATGAGATATGGGTCCACAAACATCGCTTTTGCTTATCGTATGATAATTACGCTGTCATAATTAAGTGATTTCTTATTTCTTCAGCACTTATGACAGTGGCACAGCGTAAATGTGCGTGCAGCGTGGGTTCGATTACCAGTTGGGGGAATGAAATATTTTAATTTGCTCACTCTGACAGACAAAGGGCTGTGTTAAGTACCGCTACTGAACACGTAATTACACTAGTTATTCAAGCGGCAAGCTAGTTAATTTTTTGCGGTATACAGCGTGAAGTTTTTATTATTATTTTAATTACAATGTAATAAATAATACCGTATTTAGATTTCAGCGTGATTTGAACAAGGGCGAGCTCCCTACCTTTTTAAAAGCATAAGATTGACCAAGATCTAAAACCTTAGGTTATCTTATTAGCATTAAAAATAACGAATTTTCACTTCAATCGTCTTTCGAATGACTTACCGTGAAAAGCGAATTTAATTAATGGCGCTAGTTTCTAAGTAGAAATGAAGTGGTTTCCACGTACACTGAACAAGATCGCGTGGAACAAAATTATAGTGGAGTATACTAGAAGTTTTCATATAAATTTTAGTTATATTATATGGTGCTTTGCTATGTAACTTTTTCTTTAAGTTTAATAATATATTTTAAATATAATGATTCCCTGCAGCAAATTTTATGTTATAATAAAAACAGTGACAGACATACATATGTATTATATATATTATGTTATATGGAAAGATATAGTTTTCTAATTATTTAAATGAAAGCATTATACATTCTACTCAGATTTTTGCTTTTTTCATACATATACAATACATATCTCTAAGAAAATTTGAAGCCAAAAATATTCTAGTAGGTAAAAATAATAATAGTGTAGTCGTTTTACACTTTCCAACTGGATAGAAATGCTGTGAGTTAAGTGGCGAAACTCAACGCCGATCTTCGTATTAACTAGAGTAGAGAACAGAAATGTAAACAGCGTGTTCCTCCTGCTGGGTATTGAACCCATTACTTTCACGCTTACAGGCTATAAGGCGACGATAGCCTCAAGCCAATATTATATATTTTTTTCTACTTACTCTATAAATTATCTTCTCAAACTATTTTATTATTTATTGTGTAGATTTTATAATTGGAACGACTATTTAAAGAAAATGTTTTTTTAAATAAGTGTCTATAGAATTGAATTATTTATAACGAAGTGGATTCGTTAAAGTGAACATAAATCATGCCTTTTAAAGTCTATTACTAATTTGAGCTTAATTATATTGTAATGTATTCTATAAAGTTTGTTAGTACTAATTGTATTCATTCATAATTCATAAATTGATAGAAATACATATATATATATATATATATATATATATATATATATATATATATATATATATATATATATATATATATATATATATATATATTACTTAAAATATTATCAGCACAGTGTCTGACTGTAAACGCGATGGTTGTGGGTTTGATTCCCGCTCGGGGAGAATTAATTATTTCATTTCCTTTCTATGGTAACAAGACAAACCACGGCGATGAGTTCCGCCATTCAACACGCAAGGTCTCAAACATTGGGCATAAAGTGGGGAACAGGGGATCTTAATACTGGTTATCCTCTGTCTACCCTGCTGTCAGCTATATGTGGAAAATATTGTGAAGCAATTTTTTTATTTAATAAAAAAAATGTCGTGATATATCCTTTTATACCTAAATTACGGACATAAGTTTAAAGGAATATTTACAATTTTAACTAAACGCTTATTCCCACACATAGCAGTGTTGGCAGAGAATCAGTGTCAATACACTTCGTTTTCAGCGTTTACAAACTTAGATTTAGAAAAAAAATGGAGTGGCCCGTTCTATAAAATATAGTAAATTTATCTAAAAATAAAGTATAAATAAAAAAAGACGATATCTATAAGTTTAATTAAAAAATGAGTATAAATAATAAGTTGTATTCATTAATTGTAATAAAATTGCCACAATACATTATATGAAAGAATACAACCACTTTAGAGCTGTCTTTTTAAGTACTTCACATTTAAACAACACGCGACAAGTGTACCAGAAACTAGGCGTAGCAATTAGTGCACGCTAGAGCTTTAGCCCGCTACTTGAAAACGAGGATAACAAGCCCCTCATTTATAAATCCTTATTTATTTATCTGTTATAGTGAAATAAGCAAAAATGAATTGTAGAATAATAGAAAAATGTAGGTAAATGACTTAAATGAAATTCTTTACATGGATTAATTGTGGACTTATTCTGAATACTTCCTACTAATATTATAAATGTGAACGTTTATGAGTATGCATGTTTGTTCCGGTTAAACGCAAAAACTACTGAACGGATTTAGATGAAACTTTGCAGTAATATAGCTTATAAATCAGGACATATGGGCTACAATTTATGATAAACAAATGCAATCTTGTTGATTACTAAATAAATAATAGTGTAATTAAAGTGGGCAAAGCCGCGAGCGGATTGCTTGTATATAAATAAAACAATCTATTCTACAGAGGGACACCGATCACTAGAGTGGATATAATGCTTCTATTTAGTTCTTCTATATTCTAGATTTCTTTGTTTAATTAATATTAAAGTTAAGCCATTACTTATTTTAGTGTAAGCTTATATTTTATCTTTATTTACTGTTCAATAATTAAAAGTAAATAAAAATAAGCTTCGTTAAAAATTTCAAATAAACGTTATAAGTGAACCATTAGGTGCATATGAGATTTTGGTTTTTAAATTTACCTCTCGTGGTCGAATATAGAAAATTTATTAAAAATTAAAAAATAAATTAAATTAGCTTCACGCTGTATCCCGCATCCTGTATGGCAGGGTAGGCAGAGGGAGCCGTAGGAACCGTAGGAACCTAGTTTTAAGACACTCAGTTCCCCGCTTAATAGTATAAATCCAATATTATTATTATTACAGAATGTTATGTTTTTTCATCTCTGTACCTACAAATAGCCAGATAAACAAGTTCTTGCTATTTAAACATACATATCACATAACTAACTATTGATTATAGCAAACGACTTAATAAATAGCTAACTGAGTCATCAAATCCAATAATAATAAAGCAATTTAAAGTGTTAATAATGAGTAAATTGGTCTCCATTTACCACTCTTCACCGGAACTCGAGATATGACTGAGTTGCGGATCTCAACTCTGCGTTTTGTCTTAGTAAAATGCAGAAATTATAATAGTATAAATACAATAGATTTTATTTGTGGAGATCGAACTCAGCTGCATTAGTGTCTGTATTAATTTAAATTGTTCTTTTATATATTAATTTTTTATACTTTTTTTTGCTAAACTGATCAATCATCTGGTAAGTCAATTCATTACATTAATTGTAAGCCAATTCGTTTACTGTTAACATAATAGGTAAATTCCAGTTGAAATATAAATACGATAGAAAAGCTTAAATGGGAATCAATAAGTTATATTTTATTACTATTTTTTAAAAACAAAACTGAAATATCGATTACTTTGCTATATGGCTTATAGACGGTGCTTATGGCGCGGACCATATGGAATAAACCAAAATGAAGAGTTAGGTGAATTGACATACTATGCGTGGGTTAAATTTGTAAGCGCATATAAACAATAATGAATCTAAAACTGTTTACATAATTATTTTCTTTACAAACTTTTTTGTTTAATTTAAAGAAGAATAAACAATTCAATATTTTCTTAAAATAATACGAATAATAAAACTATAAATATATTTTCATTTATCATAAAATCCACAAACAATGAATTGCTTTTTAAAATGAGCAACTTTAATTTGTATCCTGCATATATCAGGCAAAGGGAACTTGATGTTAAAACACTACGGTCCCATCTCTTTTTGAGATATTACTTGTGAGCTTAAGGCTGCGCTTTGTCTAAATAATCCTTGCCTGAGTGAGTTAACAGTCAGATGTAGCCCCCTACGGCAAAACTGCTTAGTTTTGTTTGTTAATTAACTTTATACCAAAAACATAATATAGTTTTTTAATTTCACGCTGTATCCCGCACTAGGCCAACTAAGACACTGCGTATATATGCCTAATTTGTGCCTGTTGAGTGGTGGAACTCAACGCCGCGCTTTTTGCCAGAGCTAAGTAAATAAAAATTCATTCTCCCCGAGCAGGAATCGAACCCACAAACAGTTGCATTTACAAGGCAGACGCTATCGCCTCTACGCCACAACGGTCCCAATATATTTATAAAACACTGTTAAAACTTAAATTTTGTTTTAGTCTTTAGGCGCTTCCCAAGCACCAATAGTACCATCACGGCTATTAGCTGATCCTATAGAACTAGAACGAAGTTTGGCTGAAGCTGGTCATGAAGGTTTTGGTGCTCTATGCGAAGATACTACGCCGCCATCACCACCACCTACTATTATAGAGGAACGGTTACATCATCGAGTGAGTTTTTTTAAATTTTAAGTGGCTTCCTATAGAAATTATAGAAACTTTCCAATGCAGATAAATATATATATATATATATATATATATATATATATATATATATATATATATATATATATATATATATATATATATATATATATATATATATATATATATATATATATATATATATATATTTCATATATATATATATATATATATATATATATATATATATATATATATATATATATATATATATATATATATATATATATTAAAAATAATATATATTTTTGTATTGATTAACTTGGAAATAAAACAATGACAATACAATTATATTCATTTTATTGTAACTTTTTATTATAATTACGCGTTAATGAGAAAAAATAGACAGGCAAACAAACAGACAGATTGGCATCTAAGTGTTTACAAGATCAGGTTTCCGTTTTTAGTTTTGAGTTATGAAACCCTAAAAATCCTGAAATTACATATGAAAATTGGAAAATACGTCTTTGCTTGAAGTGACGAGTAAAATGAACTTAGCAAGAATAAAACATTAACAAGTTTTTGTGGTTCAACACTTATGAAATATATTATATATAGAATATGCAAATATTGTATGAATACTAAATGAACACCGAATTTTGCTATATTATAAAATTACTTTAAGAACTGTTTCACTATCATTAATAATAAAACTAAGCCGAAATAGGTAAGTTGGCTGGCTATTCTTGGGTAAGACTTAGTAAAAATAAGGAACGTTGGCCATCATTGGAGGAGACCTTCAACCATGGAGGAGTTCTTACAAACTAATATATTACTTTATAACTTAAAACTTACTTTATAACTTTAAAACTCAAATGTAAGAAATAAAAGCTTTTTTTTTTAATTTTTGTAATAATTCTATAATAAAAATATTAAACCGAAAAGTACGCTAGTATTGTTCATAGTAATGTATGTAAATAAACTTAAATATTTTAAAAAAATATAGTGTATATTTAAATTAACCTACTTATTGAGATTCTATTAATTTTTATATTGTATATCTTTTGATATTATTGAAATACAACATATTTATCAGTTCTTGAAAAAAATATATTTATTTACATCCGGTCTAGTTCGACCAGGAGGCGGAGAATCAGGTCATTAATAACTAGGTTTGTTCCTGCTTACTTTGAAAATGCAAAAAAAAGCAATAATGACACTAAGTGCCTACCCAATGACTCTGGAAATTAAATGGACTCTGGAAAAAATGAAAACTAAATATAATTAAAAATTTTTGCGTTACTTTAATGTAGCGTTTTCTCAACAGCCAGTAGCCTCAATAGTGGCGGTGGTGCCTCGCGGAGCTCTAGCACCATCTCCTCGACCTCCACCTCTTATTATCACACCAGATCCACAACCACCGCCTTTGAGGTAATGTATTAATAATATAAATATATTATACATTTTTTTATAGTGAAGCACTTTACTCAATTTTTTAAGGCTTAGTAACTGTTTGATTAATAAATAATAATAGGACACTAATAAAAGTTGAAGCTTTAGTCGACCGTTATAAATAGATTGGTATATGAGACAAATAAGTTATATAAATGATTTATTTATCCTAGATTTTTTGTCATAATCAATCTTTACATTTGCTCCAATTCACAATTAATAGAAAACAATTATGCTGCAGATTATTTACGTAAAACCAACGGTGAATTTGAAATATTATAGAAAATTTAAACTCACGATACCTTAACCGAACAGTACTAACAAACGGACGAACGTATAACCGAACGAACGGCCCAGTCGGCTTTCAGTATAATGTAAATATATAATCGACGAAATCTAATCCATAGAGCTATCGAATCTATTTCCCACTGAGCTTCTGAGCTTTTTCTCTACAAAAATTATTTACTGATTACTTTTAGCCTCATATTTTGTATACAACTGTTCCGAAGGTCAATACCCGAGACCTAAAATAGCTGAGAGTGTTTAGTTTCTCGTACACTTTTGTTTAAACTCCTAAACATTCTATTATGAAGGAGCTTTATGAGTTCTTAAGCTTAGACGCTTATTATGACAAATAAATTCTAAGTTTAATATTTTATCCTTTCTATTTCGATTACTATAATCTATGAATGATCTTTTTCCTTATAATAAATACGTCGTATTTCTGATAGTTTTGCCTATATATATAAAAAATCTAATAGTGAAGTATCGTCTTCCTGAAATTGGTACATATGTAACAAGGCATGACTCCTATTTTTGAAAAGTATCTCAATTCGGTCCTGAAAATATAATTTTTGTATAATGAAGTAAAAAGTCAAGTAATTTTAAGACTTCAATCAGAATTTTTAGATTAATTTTGCCATGCAAACTTTCTCTGATTGCTTTTTGTGTAAGCTATAGGCTCAGTTATATATATGTTATATTTTTTCTTCAATATGTTCAATTTAATAGTTACTAGTAACTAAGAAACCTGTATATTACTGTATATTACTACTTTCCTATTCTCATTAATCCAACCAGGTTGCCTTTGGACATGGCTGTGCGGGGCACCGGCGAGCCAGAGACGTTGAGCTACGAGGTCGAACTAAGTAAGGATTCTGCTCTAGGACTCGGTATTACTGTAGCGGGATATGTTTGTGAGCAAGGTAAGGAGAAGACTTTTAATGGACTTTTTCTTTATATATATATATATATATATATATATATATATATATATATATATATATATATATATATATATATACATACATATATATATATATATATATATATATATATATATATATATATATATATATATATATATATATATATATATATATATATATATATATATATATATTATATATATATATATATATATATATATATATATATATATATATATATATATATATATATATATATATATATATATAACAAAATAAAAAAAGTATATTACAGAATTATTATCAGGCACAATTCAATTTAAGAAAGTTAAAGTGAATATTGAATATTACATTAACTTGATTATAATATAGATTAAATACGTATATTGCATGGTTCCATTCATAATTGATTACCTAAACAGGATATTTACGCCAACGATAGAGAAAGAGGAGCCTAGGTACATTTATCACGTACGATGCGTTTTAGTACAAACTATTTATTTACAAAGCGGATATAATTAATAACTTCTGGACTTCTTATATAACTTATTCATATACGAGTACATATATAATATTTATATATTTTATTGTGTATTTTTATATATATATATTTTTATTTTTTTATATGTTAATTGCCTCTATCCCTATTTCAATTTTATATTTTCCTCTGCATTACGGTCGCCTGGCAGAGATTGCGATTCAGCAATAAGGCCGCCTTTTGTACATTTTTATATTTTATGACGACTTATACTTACGCGACGGTTGTTTCTATTACTAATTGGGGGCAGGTATTTCACCGCTGTGATAGACGGACAAAGCACAGAGTTGAGTTCCGCTACTCAATATTTAACGGAAAGTGGAGAATGCAGTGTTTTAATACTAGGTTTCAGGGCTGTCTTCCCTGCTACATGCGGGATAGAGCGTGAAGCTTAAAAACGAGATACATGTAAACTATACATATGTACATATATCATTCCATTCTTCCCGTTCACGTTATCCGAAGACGTAATACGTGTTAAAAACGAAATTTGTCAATAGATTTCTTTAATTAACTCATTGATTGTAATTTGAAGTCAGAATTATTATATACTAGAAAATATTCAAACAGCACCGTAATACCATTTATACATACATTATGTTTATAAAAAAATATCGAAAAGTTAAAGTTCTTATAAATTAGACCAAACGCTAATCTTTTTAAGTAACAGGCATTAAGACTACCTTGGGTTGTGTATTTCCGCAGCTCCATTTATTACCAGTGACTCTAGTACTAATACTAAAACTAAAATACTTAATTATACATACAATTCGACTTGGCCTAGTTGAAATATGCCTGTATGCGAAAGCGATTTCGAATACTACTAGAAAATATATTCGAGTATGTTATAAATGTTTTTATATGCTTAGTATTTATGAGGACATGTAACTTATATGTAAAAAACAATTAAGAGTGTAATATGCTCTTACACTTTCAACGATTAAAATCTCGAAAGCGGTCTTAAGCACACTCGTGTGATACTTAGAGCGTACAGGTGTAATAATCCATGGCTGACATGTTCTTTAAACACACTATGCAAATAAATACCTTACTACTTACATTAAAATATATATTATTTATTAGTTTTTTCCGTACATTTTGTAGACGAGAGCGACAGAGAGAGGGAAGCTAGTGATTCTCCTGTTTATGTGGCTGAATCAAAAGCTGCACTAAATACCTTTTTATAACCAGACCAGGACAATATGTTTTAATATTGATCTTTACGTTTTTCTCCGCATGACAAACCTGGTATGGGTATGTCAAGGCACGAAACCCTCGATTTTCCATTTGAATTCTAGAGGTGTCTAAAAATAATGTGTTGTACTTTTTATATTATACAAAATGTACCTACAACAGATTAATATATTTACCATTGATGTAATCCCAGAAAAATCTCATTCAGGCATTCTTCAGCATGTTACTAATATTATAAACGCGAAAGTTTGTGAGTGAGTTTGTAAGTATGTTTGTTACTCAATCACGACAAAATGGCCGAAGGAATCGGGATGAAATTTGGAACACGGTTAGATGGCGTGGAATAACACATGTGATCCCACGGGAATAGGATAAACGGGATATGTTTACCTTAGTATTATATACATCCGACTAATATTATAATTGTGAAAATTTATTCCCGATTTCACGGAAACGGGACGGATTTAGACGAAATTTTGCAGTAATACAGTTTTTTCATCAGAATAACATATGGACTACAATTTAAGATAAACGGGGCGGGTCGCTAGTAAGTTAAAAAAATCGTATAGGAATATCGATCTTGCCTGATGACTACTTATGGTATAGTGTTCAGGGCGCTTGGAGGCTTATAAAAATTTGATACGTTTTCTAAAAACGTTTCTCTTTCGTTAGTATAGAACAATATTATGAAATTCCCAACACCGTTAGTATAGAGACCTTAGCCAAGAAATAATGAGCCAAAAGAAATTACATACAAACACACACATTTTTATATATTTGCTCTTAAAAATAGGTCAGTTCACAACTGTGCTATCACTGCGGCCGGCTACAAGACCAATATCTCGAGGCGTTCTTTGATTAACTCAGTAATAGTTATCCCGAGTTACGAGGAAATAGGCAAAGTTTTTAATCTATTTTAAACTTATTATGAGTTATGACTTCTCTCTAAGTATTGAACATAAATCTTGAGTATAGATTAAAAAAGTTTGAATTTTCGAATTTATATTCACGCTGAAATTCAATGTACTTTTACTTTTAGATATACATTTATATTGAGTTGAGAGTGATTTATTACTTTTAGATATACATTTATATTGAGATTTTTTTATTTGTATGCTGAATAATATTTAAAAAGCAATATAACTTATATATTTCTCCTATAGGATGATATTCTTTTAGAAGCTTTTTTAGGAATACAGTGATAGAATCTATTTTTTTGACGATATTGTGAAATATAAATATTAAATATGAACTTAATTTTTAATGACGTTTTTTAGTACATAAATCCTATGTGTTATATAATTAGAAGTAGTTTTACATAATAAATAATTGTGTCAATTGACTTTGAGTTTCCGATACTAGAACTGACGCTTCTAGCAGCGCAAGGAGTTTAATAGCGGTAAAGTGAGATTAATCTGGTTAAAGAGATTCATTTAAAATGTATATATAAATTGCGAAAACCACAGACTTTACTGTGAAACTCAAAATGTCATTTTATATACTTTTAAGCTTTTAGGGTTTTTTTTCATACATATACCGATAGAGGCCGAAGTTTTGAACAAATTTTATTGTGTATAGTGTGGTTTAATAGCTTTTAAAGCGAATATTTCATTAATCGCTTCCATTAAAAAGCTGGAGCTTTTAAGTTTTAGCGTATTTTATAATACAATTTTGAAACTGTACATACATAAATGCATGTATGTACATTTTAAAATTGGTGTAAAAATATTTAATGAAAAAACATAGATGCGGCTGTTGTGGCGCAGCAGCACACCTCCTGACTATAGATGTAACGGTAATGGGTTTATTTCTCACCCAGGGTGATTAATTATTTTAACTTTCTCAGTCTGGTAACAATACAAGGGGAGCAGTACAGCTACCTTATTAATCAATCTCGGAAATTACGGAAAAATAAATTTATAATTTTCTTTTTCATAGAGGAGCTAAGCGGCATTTTCGTGAAGAGTATCAGCGCTGGGAGTGCCGCTGACCTGTGCGGGAAGATTCAAGTAAACGATCGAATTGTAGAGGTATGTACCCACATTATTGTTCTATATATACCTACATATATCTGTTACATATTCATATATTTATTTTCTCCGTTCTCTCCCGCTACCCCGTTAGGGATAAAACATGAAGCTTATAAATAAATGCTTGTGATACGTTTTTTGTACAACAAGCAATCTATCCAGCTATCTTCATAGTACTTTTAGTTTCAAAGCATACATAATAAATATCTCTAAAGACGTTCGAACATAAAGCGAATACAATACAATACAATACAATACAATACGTAAAAATGTCTGTAAGGCACATGTGCCCTGAGTGCTGGTAGTCCTTGTAAATTGTATCCCTAAGCAACAAAAAAAAGTATTGGTTAAAAAATATAAGTCTAATTTATGAAAAAAATAGTACTGTCAACAAGTAATTTTGAGTCTGACTGAAAGTTAGATCTATTTAAAATGGAGAAGAATTCGACACTTCGTATTTCCAATCATATCCTCTCCCATTATGCCTCGATGGCGTCCTATTGAAATCTTTTAAAAAGCCTACTAATTAAGGGTAAAGCTTCTAAAACGGAGTGATTTCTTCATCTATTCCGTAATAAGAAATCTATAGTAAAAATAAACAACATACAAAATATAGTTTAAATATTATATAAAGATTAATTTACACGCAATAACACACATAATATCCGGTATATCGCCGGTTACGGAAACGGTTGACGAATTAATTTGCAGCCGCACGCGAACCGGAACTTCGCCAATCTGTTTATACTTATACTCGTGTAAAGGCGTTTTTAGCTTTATATATGTATGTACGTTTTTAATTAAAAACTTGTGATTAAATTAATTGATTCTGTTACTTTTGTAAAATACCATTCGAGTTTTCTTGTGAGGAGTATAGTACTATCTATACTGAAAAGTATGTTTCCTCCAGATGGTATAGCTAGTCGATTTAATATATTTTTTTGTGTATATGTATTGTAACGCAAAAGCTCCTGATTAAGCTTTAATATTGGTTTGTATTGCAAGCCAATGTATATTTTTGATGAGAACAGCGAAATAGTTAGCGAAAATACTATGACAAGTGTCGTAAAGCAATGTAGCATGGGTGATGATTAGTAGAAAAAGGAGAGAAGCCACACATTGTTTGTCAGGTATAGCTTACATAATAAGGCCTTCTATTTTTTACTGTTAATGTAAGGTTTTTGTACATTTTCTTATATTTTAGTATACTGACCGAACTCAGTCGTAATTTTTCAATGCTAAGGAAGTAAGTAAGTCACATTGATGTAACAAACGAACACAAAAAAGGAAGAGGTTGTACATTTGAAATCTATACTTTTTTCATGAATTTTTTTCAGACTTCCAAGATTTTGGATTGGATTGGAATTCTTAGTCTGGTTAGACAAAACCCAGGGCCATGATACAATATAAAATAAGTACAATACAGATACATAAACAAAATCATATACATAAATATATATATAAACCGAAATAACCTTTTCTATGGTAGACCCTATTTCGGCTATCTCTATCTAACATCATTCTATAGAACTATTAAAAAATTTTATTATTAAAACAAAACTTGATTACTGGCCCTCAGCTATATAGGCTCGATGATCCGGACTATCAATCTTATAAGTATATCATCTACATATAGGTACGAGTGCGATTGGCGAAGTGAATTATGCTCAACTGGCATGCTCGGAACGCCATAATTAACGAACTGGATTGAATCTGAACTTTAATTGTGAAATATAAAGTGTTAAAAAATATGTCCATATGTATTTATTCGCCTTAAAAAGTATATATTAAATATTATAATAACATGTTCACAATCTTTGATTATATATCGATTACACGTATTTCATTTATCTGTATGCCTAAGGATTTATGCAACAATTATTCCGATTAATCGAGTTTCTACTATAATACTAGTTGTATATATTTCTTTATTTAGCTTTTAAGTTTAGATATTTTACAGTTCTATATATTAGGAACAAGAGACTTTTGTCAAAGGATTTACAATTTACAACGAAACAGCAACACTCGTCCTCACAGAGTTTCAGAGTCATAAGCCGCACAAAGGTCGTCTAAAGCCGTCCAAAGCTCACAAAAGAAACTTTAAATTGCGAATCTGTTACAAATTAGTCTCACATAACATTAATAAAGGGCAAGTACGTGTTATTGCTTTACATAAACTTTGATACAAAGCGTAGGTTCTACAGAAAGTTACGGCGTCTTTCTTTAACTTCGTGTGTTTTTTCTATCTTGAGGGAAAAAGGGGCTTAGTGATAAGTCACTAAAGTAATGGTAATAAATAACAGGGTCCTATCAGCTATAACTTTATATAATACATAGAATAAAACAGTAGAGGCCATGTGCCTCTCTGCGTTCAGCGTGTGCGTCAGCGTCTGTCTGACTGACCATCTCTCTCAGGTGAATGAAAACATAAAATCGATTTAAAAACCTCCTTTATAAAGTTAGTTAAAATTAAACTTATGGACATTAGTTTTAACTTTAAACGGCACTTCTAGTAATGGTTTTATACTTTTTTATTTATATTCACATGGTATACAACGTTATCACTTTAAGTGAATAATCCAAACCTATAATATTTATCTTCTAGCTCTACTAGTAATTATTAAAGAATTGTGCTTTCTATCATCATCAGCTTAGCAATTTCATGGTAGATGATGACTCCAAGAACCTAACTAATATTTTTATAAGAAATGTTATGAAACACATAGCGTATACGTGTATTTAAAATGTTAAGATTTTTCTCGATCCTCGAAGAAACTCCTTTCGAATAACTTAATAACTATATAAAGAAAAGTATAGATGTAAAGCGTACAACCTCCTCCTTATTTGAAGTGGGTTGATAAATTATAATATCTGGCACTAGCACTTATATATTGTTGAGGAAAATAGTCTTCGTAGACGGACAGATAGACAGACGGATAACGGCGTGGTCTTATAAGTCTTACTTACGTATGTTTCTTTTGAAGTACGGAAAACTAAAATCAACACATAAGTACTCCCATAATATGAAAGGCTCACGTTCATGTGAATATAAAAATATATTTTAGTATCGCATTTCAAGCATATTCAAGTTACGAATGATTTCTTCTTCAAATTGCTGTTAAATTGATACAAGTGGGTTTTGGCCGCTCGTCGGTTGGCTGTTGCCTTCATGCCCCCACTTTTTATCACTTACTATCCACTTAAGCACTTTTTACTTTATTTTTGTAGGCATTTATATAGGTTTATTTTTGGCTTTTGCTAATATATATATATATATATATATATATATATATATATATATATATATATATATATATATATATATATATATATATATATATATATATATATATATATATATATATATATATATATATATATATATGTATGTATAGTACTATAATAGACTATGTATATCACTCCTTTTTCGGGCAGGAAAACGCCTGTCAGACTCGCTAGTTTTTTATATAAAAATATTTTTCTATCCTTAGTGAAGATTAACTGTTAAAAAATTTAAAAACTCGATACTTGTAAACAGAAATGGTGTGTCTGCTTCTGATTTCAAAATAAGTAATGAGTTATTTCAAGTGCATATAGCTATTTACACATTACTAAAACATAAAACAATATTTTTAATTTTTTGTCTGTCTGTCTTTCATTTTATTTGGTATGATCACAGGAACAGCTGAACTAAGTTTAATAAAACTTCCACTAGAAGATTGAAGAAGCTGTGGATCAACACTTAGGCTATAATTTATCAAGCGACAAGAAACTTGATGTTAAAATTTAATGTTTTAAAAATCATATACATAGGTATATGATAGTAATATTATGCAAACGAATTATTTTAATATGACCCCGAAACTACTATAGCGTTTGTCATAAAAATGTTTTTGCGGTAGGAGTTCCTTTAGCTGAGTAATTTCAGGCATATTGCGTGCTTTCATACTGAATACGCGAGGCGAGCTTTTATTAAAGTTTTGCATAGTAATATTTTGTATGTATTTTCCACCGGATGAAACTGGGATTTTTCAATGCAGCCGGTTATTTAAACTTTTGTGTGTTAATTTACTTATGGTTGATACTTTTTTTTATATTTTTCAAGACGCATTGTTCTTTTGTTTTATTTTAAAGTAAAAATTGCCTATCCCATAAATTATAAGTAAAGAGAAGTAAGGGCATTGTCATATATTTTCAAATCTTGCATTTACGATATATAAATCATACAGAGAACATCATATATACAATAATTATTTATGAAATAAATATTCAATAAACTAACTAAATATATTTTATGACACCACATATGACTATATTAACGCCGGTTCGATTCCCATTAAAAGATAATGAAATCATTTCATTTTCTTCGCTCTGGCAGCAAGGCGAGCGCGGCGTTGAGTTCCGCCACTATGCCAACACGCTATGCCTCGAAAGGCAAATATATAAGGATAGTGGAGATAGTGGAGAGAAGAAGAGTTAGCTTACGGTTCCCTCTACCTACCCTGTTATGTACGGGATACAGCGTGAACCTAAAATATATATGTATTTTATATATGTGTAATATTATTAATTTATCTTAAGACGAGTACCTTTACTCAAAGTATATTTATATATATTCTACATCAATGTATTGTATAAAGCAATATTTCTAAATAATTACTTAATACAAAGAGAAAAAGAACAAGTATCTAATGTGACTGCGTTTGTTACTATCCTATCTATTTAATGTATGCTCATTAACTGAGTCACTAAAAGCCACGCCATTATATTATTTAAAATATCTATTTAAAATCTTAATTAGAAATTATATTTATGTAGCATACTAGTTGTTACCCGCCTGAATGAAAAATAACACGGATATCGCGTTTTTAAAGCCTAGTGGCGTCATCTATTGGCACAGTCATTAATTAATTTTTAATTTTATATATTTGTTTTATTTTTTGGGAATGTGATGTTTTAACGTGGTAAAAAGTGGCCTGGGTACAGCCTCCTAACTACCTCCACATAAAAATCATACCATAACATTGCACCGTTGCGACGTGAAAGAAGGACAAACAAACAAACACACTTGCCCATCTAAAATATTAGTATTGATTAACACTTACTCCCGCTGGATAGACAATAAGAGAATCGTTGTCAAAACATATTGTGGTCCAAAAACAGTCAACTTATATCTCACTTCATCAAGACAGCATCAAATTTTATTTAAAAAAAGACAAAAGGTTTCGTTTAACGTATTAAGGGCCTGGGTGAACGTTTGAGGCACCCTTGAACGGCGTGCATAAAAAGTAAAGTCATCACTTTAAAAGATGCCAACATTGTGACTCTTTTCATCGTCCCTTAATATCACATTTCGAGTTAAAATATTTCTATATTTAATAATATTTTCAGTATATGATATTTATTAATAATATCTATATAGGGCTTTGATTTTTTTTGAATCTATGCTTTATTCCGCAATAGCAGGATAGTTCGAGAGTACCTAGTGTCATGACACTACTCTCCACGTTAAATCTTAAGTTAATACCTTGAAGTTAATACCGCGTTTGATTTACCAGAGGGATATAATAAAAAATAGCCTTTACACTTTTATTAATATTTAATCTACATCCTTGGTATTTAATTTATGACTATTTATAACTATTTACACTCATTATTTGCTCTGTCCCACTTCACCTCCATGGTCTTTTTAAATGATGATTGCAATAGCACAAATATTTAAAAAAAATGGTTCATTGATAAATTTAGAAAAAAACATCTTGTTGCGTGCAATAATTCATCTATTGTAGCAAAAAAAGTGTTTCAAGAGTCAAAAGTAACGAACAGAACGTTCTACCGCTAATAACAGAATCCATTACCGCACTTTCTCTATCCAGATCGGAAAAAATCGACTAAATTTGATTGAGAAAGTAAATAGTGGATATGGTCACAATGTTGATTAAATAAAACACATATTACAATATATGGCTAAATCAATAGCTTTAAAGTCATTTACAAAAATTTTACAAACTAAATAACAGATCTCAGATCACGTTTTAATATTAACATTGTAAAAAGAAACGCGAAGACATTCTGACCTAGAGAAAGAAAACGGGACGAAGCAATATCTTATTCTAGCAGTGTTTGCACTTGCACAATAAACAGTGGAAGAAATTCATTCCATTCACAGCCAGCTAGCGCATACAAGAGGGACTTTTTGAACTTAACTTTTAAAATGTTTGGTGTAAACAAATATTGATTTAAAACTGTTATCAATTGATTTCTTTGTATATGGTGTAGTTGTGAATTCCAATTTTACACAAATTCACTAAATCTTCAAAAGATATCTTCGAAAACCATTTAGCTCGGTAAATATTTATGAAAATCGCACTTTGTCTGACTGTAGTGGTATAATGAAATTTGAATAATGTTTTTCCCCCAGACTAGAAATCTAACCCACAATCATAGCAACCGATTACAATCGGTTTGTAGAATAAAGGCGTGTGGAGTTAAAATAGATCGATGAAAAATACCATCGCTGTCATTATTATCCTTTGACACATGAAAGTTGACTTGAAATATGAACTCAAATAGTGTAGATAACTTTTTCTATTAAATAAAACATCTATATAGCGTAGTGTTTATATTTTGCGTTATATAGTTTCTAATCATTTGAGCGCTGTGCCCGTTAGTTGGCAGAGCTGTCCACCACGTCTTATCGGAATAGTGCAAAAAAATTACTATTATTTCCTTGCTATTATTTACTACACAGCCATCACACTATAATATTACAAAGACAGATTGCGGGTTATACTTAACCAACTTACATTTGTCCACTCAAGCACATAAAGCATTGCGTTGAGTTCCATCACTAAATATGCAATGCCTCGAAAAAGGGGGAAAACTGAAGAGCGGAGTGTCTTGACACTAGGTTTCATTCATCTGATGCTGAAAACAAAACTACTATACTATAAACTATTGACGCTGAACTGGACAATGCGCTCGGAATTGCAATTTTTAGTAGCACCTCCCTACGTGTAGTACCGTCAGCAAAAGTATATTTTTTAATTTATTATCATATAAGTTATCTTTGTTGATATGTCCGTAATTATACAGATTTATGCATTAAACTAAATTTCAAAAATCACTTTTGTATGATTATTGTACTATTGTACTTATTAAATATTTCTAATTTTATGAAAATAATTTATTTAAAAGTTGTCAAATATTACATTTATAATTAAAATCAGCTGAAGCTAATTCGGCTATAATAATGCTGCGTAAGGCTTTTGAGAAGAGATGTTATTACGAAAACTGAGCGATTTAAAAAATATTTTTTTATTTACATAAAGCTCTCTTACTCTAAAAAAATCTTTAAAAACTGAACGTATCTGACGCTTCCAAAATCCTATTTAGAGTGAGTATTGAACATTCATATGTACCATCTTGAATATTACAAAAAAAAACAATTACCTTTATTATTTCCAAATATTAATTACTATACATGTACTAACTTAGTACTTACTTAGTACTAACCTTTTATTTGAAAGTACGGCAAAGTCCTCACCTTTCCTTATAATAGGTACATCTATATAGGTCCAGAAATGCTGCGTTTAGTTACTTAGTGCTGATTGTGGGTTACTTAAATTAATAAAAAAAAAACTTATTGTCAAATATAGAAAATAATTATTTATTTTAAATTTCACTTCAGTAAAACATTTTAAGATTAATATGAAACGTTCGTATCATTTGTATTGGTATCTGCTATTTTCAGATTATATAGAAAATTGTAATTTCAGCCAACCTTAACAATTCGAGATTGGCAGATTTTTTTTATCTATAACAAAAGTGGATTGAACAATGTGTTGAATTCAAATGTACATAATCTAAAATCGAATCTTATTTGAATGGAATCTTTAAATAATGATACGTATATCATTAATATATTTTTTTTAAGTGATATTTTTTTACAACGCATATGTACGATGATGTGGGATGTTTTTGCAGTGGCTTACTGTCCATATAACACGATTCGGGTTATATTTTGTAAATCTTATAAATACATTAATAATACTAAATAACAATTTCTTATTAATTACATCCTAAAAATTAAATATATATATATATAATATATCTCGCTTTTACCCTCCCTATAAGGCTCGGAAATCTAAAGTTTTACATTCACTTCTGACATGTGTACTTTGTACGAACGCAATTTTTATTAAGTACATACTGTAATACGTATATGGCAAAGTAACTTAACTGTGTATTTTGTCCATTTATTCGTTAATTAGACATAATATTTTCATAGTACGCCACTATCGTTACACAAGTTACTCTTGTGATCACAGTTATTAAATTAACATTTCAAAGTAGTGTGTCACTGTCAGTCACAACCGAAATTACTGAACGTAGAAGGCTGAAAATTGGCAGGATTGGGGTGTAGGTATGTTGGGTAATGCATTAAGAGATTATTTTGAAATTGCTAAGGAAATTTTACGCTTCCTTGTCTACGCATACGAAGTCGTGGGCTACAACTAGTATTTAATAAATTTGATGTAAATGTACATAAATGTTTTCAAGCGAAAATATAAGTTTTATATACATATTCAAAATAATTTCATAAATATAATTAATAAAAAGAAGCATAGTGCTCAGGAAGTTTGCTCGCTTGTTCACTTCAGTACTACTCAGTCACTACATCAGTCTGGTGTCAAGGCTGAATAAGTTTTATTTGAAATATATTATTTATATGACAATTAAATTAATTAAATACAAAATGTGGTCACGAGGAACTTAAAAAAATATTTAAATAAATTTGCATTTTATTTTACACAATTTTTATAAATGTATTTAAAATAAAATTTTAACCTCTCACAAAACTGAACAATGCGCGCAGAATTGCAATTCAAAGCGGCCATGCTCAACTCAACGACTCTAGTCTACAGTCAGCAAAAAAGTGTTTCCATTTTTTCTTTTTTACTTTCAAACTTTGCTATTAAAGAACTTGTTGCTAATTAGCGACTTTTCTATGTTAATTTTATGAGATTTTATATTTGCTTGCAATGTTGAAAGCTTTTAAGCAAATAATAATTATATTACTTAAAATTTTGAGGAAGAAATCTAATTTTTTAAGACACTTGGTTCTCCACTTTACAGTTGATGATACTGACGGTCACGGAAAAGGTGTGATGTCATCGTAAGAGGGCTTGTATCTTCATATCCCTTTAGGTGAACCTCTTCAGGTTGATGCTGGTGGAAGAGGCGAAAGAAAGCTATATTAATTCTTCTTCTTCTAGGCATTAGTCCCGGCTTTTGCCAGGGTCTGCCTTCCGACTGAGCCTACTCCACTTTGCACGGTCTTTAACATCTTCAGTGGATAATTTATTGGCTCTCATGTCTTGTGTCACGACATCCAGCCATCGCTTGCTTGGGCGGCCGGGTGGTCTAACTCCAGGGACAGACGTGTCAAGGCACTTCCTTCCGACATAGTTCTCAGATCGGCGCATAACATGGCCATGCCATCTCAGGCGACGCTCTTGGAGCTTATCCACTACGTCACGGACCCCAAGACTACCTCGAATGAATGTGTTGCGTATGCGGTCGGACCGCGTCACGCCACACATCCATCTCAGCATCTTCATCTCCGTGACGTGAAGCTCCTGAGTGTGCCGAGATAATGCTGGCCAACATTCGCTGCCGTATAGAAGAACTGGTCGGATCATGCTCTTGTATATCAGCCCCTTGAGTTTGGGCGGTATTCTGCGATCGCAGACCACACCAGTGACCTCCCGCCATTTGGCCCAAGCAGCGCTAGCCCGGGCGTGGACATCGTAGTCAATGCTTCCAGACTCGTGCATAATGGATCCAAGGTACCTGAACTTCTCCGACTTAACGGCTGGCTCAGGCCCGATGTGGATGGTGCTCGAGTCTGGGTTCCCGCAAGCCATGTACTCGGTCTTCGACACATTCAGTTTGAGACCACCGTTTTCAAGCGCACCCTTCCAGGCGTTCACTTTACGCTCCAGCATCAGTCGGTTCTCATCGATGAGTACTATGTCATCGGCATACATCATCAGCCACGGAGGCTGGCATTGGATGTCAGCCGAGACAGTATCCAGCACTACATTGAATAAGAACGGACTAAGAGCTGAGCCCTGGTGAACCCCTACTGTAATCGGGAAGGGCTTGGTGTCGCCAACAGCGGTCCTAACCACTGAAGCGGAGTCGTTGTACATATCTCTGATAACCTCAATATAGGCTTCAGGGATCCCCTTGGATCGCAATGCCCACCAGATACACTGACGTGGCACACAGTCAAAGGCCTTCTGCAGGTCCAAAAAGGCCACATGCAGAGCTCTCCTTTTTTCCCTGTAAGCCTCCATCAAAGTTCTGAGGGCAAAAATGGCATCCATAGTGCCTGATCCTGGTTGAAACCCATACTGAGACTCAGAGACAGTACATTCTTGGCGGAGCCTGAGGCCGATCATTGTGGCTCATAATCTTAATGCCCCTATAACTACCGCAATCCTGAACACTGCCCCTTCCTTTGTAAATAGGGATAACAAAGCTTTGCCGCCACTGATGTGGCATCTTTCCAGTATTCTAGTAAGAAATTCTAGTAAGAAAGCTATATTAATTATTTTAATTAATTATAAATTAATCGTGTTGCATCGATTTGGTTAGGGTCTTTTAGTTAATCCCGGTGTGCGTTGAAATATATATCTATATATAATAGTACTGACCTATTACGTAGAAGTTTACTTAAATACAACCATCCATCTGTAAGACATATCATAAGCATAGATGAACTTAGATTAACTACTAAGTAAATTATCAATTGAAAATAACCATAATATAATTTTTATACTCAACTATACAAACATAATCACATTCTAGCCATTATTAATGCATAAATTATTATAATATTCAAGTTATACAAATAGTCCAATAATTTTTTTTCTGACGCTCCACACAATTGATGCTAAGCGTCACGTCTGCGCGACCTCGTAACGTCTATTTCGCATGCTGCCCCTTTATTGTCTATTATCCTTGCGATCCTAGTCTTTTATTATTTAATTGTTTAGTAAGTTTTTGTTGTACATGGTCATATTATGTAATCTGCTTAAAAATATGTTATATATCGTTTTTTATAACATATGTCTATATGTATGTTGTGGACTTAGCATCATCTCATCATCCTTTATCCCGCATGAATCTCGAAATAAATAGAACCTCGAAATCCAACAATTCCTCGCTGTAGTAAGGTAAAGCACGCTTTAAAGCTCCCTAAGTTCCCTCATCGAGCTTTTGACTTTCGTACAGTAGTCTAAAGTTATAGTGGCTTTGTAAATTACTATAGTATTATAATGATTTTTTTCAACAAAAGATAAGGGCTATTGGAATTTATTGTCTAATCAATGTCGTATTTATATTATGTTAACCAATAACTTTAATGCTATAATAAAAAGTTAGGAAAATGTGCAATACAAAACCCAACAGTAAACATAATTATAATAAAATGAGCTATAATTGTAATTGTAAATGCAAATAAATTCATCAGCAAAAAGTAAATTCTCAGTTGTTTCCCGGTTCTTTACATTAACTAAGAATACTACCTCCCTACATACCAAATTTCATATTTGTATGCCACTATCAGTTATCTCAGAGTTATTATGTTTTTAACATCTGACTCAAAAATGATCAAGTTAAAATACTTAGGTATATATACAGTATTGTAAGCTTCATGCTGTTTCCCATAAACAAAAGGGTACGCAAAGATGACCTAGCGTTACAGTGTTCTCTGTTCATTGTATCACTTGAGCCCGGAAATAAAAATAATTCTTACCCCGAGTATTAAACATTAAAATAGTGGCTTGTAAAATAAAACATGCTAAGTGATTCGTTCAATAATTTCCAGGTTGACGGAGTATCACTACATGGGGTTACTAACCATAGGGCGGTGGCGCTGCTACGCGACGCGAGGGGACCCGTTGTACGTTTGAAAGCTTTGAGGTATGTCTTTATTCTTTTTTGGGATTACCTATGATACTGTCGTAATAATTTTGGATTTCATTAATGTCGAAAGCGTTAGTTTATAAAATTGATGGAGAATGTGTGCAGAAATGTTCAAATTTATTACCCACTTCAACAAAATAAATATAAAAGAATATCGAAATTAAAGAATTAATATGTATTAAATGGTGGAACAGAAAAATTAAATTAATTAATTCCGCCAGTGATGATAGAATCCACAACCAAGTCAATTTAATTCATTCTTCAATAAGTTCATTAACAATTTAATTTTTTTACCAATTTACAGATATCTTCGTGGTGCGGGGTTTGAGAGGCTACAAAAGGCACTCGCGGCTCAAGACGGGCGGAGATCACCGATAGCGCCTCCTAGCCCTTCTGTTACCTCTCTTGCCAAATATAGTTTTAGTGTGGTAAGTATTTTTTGTAATGTCAAAAAAAAAGTATTTTTAATAAAAGGTAACGGACTACGGGTCCTGTAATAAAAAAATATATAGTTTTTTTATTAAGTATCTGTAAGGGAAGTATACTTTAAATTTTGTTCTATATTTATATAAACCTTAAATCGGATAAAAAATGATGGCTTCATGAAATAAAAGTTTTTAATATTAAAACTTAATTACTTTTAGTATTTTATTGGATCGTGTCGCCTCTTGCAAAGGACTGTTCCGGCGTGCTCTGACCATTAACTACTTGAACGTATAGCTTTAGCCACACTTGAACGTAAGTGGTTAGAACGCTTGGATCGTTACCAAGAAGAGTAGATTTGTGACAGGCTACGCGCAAGTTTTTACACAATTTCCTTATATTTGTATATAACAAACCATAAAAATTATGGGATATAAAATTTCATATAATTTTATTTAACTATGAGAATTTAATTTTATTTACCTATATTTTTCTCAGTACGACGAATCAACAGTCATAGAAGCTGAGCCCGACTCGCAAATCGAACCCCACCTCCCCTCCCCAACATCACCGTCAGATGAAGCTGAAATCGTGATAGGACGTGACGATGATATATCAGAACGGGAAATACGTCGGATACAGGACAAGTGGCGGGACATACTGCGCGATGAGCCAGATTGGCCGGGACATCAGTATCAGTATGATGTGATTGTAAGTTTTCTTTTAATGTTATCTTGTTTGAAATTCAAGATTGCCAGTCATAATTTTAGTCGTTTTATATTAGATTTAAGTTACAGTTAGTTAAGGAGAGGGCTACCTAGCGCTAAAACACACCTTTGCCCATTTTCCGATGGTAGAGGTATTCAACGCCGCACATGCCTTCGTATTAGTGCGAGAATGGATCCTGATAGGGATAGAACTCATAACTGTCGCTTCCTAAGCAATAGTACTATATAAATCAATCTCGTATTCCCAGGTCGGCACAATAATG
Source organism: Dione juno (assembly GCA_037127375.1). Classification (NCBI taxonomy): domain Eukaryota; kingdom Metazoa; phylum Arthropoda; class Insecta; order Lepidoptera; family Nymphalidae; genus Dione; species Dione juno. The sequence continues at coordinate 1,606,300 of JAXRJS010000077.1, forward strand.
AAGAACAAAGATACTGGTCTAGGCATATCCCTAGAAGGCACAGTACGTGTGGTTGCCGGAAAGGAGGTCCAAGCTCGGCATTATATTAGAGCTATCGCGCCCAATGGACCGGTCGCAAAGCTGGGATTGTATAAAGTTGGGGATGAATTATTAGAGGTAAGTAAAAAAAAACAACTAATAAGAGCAGTTAAATTAATTGCCGGCTCTTATCAGCATAACTACCTTTTCCTTTCAAGGTGGTTTTAGCGATATGTGCATCCGATGATTCTAAAGAGTACTCGAGCTTTTTAGAGTACAAAAAGAAACTTTTCAAGTAATATTATCAAAAATGTAACTTTAAACAATTAGACTTAATTCCTGCTCCACATTTAGTATTATACGGCTTGCAGTCTGTTATATAAATCATAGTATTTTATAATTGCGTTCACATAAAAATTTGAAATCTTCTCTATTCCAAGAAAGGACTCCACACTTTAGTGCCAGATATTAACTTCAGGTTGATACCTACTCCGATCTTGATTACATATACTTAGGTTATTAATGGCTTGGAGATTGTGGAGGCTCGGAAACCCTAAAAATAAATAGGCCCTTATAATTTCAGGTAAACGGCTGGCGGGTACTGGGAGTGCATCACGTGGAAGTAGTAACTCGTCTACGCGCTGTTAAGTCACCTGTTCTACTCGTGGTAGTCAGAAAGCGGAGTGAGCCGGAGCCGCGGGTGGACACTAGTTTTTCTAGGGTATGTTTATTGGTATTTAGTATATAGAAAAAAAATTGTCTCTGAGATCATTGTGATTCGATCCCCATTCGAGGGAGTGACTTAATTTTATTTCTACACTGATAGGTCTTCAGAAAGCACGGTCTTCCAATATTCAAATCACAATGTCTAGAAAATTTTTAACTTCTTGCAAGTTCAATAATTTATTTTGTATTGTAACTTAAAACATCATAAATAAAAAATATATAGAGAAAAGATATCCGGTACCCATCTTAATAGCATTGATTCTTACACACTGGAACTCAATGCATTGTTTTATATAATAAGATGGAAGAACGCATATTGTTTTACAATTTTGAAAATTTCTCGCATATAGGACCCTTAATTAAAAGGCATAACTTTACGTTCTATATGTAATCACCTAATCTAGTGCACTAGAAGTAGAATCACCAGTTAATGTACTATTTTATTCTTTACAGAACAGTATAGTGGGAGGTAGCTTGCAAGACCTACTGGCTCCACCTCAGAGACTAATTAAGGCGAAATCTGAGAGTTCCGTAGCGTCTCTATGTAGCGCTACAACTGTATTATCTGCGGGGCACAACCACGATGGTAATATCTTGTTTTTGATTTCCCGCTCTAATAAAACACGCTGACGTAATTGATAAAGATAAAGATAAATTTATTTCTCTTCCACAAACAGTCTCAATCTTAAAATATTGAGTCATTTGGAAGTAGAAAAGAGTGTTTTGACACTAGATTCTCTCTGCATACACTGTTGATTATTTGGCTTATTTACACAAATCGAGACGTTCTGTTTGGATAGGTTTTTAACGTTAATCTTTTTGTATCCTGCTTATTGCAGGCTGGGCAGTGAGAAACGACCTTTTGTATCTATATAAATATACCTAGTGATAGATACTCCGTTCTCCGCTTTTTGCCTTTTGAGACATTCCTTGTTGAGTGCCAGAACTCAACGCCCCGCTTTGGCTTATTATCAGAGTGAGGAATATATGTAGAGAACTATTATTTATATTTACTACAATATTATAATTAAACTATTTATCAATTATAAATATAAAGTTTTTATAAATACATAAAACTTTCATAAATACATACATAATATTATTCAATAGAATTTATATATTTTATTTTAACTGTCGACTGAGCCGGAACGGAGATGTCGCGTCCTCATCTACCCTCTGATAGATTATTAGAATGGTAACTAACAGTCGATGCTAGCCAGTCGGTGCGCACTTCTGTTTTGTATTATATGTTAGTGTTTCTTACAACTTATATGTTTATACAATATGTACTATTAAAGTGGTGTTAATTATACTCAATGCTGACTCTTACTCTTGAATTCCTCTCCATCAACACTACAAACACATCGATTGTGTACCTGTATAAAAATTTAATTTTATTTCAGAATTCTGTTCTGATGATCTGGAAAGGAACAGGTCGAGGTCGTTAGAGCCGTTAAGCGGTCTCGCGATGTGGAGCGACCAAGTAGAGTACATTCAGCTGCAGAAGGAAGATAGAGGACTTGGCTTCTCAATTTTGGACTATTTGGTTAGTATTTACTCACAGTTAACATTATTTTATAAAAGAAAATGGTGTGTTTGATATTTATAATGTGTATTGTATATTTTCAGACTGTTTTGTTTTATCGGGTTAAATATTTTTTTTTAAATAAAGTGTAATATCATTCCATGAAAGGTGCTGTAATTACAATACAATGGACATTACATCCTAAACAGAAAAACCACTTGGGTGAGGTACTGTCCTCTTAGGGCTTAAGTGTGCGTTGAGCAATTTCGGGTACTCGATTGCTAGAGCTGTTTGCCGCGCACTCTGCAGATCAGGCAGATATGCTAGTGGATCGATTGCAAGTAGTGCAAGAAGGCGTAGCTGTAGTGTCCAGACCCTGTAAAAATGAAAACCTTAAAGTTATTAGATCTGAATGACTCAGTGTCTGTTTCAGCGTCTGAGCTTCGCCCTGACCCTAGAGGTATTATGACAGCGGTGTTGCGGTGCTAATATGAAGCCGCAAAGACTATCGCATTATGTAAGGGTCGGATTTGAGTAGGCTATAGATCTGCCAAGGTCCAGGTTTTAGAGGAGCGTCCTTTGCGATGCTACAAATGTCTGGCACTTGGACACGCCAGGCCGCACTGTCCTTCAACAATTGTTAGGGAGCACCTATGTTTCCGTTGCGGTTATGAAGGGCACAAGTATTGCACTTATCGTGCTGCGCCTCACTGCATGGTATGTACAGACGCAAATAGACGATATGAACAATTAGTCTTTCAAGGAGTTAGAACCGCTTGGGACCAGAGTCTCCAATAGAGCCGGGGACCGTCAAGTCGTAGAGGAAGGTGCTACGTCATCATAATGGCTACTAGACCATTCCGCTAGAACGCTGGACTTACTACTGCAGTCTATGGCGGAGTTGAATATCGACGTTGGCGTTGTCTGTGAGCTTTATATTGTGAGCCCTATCATCCTCGTTTGTTGGCTGATTTGGATGGCTCTGTCGTCGTCAGGACTAGCTCCAGTATTCCCCTCAAAGCATGAGAAACAGGGTTGGGATATACAATGGTAGAGTGGAAAGAATACATCATAGTACGTGTACTTCTCTCCTAATCGCAGTCTGGCGGACTTTGAGATCTTTCTTGACTCCGTCAGACATGCAGTTAGTCGACAGTTGCCGAGAAAAATCATTGTCCTAGGTGACTCTAATGCCAAGACCCGTGCGTGGCGGAACCCCACATCAAATGCAAAGGGCAAAGCTGACTATCCCTTTTAAACGTGAGGACATCATTTACTTGTGTGCGGCACAACGAGGGGTCCGTAGTGGACCTATCTTTCGCCTCTCCATCTGTTGGTGAGTAGAGGAGTAAGCGAAAACTTTGTCGGATCACCTATACATTTGAGGTCACTACTGAGCCAGCGGCGGTAGCTCAAAATAGGAGCACATCTCGAAGGTTTCCGAGGTGGGCTATCAGCCGGCTTAATAAACAGTACGCCAAAGAAGCTGCGATTGTGGAGAAGTGGTGCTTTTAGGGAAGTAGGGATGTGGATCTGTTGGCCAACCGGATGCAATGCCGAGATACCGGCGGAAGCCAGGCTTGTGCCACCCAGAATGGCCCATTTCTCCTTAGCGGTGAGGACTATTCGGGGCTACCGTACATTGTCATCGACGGTAGCTACAATATTGGCCGGCGATCCGCCTTGGGAGTTAAAAGCGGAAGTGGCCGCCAGAGTTCACGCAGAGTGCAGGTTTGGGGTCTTGACGTTTAAACTGATGCAGGTTTTGACGGGGTATGGTTGCTTCGGCAAATACTTTAGATTTCACGTAGGTAGATGTCGCCAGCGTGCCACGAATGTGGTGCCTCCGTCGATTGGGCGGATCACACTTTAGCTGAATGCACACGCTCTGCAACGATCGATTCGTTCGATTTGAATGTCTCCGGTTAGGTGGAAGACGGAGAATGGTTATATGGCAGGTTTTTATATCTTAAATGTGTCAGATACCTTTGTAGATACAAAAGTGTAGAATATGATATTCACTCGATTTTTCCCAGTCTGGTTAAATTAAACAATAATTGTGGGATCTCTCCATAATTGAAATATACGGATCAAAATATAACAAGTATGTGTCCGCCCAGGACCCGTCCGAGCCCGGCAGCTCCGTGATAGTGGTGCGCTCCGTGGTGGGCGGCGGCGCGGCGGCGGCGGACGGGCGGCTGGCGCCCGGCGACCGCCTCGTGTCCGTCAACGGCCGCGACGTGTCGCGCAGCCCGCTGGCCGCCGCCGTCGCCGCCATCAAGGGCGCCCCCAGAGGTAGACGATCGATTCGAACTTCAACAAAAATAGACAACATAAACAAAAATAAATTCAAGAGGTGCGGGTTCGAGTCCGGCTACATTTAAATATTTACTAGATTAAACATTTTTTATTCTCTTAATGTGTTAATAACTCTTTGTAATTAAAATATATATAAATTTCATTTATCCACCTCAATAAACATGTACAAAATGTAGAAGCGTTCCGAAACAATATGTCGTAAATAGTATAACCCTTAAAATGTCAATATTTAATTTTAATATTGCTTTGTTAGCGTTTGAGACAATAATCTGTTAAACGTTTAGTTGCGACTTGACAAATATTTTATAATCCGTATAGAGATTGATTTTGCTACAGTGTGCCAGGTTTTGCGAGATAGAGTAAGTACTAAAATAATAAAGAATGTATAGGAGTCTACCATAAGACAACTAAAGGCAGAATCATCATCAATTGAAGAAAAAACAAGTTTTAATTGTTTTTTTTTTTTTGATCTTTCAACCAGTACGTTGGATCCCGCATACATTGGCTCTTATCTACAGACATTATTCAACAAACTCAGCTATATATCTGTTATATTTGTATGTAAATATATATTACGGCATTCGGCTCGTGTTTATTAAAAATATTTATATAGTGGAATTTGTTTATCTTATCTCGATTAACAAAATGAGTACAATTAGAGGTTGTATTTGCATTTCTCACATTTAACGATAAGACAGTGATAGTGTGAGGTTCTAGTTTCCTGCGTTAATGAAACATAGTTACATAATAGGTGTTACAACAAATTGGAATGAAAAATTGTGAGTTTTTTTTGTTATACTTTTATTTTGTAGTAGCATTTGTGGGTTAACTTGTCGTTTCTACTATTATACTATGGGGGAACCCAATCTCGCGTTTCTATCTAGATCGGATCTCAATTTTGTGCATTAAGTATTGTAGGCGCCTTGCCTCCACAGGCGCAGTCACCATCGGCGTGGCCAAGCCGCTGCCGTGCAGCGCCGGGGCGGGCGGCCGCAGCGCGCACAGCAGCCAGGTCAGTCCGCGCCAGCCGGGAATAGTCTATCTGTTATTGTTGTACTAAACTAAGTTTTGGGTTCATTTCAATTTATCTTCCTTGTTAGCCGGAGAGAATCTAGTGCCGTATGAGCAATTATTTAATAGAATATAAAATCTTAGTCAAATCTTTAATATTTGACACGCTACCTTAACCTTTAAAATTAAAATCGCTTAAAATTCTTGACTGAAAATATGTACAAAGATATCGCTAACATTTTCTACATAATAATTTAGCATATTTAACACACTGGATGACTCAGTCCAAGAAATATGACGTAATTGATTAGTTTTTTGATTAATAAAAAACACGATAAAAGCAGATTTGCTTTTCTATTTTTATCAATTATTCTAAACTACATTTATAAAAAGGAAATAAGTTTTTTGTTTTTTTTATTCCGAAAGTAAAATGAGTCAATTTGTAACATGAATTTGTGTATATATATATATATATATATATATATATATATATATATATATATATATATATATATATATATATCTTCTTCTTCTTCTATATATATATATATATATATAGAAGAAGAAGAAGAGAGTTATATATACATATATAGAAGTAGAGGTTATATATACATATATATATATATATATATATATATATATATATATATATATATATATATATATATATATATATATATATATATATATATATATATATATATATATATATATATATGTGTATATATATATGTATATATAACCTCTACGTTGATCTTCGTAGAGTTACTTTTTAAATTGTGCCTAGAATTTGAACGCGTTTCAATTTATATATGTTTTATATGTGTTGTGTGATTGTACACTGATGGGAAACGTAAAGTAAGTTCATTCGTGCTTACGCTTCTTAATGCCGCTTAGAGCAGTATTTATTTACAACAGCATTCTGACATACATAATAAGTATTTTCAAATTATTTTAATTAATTTTGTACAGTAAAGGGAATTACCGCTCTAAGATATTGTTTTAATTTACGTTAACAGTTACGTTTTGAAGTTTTCATTTAATAGTTTCCCTTTAGTGTGCAATGCTTATTTTAGAGTTAAGATTGCTTAAATATTTTTTTTTCTGTCGTGGGTGTATTGTAAATTTGGCCATTTTATAAAATGATGATTCAGAAATATAATGCAATTTGGGCAATTTTATAATATAACCACTACATATAAACATATAAAAATAATGGTTTCAAATGCTTGTATGCTAATGTGGTATCGCGCTCTCAATATAAAAAAGGCGATAGACAATTTTAATTTAATTAATTGAAATGTATTCTCTTGCAGAGATTAGAATATTTCACAAAGATTCTCCGCCTCATCATGTCTCTGCACCGCGATATAATGGAGCTCCAGCTGCAGTGCCAGGATGTAATCGACTCGCCGTTCCGAGTCCCGCCGAAGATTAAAGCGGAAATTATTATGAAATGACAACAACAACAGGAGATATGTAATCTTAGATAATAGTAATAAGCCGTAATGTTATATAGAAGTCGCAAGTTCTGTTCCCGTGCAATGCAAATATTTGTTAATGTAATGTCACATTTAAAAACACTCTTTTATTTTGCAGCGATATTATATATAAGTAAAAAAATATGATTTTATAAAGTTTAATATATTACATATATTTGAAAACTATTGAAAAATACTAAATAAATATTATGCAACATTGGAAGTTCATCGTAGAGAGTTCATCGTATGATTTACTCACTCTAGCAATAAATTATTTTATTAAGGTGAAACAAATAACAGCGTTGAGCTCCGCCTCGACACGCCACGTCCGGAGCTAGGCGGGCGGGCGGTATGTAGCGAGCAGCTGAACAGTCCCGCCTCTTGAAACAAGTGTTACTTTTATATAGACATAGCTTTATATATTTATTTATTTGAAATATACGTACATGTCGTCGGTTTTATGCTGACTTGAGTCTACCTACTGAAAGTATAGAAAGACAAATTCCACAAAAAAATAATATTGACGTATTATTTGAAAATTCTAGAGAATAATAATGTGTTATTTAATGACTATTTCTTTTGTTTCATTACAAACATTCGATACAAAAATACATCATTCGATACAAAAATTAAATATTATTAAGGCTTAATGGATGTCCTGCCAAAATATTTCAATTAAAAATTATATATATATCTACATATATATATATATATATATATATATATATATATATACATACATATATATAATATATATATATATATATATATAGATATATATATATATATATATATTTCAATTAAAAATTATATATATATCTACATATATATAATAAGTTAGCAATCAATGTGTAGTCAATTTTAAATGTGATAACGTAGATTGATGTTATTTATATAATGTGTATTAATAAATGAATAATTATATTTTATGTAGTATGTACAAAGTGAAGCAACAGTAGCTTAGGCCGAATATAGATGGGTGTGCAGGATATCTTGTATCAAACAGGTGTGCTATCAAGTACAGCTGCAGTACTCGTGCACTACAATGCTGAATTACTACCGCATCTGCCACACACAGACAGAATGAATTTGTTGTTATCAGCTTTGCTAACAAGATAACACGCGGCGTTGAGTTCCGCCCCTTAACACGCAATGTCTTAAAACTAGACAGAAATTTGAAAACGTAACCTTGCCATAGCACAAGGATAATTGTAACTAAAAAATATATAAAAAATATAGGTTAAGAACAGTAAATAAAGTTATATTTTATTGCACAAGCTCCAAGGCTTATTAATAGGTAATTTTCAAACATATCATAGATTTATAAGTAAATGGTAATTTTAATATAATAGAAATAAACAAATAAAATAAAATCGTTCTCTCTTAAGTGTGCAAGAGTGAATAAAAGTAATTTTAAATAACAAAAAAAATTTAATATTGTAAGACTGTTTTTAAACGTTAAATGAATATATTGTTTATAATTTTTTAAATTTAGTTGGAATAGGTACTACTAGAAAATGTCGAGGCCCTTTAAAATCAAACATTATGTCCGGAACCCTTGTATCCTTACAATCGGGAGCATCCGAAGGTAAAAGCCCCTGGCCATGGCCCTTGTGACAAACGGAAAGAACTGCTTATGAAAATCTCTTTTCATTTTACTTCATATGATTTTTTATTAATTTTAAATGACTGTTAACTAAGACTTAATTATGACGGGTATATTTATATAATTAATAAAATTTATATATCGTATTGTTATTTTGTGTTTTTATGTTATTTTATTTGAAATAAATTAATAGTATTTAGAATAAATAAGAATAGTTAATCGTAAATTTGTTAATAGATGGTGAATATTTTTGATGTTTGTTGCTTAGAAGGCTAAAAAACTTGAATGTTATTTGCTTTGTTGTGTGCTCAAATAAATGTTTTAAAAATATTATTCGTTTTATTTTAAAAATAATTAAAATAACATAAGTTTATTTTAATATATACATTTACAATTAAGCAATTTAATTAAGATACTAAAACAAAATATGTTTTTTTTCTTAGGAATGTGTCAATTCGCTGGCTTCTGACGATCACACGGGAATGGACTCCTTTCATGAATGTTTACAAGAGTACGGCGAAGGTTTGGAAGTTGTACAAATATGCTTGGAACCTGAAGAGTCATCTATGAAAGATGAAGAGTTATCGGTGTTGGCTGATATCAGCTTTGACGATTGTAAAAAAGACACTATAAATGAAAATGGTAAAATTGCTACAGATATTAAGGTTGAAACTGAAAAAGTCAATGGTGTGACAGACCTTAAGTCATCCAAATCTGACGAGTCGTTAGATGACGATATGACAATGACCGAAGATGATGTCATGTTGGGTCCCAGAGAGCTTACTATAAGAAGCAAATCAGCTGACAGAAAAGGAACTGAAGAAAGACCTCTATCAAGACAACAGAGCAAAGACCTATCGACTTCAGACGAAATGGTCTTCGCGGTAACACCGACTGGACTTGAGAGGATTAGTTTCGAAAAATATTGGAAAGAATGTGATATTAACAAGGTTAAAAACAAAAATGACGAGGACTGGAAGGAGTCTACCAATACACCGACCGACGACACCGCAACTTTCTACGATGCGAGCGCAAACATTACCGTTCAGGAGCAAAATAATCTGTTGTATATCGATCACGATGTTGTAATCGACGGTTACGAAACATGTCTCGATGACGACCCGTCGCTAAGGTGTACAGAAAAAAGCGAACATAAAAACAACGGAGATACCGAGATCAAAGAAACGGATAAACACGATAAAATAGCTATTAGGTACAAAGACAGCGATACGTGTGCCAAATCTATTAACGATCAGAACACTGCCAATACTGATGACGAAGTGTCCTCGTATGGCCGCCCTTATGTGGAGGAGCATATAATAAAACAAATGAAATCCTTAAGAATAGAACCCCTAAATGTGAACATAGGAACAAAGAAATCAAGAAAGAAAAGTCCAACGAAACCGTCCAAAAGCGAACGACGCTGCGTCGAATATTACAACGATCAGGCGGAATGTTTGAAAGAGATAAGACAGAAGGAACTTGAAAAGAAAGTTAAGAATAAAAAAGAGAAAATGAATATGCATAATAGTATTAGTTGCAATAAAATGAATAAGAAATTGTCAAAGGCACACGAGCCGAGTGAAGATTCAGATCACGGACCAAATTACGTAGCAGGCTGCCACAAGTGCTTTTTAGAGAACTACGCGTACGAACTAACCAAAGCGTATATAGCAGAGGCTGCTGACTGTAAATATTGTGAAGTTTTAAGAGACATGTTAGACGTACCAAAAACATTGCCGAGCAGGCGCCTTTCTGCCCCGGCGCTGGTTAACTTGGACAGCCCTGGGTCGGACACTGAGGACGAAGATTACTTGACAGTTCCTGTTTCTAAAGACAGGAGAAGATCCACTGGACCATTGAAATTTCCAGTGCCTTCGCGAAGATCTAGGTAAGCAAATGTTTTTTTTTAATTTCCATGCATAAAATTAAATGCTTAAATATTATTATTCTTAAAATAGACGTAAATATAATAGATAACAAAAATGAAATAAATGCCATTTAGTATATATTGGATTTATCTATATATATATATATATATATATATATATATATATATATATATATATATATATATATATATATATATATATATATATATATATATATATATATATATATATATATAGATTTTTGCAAACATATCCCTAGAAATTCTAATTAAATTATAAATCACTTCGCCAATGTCACGTTTTATGGAAAACCCGTAAGGAGGAGTTTGAAAGATGGTTTTTCACCTTTCTAAGATACTAACACGAAATACGATAAAAGACTGGCTTATTTAAAGGAATACATGCAAAGTCTATCTAGTAATCATACATCAATATAAAAAATCATTTTAAACTATTGCATTATCTAACAAAAGGTACGGACCATGTTTCTTTAAAAAAAAAACTCGTTCAAAGATATTGCATGCTAGATTGATAAGTAAATTCGTCATATTTATCTTTACCATTACAAAAAGAATTATATGTATAATTAAGCCTATACTTTTTATTATTTAGACTATATGTGTAATTAAGTGGTTTTTATTTAAATTAGAATTTTTTATTACATAGTATTATAAATATATATTTACTAAACATATTAATTTCTATACAACTTTATTAATTAACATTTTTCACTTTGATTTGTAATCAATCTCTGTCAGGCAACCTCCAGTAAGTTGCTATTAAGCAATAAGGCCGCCTTTTGTACAATTTCTGTTTCTCGTATCTTTTTTTTTGGTGTATGTTTTCTTGGGTGTACGTTACAGGAAACTTAAAGCCTTAATCAGTAAAAATTACAACTGATCCTTCTATATTGGCTCTCTAAACATATATAGTAGAAACTTATTGTATAAAAGTATAATAAGTCGCCTCTGGGCAGATCTTAAAATCGGCGTCCTCTTTTTTAGGATTCTGTTCTTCAAAAGAAAAAACTACTTCTCCTACCCACATACCATATAGCTTTGAAGACAGTTCACTCCAAAAGAATTCGAAGTCTATATATGACTATATTCTATATATGACTATATTCTATATGAATTATTCTATATATGACTATATTCTATATGACTTATTCTATATATGACTATATTTTATATATGACTATATTCTATACATGACTATATTCTATACATGACTATATTCTAAGTGCGTCATAGAAACGTCTTTACATAAATACGTTCATATAATAGACCCTAACAAGCCCTTATCACCACATGCCTATGACGTTATATTTGCTAAAAACGTGACACTTAATGCGATGAAGCCTAACCAACGAGGACGAACTTCTTACAAGGTATTATTGATATTTAATATTTATCAATAATATTGTAGTTTATAGTAAAATATCATATATTAATCTTGAAAATTACTAATACTCTTCAAATTCCGGACCGGCGAAGTTATGTACATAAGGTTAAATAAGTAAATAATAGTCATGTAATTTTTTGTATACCGCACATAGCAGCGTAGGCAGAAGGAACCTAGTGTTAAGACACTCCTCATGTTCCTCATTTTCGTGTTCAACGTGTTGAGTGGCAGAAATCAACACGCGTTGCCTGTTGCCAGAGAAAAGAAAAACAAAATAATGAGTTCTCGTAGGCAGCCCCCCCCCCCCGGCGGACAGACGACCTGGTGAAGATCGCTGGAAAATAATGGATGAGGGAAGCCCAAAACCAGTCTTAATGGCGCACAATTCAGGATGCCTTTGTCCAGCAGAGGATGTCTCCCGGCTGATATTATGAGGAATCGAACCCACAAACCACAAACGTTTTCAGGCAGAATGAGCTTCTGCGGCGCGACAGTCCTCAATGTTATTTTACTATGCTAATACTTTATATAAAAAAATTATAGTAAATATTTTTTCAAAATACCTATGACGTAAGAGAAATGGCGGCCCCAAAATACTCAAAATTGATGAATCAATTTAATCAACGAGATTGGATGAAGAATCTCAGCTTCGTGCTTCCAAGAGAGCCAATAACTCAGTGTTATATAAACTGTCAACTGGTGTAAAATTAAAACTAATTAATTAAGAATAGAACTTGTTAATTGCTACATACAAATATGTTATATACGATAAAATATTTTTATTGTTTTATGAATTATCGTATCCATTTTATGAATTAAAAACTTATATTCCCACAAGCACGTTCCACTTATACAAATTAAAATAATTGATAAAGCTTAATATAGTTAGCTTTGTAATTCTTATGGGAATATTAACCTTTTATAGTAGAATTGTTTCATTACGGTAGTAAGGTCGATCGGTTCGTGTAATACATTAAATTTATGGCAGCTTTTAAGCTGTCTACTCTGCTAGAAAGCATCACGATGTGTGTAATTGTAGGTTGTTTATGTTGAAGTTATTAATTAATATTGTTTTATTTACATAGAGAAAACAAGTCCATTTACGATAAAATCTACATAAGTTTTTCTGTAGTTAATTCTACGCTGTGTCCTGTAAAAAGGAGTGTAGGTAGAAAATCTAGCGTTAGGACATACCGTTACACGCTTTCTGCTCAATTTTCGAGATATTGTGCAATGACTGGCGGAATTCAACTCCGCGTTATGTCTTGTAATCAGAGCGAGGAAACGATGACATATTTATTTTCCCAACTTAGAATCGAACCAACAACCGCCGCGTTTACAGTCAGACCCTGTGCCGCTGCGCCACTACGGCCTAATAAATCTTCATATGCGGTATTTCCATATACATATTACATACTTTGTTTCAACATTCAAGCTTATGTCTTATCTCAATTGCTAATTTAGGAAATTTAAGGCTATATCACATTATCATGATTGCCATTTAGATATGATTAGGTTATTCCGATCTAATATACATATATATTGATCAGCCGATATATATGTAATTATGGAAGTTTAGCAGGCTCTATTAGAAATTTATATATTTTACTGCTAGCTATAGCTAAAACTGCCATAAATAAAAAATATCTGTTCATTTAAGTTTAACTCAAGGAAGTATTTATATGGCATGGTTCTATTACTTTAGTTCAGCGTAAAAGTGATTATATGAAGTTGATAGTTATTTATACAATCTAAACATTTTATAGGCATAAGCTCTTTTCTTCTTCTTCTTCATAAGCTCTTATACTTCACCATGGATTTGTCGTATAAAGAAAAAAAATAGAAAACTCAGTCAAACATTGTTATTCCTTGTTATTCGTAACACTATTAAATATATCGAAATAACGACACACTCCGTAATAATTTAGTAGACCTAGGCGTGGTATGTACGTACTCGTATATAACAATTATACAATAACTTTGAAACCTAGTAAATGTATGTTAGGTCAAAAAGACTAATAGTCTAGAACAAACTATGAAGACGGAGATTAAAACAATAAGTTAGGTCTTTAGTGATGGGAAAATCATAAAATTTTAGAATCGATATAAAAGTAATGGGAAATTCTAATAGAGTCTATTATTGCGATATGCTAATAGTATTACCTTATTCAAGCAGTTATTCAAATACATATTTAGATGGAACAAATACTTTTTAAATAAATATTGGATGGATTTGTACCAACAATCATCGTGAAGGGCAGATACCAATCAATAGGTACTACTCCACGTACAGAGCTTAATATTTAAGCTTAATATTTGTATAAAAATACGAGCTACAAATAATACAGTAAATAAAAATTCAATGTTTTGTATATTCGATAATTTATGTTGAATTTTAATAAACCGTTATTCACTTATTATAAAATAATTAATTTTCACTAACTGGGGGCATGAATTATTTTCATTTCTTTATACTGATATTACGATAAAGTGCGGCGTTGAGTTCCGCCAATCAACTCACTATATATCGAAAATTGGACAGAAAGTTGGGAAGGGAGTGTCTTAACACTAGGTTAACCCACTATCTATCCTGCTATGCGGGAAAATGCGTGAAACTGCCAATATATAATAGAGTATACTCCGTCTTAGAAATACAATGTTATAGCTTTATTTCCATTAATGCTGAGAAACTGTCGTCTGTATCAAATGGATAACGCGTGGTAATTGTTAACACAACAATTGATTAATCTAACGTAAGACTTATTGATTCAGCCTTGACGGATGGCGGAGGTCGAATTGAAAGCATTCCGGGAAATCTCGTGACAAACCGCTATATATTAAAGATATTAAGTTTCATATATATGATACTTCACTTATTATTCCATAATGTTCTTTATTTAATAAATATTGAACAGTATAGTAGATTATGGATCCGATCTTATGGTGCTTAAAGTTATTTTGCATCTTAGATGGCTTTCCGGTAAGACAATGCATATTTTTATAGTTAGCTACTATACTTAGTTCGTATATGATTATAATAAATTATATTGACATATAATATAAAATTTTAACACTCTACCAAGAAATGTTAGAGTTTCAATGTGCATTTAATAGTACATTTAATCTCAGTAGAATCAAAAATATAATTTTTATATAAAAGAATATCTTCATTATATAAACAACTATCGATATCACTACATCACTAAATAAAATCGGGTAATACGTCTAATTGAGTTACGGTTAACCGACCTCACTGGCTCATTGCGGGTGGACATCTTGCGGTCTGTCAACGTAAAGAAATTTGATTATTTTTTGTTTCGAGAAATAATAAAATTTTCCTTTGTAACCGGGAAATGTAGTGTTGCTATAAAGTTCTGGTAAGTCTACACTATTTTTTTGTTGAATTAATTTTTTTTTCTTGGTTTCCGCCTTGTCTGTTTAATTATAGATATAACATAAATAAATTATATTCAATTCTTAACCTTTCTGTCTTGAAAATTGGGTGGAAAGTTGGAAAAATTGAGTGTCTTAACACTAGGCTCCCAATGCCGACTTTGCATTTAATGCAGTATCACAAAGCTTTATCTATCTAATATATATTTTAATGTAATTCACATTTTATGATATGATGATTAAAACTATTATATATCGTACTTACATAATCAAATTGATATAACTTAAAAAATCATATTATAGAAAATATCATAATATCTTATATTAAAATGGGCTTCAGGTTTATAGGAAAATTAGAAGTTTGAAAACTTTTGAGTTACCTCACTTTTATTGTAAATCACATGTGAAATTATATAATATTTTTTTAAAACTTAGAATGAAAATAATTTTATTTGTCATTGTACGCAATTTCCTAAAACTATGAGAGCATATACAGTGAATCGACAAATACGATGCCTCTAGCATTCTTCGATAAATTACTATTTACACAAAAAAATTCGAACCTGTATTCCCCTTGTCGTTGATTAACACGTACAATTAGTAAAAAAATGTCCACTTTTATAATATAACAAGATAGATTCTCGCTTAAAACGATAGGTTGGTTGAGTGTGTGTGAAAGAAGTGTAATTGTGATAGTCTTATTAGTTGGTTCTCTCTAGTCAAGATAGATAAAAAAAGTATATAGGTATTTAATAGATATTTAAAATAGATATATTTTAAATATACACTTTTTAGTGACTATCTTACTTATTGAGTGTTCAAACACCGGAGTGTTTGACCCTACATTCTATCCAATTTTCAACAATTACCCTACAATTTGTTTACCAGAGCGGGGACATATATATATATATATATATATATATATATATATATATATATATATATATATATATATATATATATATATATATATATATATATATATATATATATATATATATATATATATATATCTATATATTTTGTTAGCACACAGTTGTTCAGTAATCCTATTATAGAGCCATCGCTAAATATAGCAAAGTGATTACAAACAGTGCAGTAGAAACGTACATATAATTTTTATAGGAGTAGTATATTATTTGTATTCACAGTCCTTTTTAATTATACAACTGACATTTTTTACTTTTTTTACTATTTTTTTTATTTTATTTATTTAATAAGCAAATAAATAGTAAAATAACCAAGTCATTTTTTATTCTGCAGCACTGACATTTTTACGTAAATCATCGTTTCAAATGTACTTCTAATGGCTTTGATAAAATTCAAATTTGTAAAGAGATACAACATTCGTTATCCAAAATATAATAATAATAAGTTGTATGAAAATTTCGACATAGCTGGATAAAAAATATGCCACAGTAGTCAGGCTTAATACGTTTTTAAAAATATTCTTCTTTTGTAACCGGGAAATGTGATCGGGAAACATTTATTTTGTTTAGGTCACCCAACAAAATTATTTGCTTGCTTTCTCTGGCGCGGAGAACTGAAATATTATATTGTTTAGAATGACTAAAAGCCTCAATCAAAATTTGTGTATGGTTAAACGCAGGACGGACCAGCGCTCCGATATATACTGGAGAAAATATATAATTAACACGCTTTTATTAGCTTAGTATGTATCTATGTAATGGAAATTTTGAACGGGACTTTGCTCGACTTTGTAATGTCAGATTAATTTTAATTTTTGCATACATACCAAGGATCGATGGTAATACAATAATGTAAAAAGTTAATAATAATAATTAAAAAGACACTAAAATGTTTATTTAAAGTAGCAAATATAAAAATACTTGAAGAAAACATATAAATTTTGAACGCAGCGGGATTTGAACCCGCGCCTCATGGAAACCGTCCAAGCTCTTCTTCTCCAATATACTTATTCAAAGGAATATTTGAATCGATTACCTCCGTTTGTACTATGAAAGGAATTTCTCTACATCGCCACCATGTTCACGGTGGAATCTTTTTGGACGTTCTATAATAAAACTTTTGCGATGGATATATTACATCCGTGATTTCTATCTTTATAGCTCTTAGCTCGTATAAAACAGGTAAAAATAACCTATTTTTAGTTAAATATATAATTTATTTGTTTATATCTTAAATGATACTCATGATTTATGGACCTGCATTATGATAAAATTACCTGCAGCTTCGTGAAGGATTTGCGTGAACTAATAAATTCTATAACTTTTTTTCATAAATTGCTATCTAATAGATAAAGGTTTTTCAATTTCCAATTTTCTTGAGTTAAACAAGCACAACCAAACAAAAACTTAATTTCTGATTTTTTTAATACTTTATCCAATCAGATGATTATTCGGTCATAGTACTTCCCAACTACTAAACCACAGTAATATTCAAACATTATGAGAGAATTCAAAATACGGTTATGTGTCATTTGGTCTTTGGATAAACGTCAAAACATTCTTATTAACAATAACTTCAAGATAAATTTAAATTAATCAATATAGATGCTGTGCATAATAATAATTTAAATTATCAATCGGTTGCTGAAAATTGCTTATCCGGTGCACTGAACTCCGATGAACTGTATTATTCGATCAAACGAGCCTAATAACGTACTATCAGGACATCCTCTTATGTAGATGCTTTAAAGATTGAGAAAATTCAGTTAACACGTTTATTTAAAATAAATTATAAACTCTTTTACTGATTTAGCTACTAGCATTTTTATTGTTTTTGGTAGGAAAAAAATAACATTATGATGAGTGACTCCGTTATCCTGAAATCTCTTAAATATCTCCAAATCAATATATATATATATATATATATATATATATATATATATATATATATATATATATATATATATATATATATATATATATATATATATATATATATATATATATATATATATATATATATATACTATACAACAAATTACGGAGCAATGGATTCTTATTGTAGATATGTTAAATCATTTATTGAGCTAGGCAGAAATAACAAGTAACAAAACCACTTTTTTTACTTCCTATCTATATGCAAAAGAAATTACGTTTGTGAATATAAATGTCAAACTTGTATATAGCCAAAAATTAAAAAAAAAACATCATTTAAGGCAATTTCCTACAAATTATACTTTATAAAAAAACATATATGTATCATTTTACAGTAGATTCGGTATAAGTGGCACGGCCACGAGATGGGAATTGTGCATCCGGTGCATTGAACATCGAATTATACGCTCAACCGACGTAAAGCGCTATCATATCGTGATTTAAAATCGAATTTCTTCCAATCTCTAGAGATTTACTATGATATTTTTTTTATTTACATCAAATTCCTGTATATATTCTTCTTCTTCTCTTTATTTATGGTGTTTCGAGAAATGTATAAGCTAACGTGTTATTAATATTTTATTATATAGCACATGTATGGTGACGAGACATTCCAGTATTTAATTTTTCGCCAAATTAATGTCATTGAAATTGAATTGAAATCATTGAAATAAGTTTAATTGTTGACAATCTTTATTAATAAATCAAAAGTGTATTAAATTTAAAATTAATATTTAAATATAATATAATAAAACATAATAATTTTGATTTTAGCTTAATATTTAAAACATTAAACAATTTAAAGTAACTACTACTTTGTTAACAAAATTTGAGAAAGTTAATATGAAAATAACAAGTTGCTAGAACTTATGACATCAATAACTTATAAAATTAATTTTTATCACAATAAAAAAAAAAAAAAAAAATATATATATATATATATATATATATATATATATATATATATATATATATATATATATATATATATATATATATATATATATATATATATATATATATATATATATAGCAAAATAAGTAGAAAGAAACACTCTATTCACCTCTTTTCTCCCTAATTCAAGGCATCTCGCAGTGTGACGTCACCCCACTTTACCACGATGCCTCGAAAATGGTTTCATAACAAAACATCTATCTATCTATCTATAGTTTGAAAACAAATATATGTTGATATCTGTTTATACTAAAGTAAACACCACACCTATGTACACATAGTCATGTTCGTTGATTCGCATCGTTGAGTGATTGCGACGTTTGTAGTGTACCGAGTACTGTTGTGTAGACAAATGGTTATTTATATTATATACTTTGAAATTTCATACATTCGTTTCATATTCATATATTAGATATATTATTTTAGAACAAATTTATAGTTAATTTTCGTTATTCTCTGTCTAAATTAAATATATTATTTCTTTGTAAGTTTGTACAGGTTTTAGAATAAAACTGTCTAAAAAGATATGTGTATGTAGAAAATATTTTGTTTTAATTTTATATACACACTTTTTATTATAATAATTTCAGTAGAAAGTGCCTTCTATGCTTCTATCGTTCATATTTCACAATAATAAATTCTCTATGAATAATAATTCCCTAAACTCTCCGTTCTTCACTTTTTGATCGAATGCAGTCCTTCTGCGACATTATGCGCTTTATATGAGTATAAAATATATATATATATATATATATATATATATATATATATATATATATATATATATATATATATATATATATATATATATTATATATATATATATATATATATATATATATATATATATATATATATATATATATATATATATATATATATATATATTCATATAAAGTTAACGTATGTTGCAATCTTGTATAATATGTTGTTAAGCAATAATATTATACAGCATTGCAACATACGTTATTTTTAATATGTTAGAAGATTAATTTATTAAAAATAGTTTATGAAAACGTCTTCCGCCTTTTGTACTGTTTCCCTACTTTACATTTTTACTTTACATCTTCATATGGATTATAGGTTTCTATCTATATAGTATACATAAATCTATACACTTAAAAATATTAATATTCGTCATACAAACCAGACTGACTACCCATACAACTTACATTTAACCTAAAAAATATAAGCTACACAGAACAATATAGTAAATACAAAATAATCAAAATAATATTTAATTTACTTTAAATCTTTCCTCGGTGAAAGTCCACAATTGTACTCTGAACAAGGACGGTTGGGTGCACCGTTTGAATAACTTTTGTGTTTTCAATTTCTTCTCCATACCAGCTTAATTTATATTGCCACGTTATATGAATTCAAAACAATAAGCTGTTATTCTAACTAACGAATATTTTAAACTTATATACGACAAGGAGTCGCTCGTGACTACGTTTTATGATATTTACTGCAGCATTTTGATTTTCGTTTCTATGGTACTATGTGAAATATTTTGTTAGAAAGTACTTTTTAGCATTACTGTGCTGGTGCCTATCAGGTTAGAGGGAGAGGAGTTTTGATATAATTGAAGGCCGAAGAAGGTTTTAAATGCCTATTGAATCGTCTTCTATGTAGAGATAGGGCAACCTAACTAAAACCTTGATGACAAATACTAGAATGCTAGCTTTCTTGCTAGTATCGCTTACGAAAAAATATTTAGAAATTCACTTATGATTCTATACAGGACATTATAAAAGATCTACTTACATAATAATTAGTTTCGTTAAAAATACAAGTTTGGAGTGGACAATATAAAGCAATTTCGCCCTAAGTAGTTTTTATTTTTTTGATTACTTTTTTATTTGTTATACAAATTACCTAAATATATGTTAAAGTAGTAGTAGTAGTAGTAGTATATTTGTTGTTTTTTCGTAAGGAAACCACAATAAACATCCCTACGCACTAATATCCTGACAATTACAGGCATTGTGTCTCATATGTAATTCCTTTTTATGTGCAATAGGACCGGGAAAATGCGCTTTGTGAGGAAAATATTCACCTCAAATCTTTGTGAATGGTCGAAATTAGACCTTTTTCTGGAATAACTTTGACAAAAACGAATGGACAGCTATTAGAACTGTTCAAAATATGTATTTAAAACCTCTTTTTAGTTCGCGTTCTCAGATGTAGGGTTTCGAGTCAGTTTGTCTAAGAAAATTAGTGAATATATGGCAATCATTATTTTACATTGGATATTCCGGAGATTTAAGAGAGCCCGGACAAAGGGAAAGGCGGACAATTAATTAGATCTTTGATTCTCGTGAATGTTACACATTTTAATCGAAATAATTTCAACGGATTAATCTCGTATATTGATTTTGACATTATTTTAAGGCATTCGACTTTTTAATAATTTCCAGTAGCTCGTGGTCACGGGTAAACTGTCAACTGCCGACAAAACTACTACATACTAGATTTACAAAACTTCAGGTTTCCAAAAATAAGCTCAAAATTAATATACGCGTGAAATTTTCCTTCGTTTACATGATTTCATTTAAAAGACAGATATTTTTTTTGTCTGTATAACACATACGTGTTATGGACTTGTAAATAAA
Source organism: Dione juno (assembly GCA_037127375.1). Classification (NCBI taxonomy): domain Eukaryota; kingdom Metazoa; phylum Arthropoda; class Insecta; order Lepidoptera; family Nymphalidae; genus Dione; species Dione juno. The sequence continues at coordinate 1,628,109 of JAXRJS010000077.1, forward strand.
TAGTTACTTAGACCAAATTACTTTGTATTTTCAACTGCATACATATGCACTTGAAAATAAACACAGTTAATTTTAAATCATAAATAAATATTATTTTAGATTTTTGAGTTCAGGATTCAATTGTTTACGTTTTATCGTGGTCGTTCAGTTTCATTTCACGTTAGCGCGAATCCGATAGTTTCGGAAAAAAATCCTGTAGTGATTCTGAACATCCTTTTTCGTGTGAAACCCCAAAATATATAATTAAAAACTTTACTTGTATATTTATCTAGATATTTGAAGACGTGTTTAGCGTCAGCCATATAATAAAATTAACTTTTTAATTAACTTAAGCTAATAGGCTTAAACAACGGCACATCGGATCACGGTCACGCCGCGGTTCCAATAGAAACTATTACCACGCACATTACTAAGATTTCTTTACAAAGTTATTATATAGAGTAAATAACGTTTGTTTTTTGAATAACAAACAAATATAGGTTTATGATAAAAAACTGAATACTTTTTGCTTATTTTGAAGACAATAACTGTTAAATGTCGAAATTCAATATATTATTCTTTAGTCAGATTTTGTAACGAAAATATTTGTAACATTGATATTGCCACGACTTTAAGGAATTGGAATTGAAACCTTTAGCGTCAGAATTGCGCCAGGCTGGCGTCTATCATAAAATATTATTCTTAGGGATCAGTCAATAAATAAATAAAAAATACTGAAGATATTTGCGTTTATTACATAAATGATTTCAATTTTATTTTAATTTAAAATAATTTACTTTAAAATATACTGAACTAAATAATTTTAATATTTAATAAAAATAACCGTAACTTGACAAAATCAAAATTAATATACAACTATCAGCTCTTATCAAACGGGCAGAGTTTCCACTAATGTCTGAAATTACTCTATTTGGTTAGCTGCTATCCTCTTTGTAATGAATTAGTTATTAAATTATTAAACTAATTTCTTTTTTAGGAATCGTAGACTCAAGGAACTTAGTGTTTAGACGCTTCGCCTATCGAGGCTTTGCGTGTGGATTGGCGAAATTCAACGTCACGCTTTGCCTTGTTGCTAGAGCCAAGCAAAATAAAAGTAATTAATTCTTCCTGAGCGGGAATCGAACCCACTAACCATCGCGTTATAGGCAGACGCTATACCATTGCGTGCATTTATTTTCTATCGACATTGTATTAATTATTATTAATTTTAAATATTGTTGTTTAGGCAGTAGATATAGCTTAAAAAAATCAATTCTTAAAGGAAATTTTAATATTTGACTTTTAATATTTCCAAGGGTTAAGGGTAAAGGTAAGGGTAAAGGGTTTTATTTTCCATTTGAGATACGGAACCGCAATTAATCTTTTTCTTTATAAAACAAAATCTATCTTTTCATAAAAAGAAACCATATAATATAATCCTCTTAAAACTCCATAGAGTACGTTGCGGGTATTCAGATATATATATATATATATATATATATATATATATATATATATATATATATATATATATATATATATATATATATATATATATATATATATATATATATATATATATATATATATATATATATATATATATATATATATATATATATATATATATATAATATTAACAGAGAATATAATGGTACTGTCTATAAATGGAGGAAACAAGGAGACCTCGGTTTAATACTTGAATATTAATCTTATTTAGAACCGTCCTGGCGCTACGGCAGCTTTCTTTGCAAACGCGACAGTTGTATATTCAATCTTACTCGAGAGAATAAATTATTTTCAATTCCTCACTGGGAAGACGGCAAAACGCAGCGTTGAGATCTGCCACTTAACACACAATATCTTCAAAATAAGGCGAAAAAAGGCGAACGAAGTGATTAATGCGGGATAATGCGTGAAGCTAAAAAAATGAAATTAAAGTCCTCAATCATATTACCGTGAAGCTATAAATGTATTAATAATGCCGTGCCGTATATTATTTAACAAGTTACTTATGGGGTTATGTGTGGACAAACTTAGAACCATATGTCAAAATTAAATAGTTTTATAGAAAAGAAGGAGATATATTGACATCACACTCATTCATTCATAATTGAACGTATTTGTTAGCTAATCTAGCTCACCGTCTGAAATCATTCAATTGTCAAGTGTCTGGAACTAATCGTGATATACTCGTACCTACATACGAGTACATGTCGTTCTTCTATTTTCCTGATATCTTAGTGTCTATTGTTACTGTATGAAGCAGATGTTGTTAAACATCATTCGTAGATATTTTTATTTATATATTTATATATATTACAATTAATTCTTGGTATTACACATTATCAATGAATACTTTAGTTAAAGCTTAAGCTTAAGCTTAATAATTTAAGCTTCTATTTTTTATGAGAAAAAATAATATAATGCATTTTCTTTGGAAAGGTAGATATAAATAGATTAAAGGTATATTGGATACGTACGCCTACGATCTTCAATTTACACCTATTTTAGAAACATGCATTATACCAAAATGCAAAAGTAACGATAAATTATTTAGTTATGGGCTTTCTAGTATATCAGAATATCTAGTGACCTATCTCTCTATTCTCATCTATTTTTCTTTTAATTTCTTTAAAACAGTTACGTGCTACCAACAATGACAGTGACAGTGTCTAAAGATCGACGCGAAGGCTCAGGCCAGCGATGGGGTCCGCCCAGACGAGTCACCTTGCAACGGCGCCCCGGGGCTCCATTGGGAGTCAGTATAGTTGGTGGAAAGGTGATTTCATTTTTTTTCTTTACATAGACTAGTGACAGAACTATTTCGTATCCTTTAAAATTTATATTTTCTTAATTTTCCTTTAAAATGGGATCGTAATCGATTTTAATGTGCAGGTATCGTCTCATGATCACTAGGGTAAAAATCCACTTACTCTATTAATATATAAGATAACAGTAAAGTATTTACAAGTATAAGTATACTAATGTACCTATTGGTCTATATATTAGTGAGGTCATTATAGCGCAGTGGAATGACTGACTGTCAACGTAATGGCTGTAGATTTGATTCCAGCTCGGAAAAAATAATTATTTTAATTTTCCCTCTCTAGTAAGACAAAGCGCGGCGTTGAGTTTCGCCACTCATCGTGAAATGTGTCGAGTTTAGATGGAAAGAGGAGAACTTAGTGCCTAGGTTCTCTCTCTTTACCCTGTAATGCTTGAAGCTGGCCTTATATGTGAAGTATATATTGAATAATTTTTAATACTTATTTAAATTACATTAGGTGGATATAATCGCAAACCAAAATGGGGAGAATGGCAGTGATAAAGCAATATTCGGGATCTTCATCAAGAACGTTGTTCCAAACAGTCCAGCGTCTCAGTGCGGACAGTTACAGGTAAGAAAACATATATTTTTAAAATTTTTAACATACTATAATTAAAATATGAATATATTAGGATTTCTAGAAAAAGCGTTTGCCAAGCGCTTTAAAGCTATGCATTCTTATACAAATTTTCGTAATTGTGTTAATTTTTCATTATACTACATATTTTACATAAATAAATTTTGTAAGGAGCATTTTTCAATTAAAACTAGTTAGTTCATGAGATTAGCGGATGAAACAAACTTAGCTTGGCTTTATAATATGAATTATAGAAATATACAATTAAATTTCATATAAATATCCAAAATATGCAGCCATAACTCATATAACTTTGTATGTTGTAAACGTAGTTTATTAATACAAAGATTCTTTTACTTTTATTTATTCAAACACACACTTTGGAACTACTTGTTGAACTTGAAAATATATTATAGTTTATGATAGCCAATTAGCCATATTTATTAACACCCGTCGCCTAAGTTCTTGCTTACACTTAAATATTGATATTTGTAAAGCAAATAAAATTGTTATATCAAATCCAATACTTTAACACTAATAAATGGTATAGTATGATATGATATGTTTTATTGATTTTTAAAGTGTTAATTCACACTAAGGATAGAAAAAATACTTAAAGAAATCATATAAGAATTTTGAACGCATGGCTTAGTGGTCAGAGCGCTTGGACGGTTCCATGAGGCGCGGGTTCATATCCCGCAGCGTTAAAAATTTTATATGTTTTCTTTAATTATGATATGATATGATTTGGTATAATAATGATATGGTAATCCAGACAGGTGATCGAATTCTAGAAGTGGATGGCGTATGCGTAAGGACAGCCCAACATGAACGTGCGGTGGAACTCATTAAGGCAGCTCGCGATACTGTCACGTTAACCGTTCAAAGTCTTATGACTTGGGTAAGTTTATATATATATACATATATATATATATATATATATATATATATATATATATATAATATATATATATATATATATATATATATATACATATGTATGTATTTAAATAGTTTTTCAGTTTTACACTGCTAGGTAAAAGAGGAAATGGCCCAACTTTCGAGACATTTGTTTTGAGTAACTGAACGCCGCGTTTTGTTGTGTTACTAGAGAGAGCAAATTATATAATTTATTCCTCGCGATGGAAATCGAACTTATTATCTTAACGTGTATAAAAATATTTGTAAAGTTTTTGAAATTGGGTAACTTGGGTAATTTTCTCTAGAACAATATGTGTTAAGTAATACATATGTCATACTCATATTTTATATATATATATATATATATATATATATATATATATATATATATATATATAATATATATATTATATATATATATATATATATATATATATATATATATATATATATATATATATATATAAATTTAATTTTATGCGTTATCATTTGTCCAGAACACTGATTCTTCAGATGACACAACGCCTCCAACAAAGCCTCATCCTCGACCGAGTTTTAAGAAAACGCCTGCACCGAAACCTCCACAGCATGAGATAAAGGTAATTAATAAATATTATTACCAAATTAAGATATCAGTTCTTGGTTTCGATTTACTTTTATATAAATATATGAATTTGTCATAATATTGAAATATAATTATCAATTTTTTTTCGATAATATTGGTAAATCAGGTCTTGGAGTAAATATAGAAGCTATATAAGCTAAATGAAATATCAATTTGAGAGGCCCAAAAGTCATCTATAGATTATAATTAGTAAAAATGTACTTATTATTAATTTAAAACAATATGGTGATTTAAAAGTTTTAACTAATCGAAGTTATTTATATTTTCACAAATATTAAAAGCATATTTCTCTATAAAAAACTTATGTTAGGTATATATAAAGACGGTTTGAAAGACAATACCTATCGTGAAGTTACTAAAGACTTGTAGTATTTACTTTAATGACGAACGTATTAAAATACAATGTAATGTATATATCTATATACGTTATTCGTGACTTACGTCATGAGGCAAAGACTTTGTACTTCTAGTTATTTACTTACTAGTTAAGAACAAAAATAATCTAAGGTCCTTCTGACGCAGTGTTAAGTAAAAAATTAAATTTCTCCTAAATCGTTAGTCAAATATTATCAAGGTCTCTAAATTGATAGAGATTTATATAAATAAAGTATAGAAAAAATTCATTGAATTTTGTGTCTCCCGTAATTTTTTTTTATTAAATTTGTAAATTATAAATTATATTTATAAATTATAATTATAAATTATAAATTAAATTTACAATTTAAATTTATAAATTTAAAAAACACGCTGAATTTGAATCCCAATGAAAAATTGCATGGATTTTTTTAATTTAATTCTAAATATCTAAAGTATAAATATTATATATGTCTATGTAGATAACAGTAACATCAGAGCCAGATGTAGAGAAGGAGTTGGCAAGAGAAGCAACAGAGAAGAAAGAAGAACCAACTGTCAACGGGGAGCAGGCACCTCCTAAACGCGTCTACTCTGACTCCGAGAGCAGTGACGAGGAAGATGAAAGGGAATTGCAGGGCAGGACTTATTCGGATAAGGGAGTGGAGGTAATCTATTATTTTTTTTTATTTTTTATTTATATATAACTTATCTTGACGATAAAATATGTATTTACTATATATATATATATATATATATTATATATATATCTATATATATATATATATATATATATATATATATCTATATATAATATATATTATATATATATATTATATATACTATATATATATATATATATATATATATATATATATATATAATATTATAAATAAATAAATATATAAATAAATAAATATAGATGAGCAAATAATAAATACGATATTTTTGCGTAAAATTTTTACTGTGGCTTTACTTGCGTGGTCATTTGGAAATTATTAAGAATTAAATATAACCACAGTTATAGTAGGTTACATAAAAAACGATTATCGTGATATAATATAGACTATAGCCTATAGCCTTCGATAGTTACATCGATAAATGGATGTAACATACAAAAATTTGCAATTCGAACTAGTAGTACTAGAGATAATTTTTGCAATATACGATAAAAAATCTCGTATAATGCCTTCTTTGAATAAATTGTTTATATATGTATATATATATATATATATATATATATATATATATAATATATATATATATATATATATATATATATATATATATATATATATATATATATTATATATATATATATATATATATATATATATATATATATATAATTTTATAATATAATACTATATCAACATAGTAATCATCATTTCATTCAGCCATTACAAATGCTATTATTATAACGTTTAACGGAAATTATCGATACAAATGATATTGCACTCTATTTTATATTATATTGATATATATTATAATAATTGTTTTTTATGTTGTGTCATATTTCGCATGTGACTATAATTTAAACAATGTGAGTACGATCATTCCTATTAACAAATGCTCATTGTGTCTTTTAGTAATTGGATTATTTATATAGCAAATATATAAAATGAACTTATGGCAACTTTATTATAATATATATATTATAAATTGTAATAGTTTATGTTTGAATGATATTAATATTTCCATGGTGAATTATAGTAATTATATATAACATAATATTAGTATCGATTCTCTATTAGATACAATATTTGTGTAGGTTACGCATCATTGTAGCATACTTAGTTTATGTTTATATAGTAATATGTGTACATAAGATATCATAGAAAACATTAAAATATATTATATAACTATAATTTATATTCAGAGCTACGTGCAAAAGCTATAAGTATATCGTATATAAATATAAGAAGTATATGATAACAACTGCAAGTAACTGCAGATAATTAATTTTCTAATGCACTACATCTGTATACAATAGTGTATCCATATAGAACCATGATATATAGAGAAAATACTATATCAAGTCACTCCGTTCTCCTCTTTCTCACTGAATTTGAGACATTTCGTGTAAGCGGAACTCATCGCCGCTCTTAGTCTCACTTTAGCAATAAAATGAAAATAATATATTACCTTAAATGGGGATTGAACCCACAACCAGATGCCACGTCTCAATAAGTTACATTAAACAATATATTCATAGTAACTATAACTTTTAGATTGACAGAGCTTCAGCTGGTGCCATAAAGCGAAGTAGAGAAGAGAAAGAAGCCGATCCAGAAGAAGAAGATGAATTCGGATACACGACAAGTAAGTGGAAGGATACATTATTTGCGTTTGTCAACTTTTTCTTGTACATACTACACGTTTACTTTTACGCTTGTATTTTGGAACATAGTAAATGATTTGTAATGTCACTATAAACGGTTATAAATAGGTATAAATATATGTAAATGGTCATAAATGAAACGCACTATATAATTTCTATTTTATTCTAACAATCAATATATTTCATTAGTGTTAGTTAAGTTTCTGATAATTTACTTTAGAGTCGTTTATTTCTTACTGTTACGGTATTCAAAATTGTATTTCACTGTTGAATTATTCTTTACAACTAGGCACTAAAATTTAAAAAACAAAAATATTTGTTAAACATTTAAATTACCATAAAATTATATTTACAATATTTCTTTCATTCTAACAATCAATATATTTCATTAGTGTTAGTTAAGTTTCTGATAATTTACTTTAGAGTCGTTTATTTCTTACTGTTACGGTATTCAAAAATTGTATTTGACTCTTGAATTATTCTTTAAAATTAGGCACTAAAATTTAAAAAACAAAAATATTTGTTAAACATTTAAATTACCATAAAATTATATTTACAATATTTCTTTCTTTCAAACAAACAAAAATATAAATGCTATTAAGAATCTTTTTTCTAACGGACATTTCGTTAGACGCACTACATGTGTCCATTTTGTCAACGTAACGTATTCTAATGGTAAAAAAATCAAAGGTCAGCTATAACTATTGACTAGCGTCAATATGACGCAGAAGATTTTTATATTGAAAATAATAATATAATAATAAAACAATAAAAAGAAGGAGGTATAGAAATAAGTACGACGGTTTGTGGGTTCGATTCCTACTCGAGGAGAATGAATTTTCATTTTCTTCGCTATGGCAACAAGGCAAAGCGCGATGCCTCGAATAGGGGAAAGTGGGGAACGGAGTGTCTTAACACTAGGTTCCTTCAATCTACGGTTCCCTCTGGTTATCCTGCTATGTGCGGGATACAGCGTGAAGCTGAATCAAATATCTAGAACTAGAATGATGTAGAGCTCAAAGAGACTATGATAAATGCAAATCCCATTGAATCCGCACGAACAAAATTACGGGCACAATTTAGTTTATAATATTTTTTTTTCTTCAGTCAAGCTATATGTGTTGTATTTCGTTAAGTGACCCAGCATATTAAGTACAAAGACGTATATAAGCAATACGTAAGAATTTCAAAATATACTCGTGAGCATGTCAACTATTAACTAAATTTGGAAAAATAGAAATACTTTTACATATATAAAAATAAAAAAAAAACTTACGATAGCGGTTTGCTTTAATCCCACGTCGGCTTCGATCCGATGAAAATATAGGTTATATATTTAGTTATCTATGGTTAAGAATGGTAAATACCTATATCTTTTCCCAAGACATTATATAAATTAATTGGTTACTTTGCTAATATGAAAGTCGGTTTACTACTCTTCTAAGTAATTGGTTCCGCATATTATTATAAAAGCGTATCGTGCTACATTACTCCAACCAAATATCAGTGATTTTATTTTTTATAGTTTTTTATTTAATATCAGAGGAGAACGGAGTGTCTTGACACTGGGATCTCTCCCTCGTAGACAGTATAAAGCTAAAAAATATGCAATAATTAAATATATTATTTTATCACCATAACCTAACTGAACTGTACTGAATGAATGAATGAATCCCAGCGGGTTCATGTACTGATATACACTATTTATTTGAACTACAAAAGTAAAATTGTACCTTATGGTCTTTAGGTTTATTTAGACTATCCCATATAATGGATATTGTTTAGGTAAAAAATATATTTGTCGATTGCTATACATTTTTCACTAGTTGTAATTCTAAATTAAAAGTGAAAAAGTAGTTGGCATTTGTGGGGATCTACCCCACTCTAGGGACTGAATTATCTGCATTTCCCCACTCTAGTAGACGACATGCGTTGTTGTGTTCCGCCACTCAACACGCAATGTAATTAAATTCTAGAAAGTACTTCGAAGGAGACCCTACAACTTCCTACTTCCTACGTCTTCCTACACCTGCATGGTGAATCCATGAAATGCTAAGTAGTTTATTCTCTTGAGGTCGAGGTCGACAAGGACGAGGTCCCCATCGCACTCCCCCCCCCTTCCTGCTACAAACGGGAAAAAGAGTGATTCTGAAACACAAATAATAACAAATAGTGACAAATAATAATTTTGTTCTATTCTGTGTTCCAAATGAAAAGATACTTGCATAAAAAAAACTATTTCCAATATATTCTAATACATTTATTTATCCTTCACAAGAGAACAACCCGGAACACCTGCACGTATCAAGGCTAATATTAGAACAACGATTCAATTGGTATCGTGGAATTTGCTTCTAAACTATAAATATATTAACGCTGGAATGTTCTTTTTAGGTGCATTGGATAGATATGAAATCTATAATATAATGTAAATTCAAAGTGTTATTAAGGTTTCATACATGAAGAAACGGTACTACAAAAGTAATATATGTATATAAGGATAGCCTTTCCACACCTATTTCGTATCTTTTATCTCTATTGAACACACTTCCCAGGCTATTTATCGAATAAAAAAAATATTTACATATCTTTACATCAAACTATTCTTATATATAATCGAAATATATGTAGATAGATATATATATATCTTTTAGTTTTTATCTATTTCTGTGTTTAAAATGCAATAAGGCTTTCGAAAAGATAAATCTACTTTCATCTCACTGGTTCAAATGAAAGTTAGTTAGGCTAGACCGTCGCAGCACAGCGGTACAGCGTCTGCTTGTAAACACGACGGTCGTGGGGTCGATTTCCAATCGAAGAATGAATTATATCATTTCTTCACTCTGGTAATAATAATTATAATAAGACAAGGCGCGGTGTTGAGTTCCGCCACTCAACACGCAATGTTTTAGAATTTGGCGGAGATTGTGGGAAAGAGTGTCTAACTAAGCTCTCTCTCTCCCTGTATACGAGAAATACACTGAATTTAAAATTACTAAAAGTATTTAAAAAATACTACAATATCTTCGTCTGAGTCGTCTGATCTAAGGGGAATCGAACTCGCGATCGTCACGTTCACAGTCATACGCTGTACTGCTGGGCCACCACGGCCTCAGTTACCTACCTATTAACCTCTATATCCTTAATTGGATACAATTAAAATAAAACAAATGTGCACAAAAGGCGAACTTAAAGCCAAAAAGCGCCTACCAGCCAACCTTGTCATATGATATGCAATAGTGTAGGCGTACTGCGATATGTTGAATATAATTATTTGTTTATATAACTAATAAAAATTAATTACCTCACATAATCATTATCTTGCATATATGGATATGAATGTTTAAAACATTATATTTTTTTCTTCCAACTGTGGTTCTGTATTGAATACTGAAAATTTTGTATGACACATTTTTTGAACTCTAAACCGTGATTCTAAGACTCTAGTATAGCCTATAGCTTATTTCGATAAATAGACTATGCATCAAAATAAAAAATGTAGAGTTCTAATTATTAGTTCTTGAGCTTGGTACGTCCCCCGAAACAAACTTGTCAACTTTATAATATTTGTATATTTGTCCTAAATCTAAAATGACACGGAGGACAAAATGACGTTTTAACAATTCCGCTATGACATACCGGCTCAGCTTTACACGCAACGGGTTCGATTCCCACTACAAAATACATAGGCGATAATAAAACAAAGCACAGCATTGAGTTTCGTAAAGCTAAAATATAAGAATCCAACATAAAAATAGTATGTCTTTACCAACTTCTACCAAACAAATAATAAGCTAAAAACAAACTTTCTTAAATATATATAATAACAATATACTTTATGTTGTATACTTGAAAAGCTCCGAAACAAATAGCTTCCTTTCTATAACAATAGTGTAGGTGATTCTAGAAACATTGACCTACCAAAGTCAACGTTGTAAATAAAATGTAGCTAGGACATTACGTTTATAGCTTTATTTTTGGTAAGTTACTTTTTTCTTATTTGACAAATATCCTCAATTTTTAGGAAAAATATAGTATAGAAAGTGTTGAGACGCCAATCTTCTATATATATATATATATATATATATATATATATATATATATATATATATATATATATATATATATATATATATATATATATATATATATATATATATATATATATATATATATATATATATATATATATATATATATATTATATATATATATATATATATATATATATATATATATATATAGATATATATATATATATATATATATATATATATATATATATATATATATATATATATATATATATATATATATATATGCGTATAAATATATCGTATTTTTTTGATTTTAATTTCTGTACACTCAAGAAATGCTTTAAAAATTACCATATAAAAATCTAGCAACGAATTCTTCACTCGCAGTCTCCTAGAAAGCTTTACCAAGCGATCTAAGTCCACTTGTGCTTCGTTCTTATTCCACTGCAAAATATTATTACGTTTGTTACATTGTGTAACTGTTAAAAAAAAAAAACATTTATATATATAAATTTTTCCATATAGGTAATATTCTGTGAACTAATTTGGCCATCTGAGGTAAATTTTGGGTTATAAAACATAAATATATTATATATATTTAAAATACTGCTTAAGTATGCCATTGTGGTTGTTTTGTAGATGGTTAAAATTAATAATTTTCACACTGGTATAATAAGAATAATGTCCGGCGTTGAGTTCCGCCACTCATTACGTAATGTCATAAATAAAAAAAAAGTTAAAATGATTCTGTCTGTCTGTTAAAATGATACTGCGGGATATATCGTATATCTAAACACTAATGAAATTATTAATGTTTTTTTAAATGACTCTTACAAAGATATAACAAAATAAAAAATAACTATTTAAAATTGAAATAATGTATCTTTTCACTTATGCTGTTTATGCTTTTGTTATTTTAATATACTTTTTATTTACCTATGTATGATAACCTACTGACAAATATATATTTTTTATATATATATATCTATATTTTATTACTTACCCTATGTTATTTACGACCTATAGGTACATTTTTGATTCATACTTTACTACTTTTGTCAAGAATCGAACTAACAACCATGCTTAAATCACATATGAAATATCAGAATAGTTCATATTTTATTTATGAATTTTGTAATTCATCTTCAGAGAGTTATTCTGTATTGTTTTTTTATTAGTATTTTTTTTGTAAGTATGACTTCTCTATACGTATTTAATTCTTTGATATAGGAATATTTATTATGGGCGTTATTTTTTTAATAAATATGAATTTAAAAACATTTTAAACTACATTCATTGCCTTGTATGTAGACATATACTCATATATATTTTTTTTACTGCACGCGTCTCTAGTCGCCAGGAAAGCAAATTCCACTGCTAGATCAGAAACTTTATATAATTATATAGATATATAATTATATAAAGTTTCTTCCCATAATAATAGTAAATAAATAAATTTAAAAAAAATCATGTCCAAAAAAATATCGATAAATCATAAAAAAATAATTTACCAATCTAGTCCAAAGTCACGAAAAGTCCGGATCCAGTCATTAGTTAATCATCGGCCAGCACTAGCAATCGATACCAACCGTCTATTTCTATTCGAAGGTCATCGAACAGGTGTTAGCGATTTATGAGACTAAAATAATGGTTTTGGGAGATTTGAGTTATTAAATGAGGTAATTAACTTTTGGGAAACGATTTTGACTGTTTCCCGATGAAATCTATATCGTATATATGTACATGAAGTATATTTATATATAATATTTACAATATATATTTTGATTTATTATAATTTTTTATATATATATATTTTTTTTAGTTTCTTTTTAATTTATTTGTTATTACAATAATATGTATTTGCATATGTTTTTTTCTATTTTTTTATTGTTAATAAGAAAACTTTTTTATGTTTAGAAGATTAATGAACGACAATTTTTAGTTTCATATTTTGTTAGCCTGTAATTGAGATATACTATATTATGATAATATATTTATACTTGTTTAATAAAAAAATATATTCGTTACAAAGTTTCCTAATAAATAAATCACTATTGAAAATGGGGACGGAGTGTCTTAACACTAGATTCCGTCTGCTTACCCTGCTGTGCGGGAAAAATCATGAAGCTGCAAATTTCTAGTACATATGGAAATTTTAAAAGTTCAATTCACTTTAGCTCTTTACGTATGGCATCTCGAGGGTACCAGTTGAGCACAAATTACTAAGCCAATGTCATGTTGTATGCAGACTACACGAAGGAGATTGTATGGTATTTAAAAAAAATTAAATCTGTACCATTTGTACGAGATTTTTTACTGTCACATACAATTTTCATTTTTGTACAATAAATTTCCACTTTACGCTCATTTTAGTTTAGTCAAATAGTGTTAATATCTAAGCTTTGTAGGACAATTGCACAGCGACAGCAAAAAGTAATGATTTTCAATTACAAAAGTTGTAGAGTTCATCATTTCCTTCAGGTTTCATTAAGGCACATTCTATGTGCGATATTATGTGTGAAATGAAAAAAGAGTATTATTGATATAAAACATATAATCAAATTGACAAATTGTATAAATAAAAGTTCCAAAATAGAGAACTCTATAAAAAAAATCACATGTGTACGTCAATTTTTCAACATATTAGTAAAAAACGGAGAGCTAAATAATATCTTACGAATTTATCTCTCCTTATTATGCCTAATTGAAAACCCTGTCTCTACCAACTCTACTTTTTTCGCATAAAATATCGTAAACAATTAAAAAAATATGTTTTTCTTTAATATTACATATTGTTATCATAATATCTTGTAGAGCAAATCAAACAACATTAATATATCACATCTTGTCACACGCGTATATTTTTTCACGTCATTACCCAAATAATTTAGTCGTTTACAACGACATGGCAAACATAACTTTTCGGATCTCTAAATGTAAATAGAATTTGAGCACTATATCCCTCCTTATTACCTTTGCAATAAAGGTCGTATTCAATTGTCAAAATTGCATATTTACAAAGGAAAGTGAAGTTCCCTTTAACGAAAGCTCAACCCGTAACAAGTACGAGAAGAACCGATTTCTTCCGAATCAAGTTTTCCATTGTTCACATATTTCTAATCTAAAACTAACCTTCAACCAATGAGTTAAAGCTCAAATTTGAAAAGATTTTTGTTAAATAGTTTATTTGGTTTTCTTCTCCCGTTTTTACTAGCCATTAGATATTAAACCGAATTACAAAGCTCTAGAATTGACTTTTGATTGTATTTCTATACAGTTAAGTCTTTATAGTACGTTAGAGATTGGTATATTTTCTGCCACACGTGTTTAGTTTTTCAGTTTCGCGTTAGAAATAACGGAATGCGCACGTCCTTTTGTGTATGTATTTTGAACTTTTCTTCGTAAAGTTTTTTTAATAAGCAAAAATGTTTTGATGGTTTCGCGAATGTAAAATGCTTATATAAGTGTACCTGTATATATTAAATGGTGGGTGATCAAAGTGTGTGTAAAGAATGAATAAATTTAAAATCAATTGTAAATAATTCAAGAGGTTTTTTATCGTCTGATGTGTTTTATATTCTAAGTTATTCGTCTTTAAACTTCTATTAGTAGAGCTCTGGAAGCTATTGGAATAAATATGAATAGTTTGTTTATTATAACAACTATATTATGCTGTTATTGCAAAGTTAATATGTACCTGACTATCAATATCAATATTATTTTGGATTCGTATCCTATTCGGGGGAATATAAAAGAATTTTTATTCCTTTGAAATAGTTAAATAAAATACAACGTTGGGCTCTACCACTCAACACGCAATGTTTATAATTGAAAAATGCTGAACACAGTGATCTCATCCAGCGATTTTATATTATTATGTACTTGCAAATTTATATGTATTTAATAGTTTTAGACTATATCCTACATAAAACAAGATAGGACTGTGAGAGCTTGGTGTCCATACACTATGTTCACCGCCTTCCACCTCGACATTATGTTGAAAGGTGGAACTCAACGCTGCGCTTTATCGTACCTAAGAAATAATAATAATTTATTTCGTCAAGTGGAAATCGAACCCACAAGTCAGCTTGCTTCACGTCATATTGCTTTTCAAAATAACAAAATCTAAATTAAAAAATTGCCAGCTTAACAAATTGCTTGCGATATTTTCAAGATCAGATTAATGAATCCCGCCTACCTACTTACCTGCAAACGCGGAAGATGCGGACACGTAAACAAAATTATAAATAAACTGATAACATAATACCAACGATAATCTTTTTTTCAACCTTTACAATGTTCAACTCAAGTATTGCGTCTTTGTTTTCCCTATATATGCTTCTTATTTACATAATAGCTATACTCACATATTTAATATGGCACTTAAAGTATTTAAAGGCCACTGTAGCTCGTTTACATTTCAAGTTAGGCGTGTGCCGCGATGAGTTACGCCGCTCAACGTTTTTGAGTGGAAAGCGGCGTTTCTTGACAAATATCTCCATTACCCTGCTATATGTGGAATAAAACGTAAACAATTGTTAAAAATATTCACTTATTTTGTATGTTATTCTTTGTTTTTTTCTTTTATTTTCATCCATTAGCTACTTACTTTTTATTTTTCGCTTTAATCCTTACGTATTATAGCAAAAGTAAAATAAAAATATGTAACCACTGTTTAAAGAGTTGAACCTCAAACCATACCATTCTGTAGGCAATTTCAAGAAATATATATTTAAAGATATGTAAGTATAAATTTAAATTACAATAAAGATGCCTCCACATACATTTTTAATAAAATGACATACATAAAAAGTGAATTAAATTATCCATACGACTATCAAAACTCCTTATATTTAGTAAAGGTACATCAAAATATACCTTATTATATAAGTGATACAGTATAATCAAAACACTGCCACTTAAGCTTTTGCATTTATATAATACGCTCTATGTGGAGAGGGATTAAGTTTAATTTACAATGAAAATGTCATCTAATTGAAAGCTCCTAGAGCTTCCGTCTGTCATAAAGTTTATATCACGCCTAAATACATTTACTTTATCAATTAGTTATTCATTTACTTAAGGTTAACTGTATCAAGGATGTGTTCTGGATAACCAAAAAAAGCATTTTCCTTCTACAGGAATGAATTTTTATTTTTATATTATAAATTTTTCCTTTCTGAAAAGACAAAACGCGTCGTTGAATTCCACCGTAGCGTTGAGATTACAAAAGAAGAATTTTGGCAGTTGTTGGCAGTAAGTTGAGGCGACTTGTACATAATAATGTCACTTGGTTCTCCGCTCTCTACTAAAATATAATATGGCCATTGTAATGTTTTCATTCATACGACTGGCATATACAGATTAGTATAAATTCTTAACGTCTCTATATTTTTTCACCCATTTAGATAGAACATGAAGTCATAATAATTGCATCTCTTACTTTACCTTAAATGGGATAAATGTATGAAATAAATATATGTAAAATTTTTTGTCACTGCGGTGGCGTCTGTATGGAAACGCGTTTTGGGTGATTTGAAGGCGTTGAGTTCCGCCCGGACCTTACCACTTACCCTGCTATACGGGACAGCGTGAAGCCGCTTGTACTAAAGAACATACCGGATTTATTTTTATAGTCAGTAACAGTTCTGTTTTTTAAACTATTTTGTGTAAATATCAAAATAGTTACTTTGTAGTTTACGATCTCGGAAGTAATATAACAATATCGTTTGCTAACGACATCGTATTTTTTAGTTGCGAAATGTATTTGAAGTTTTTTTTTACTAGAGATATCCTAGTATCCAAACACTTTACTTTTTAGTTTCAGACTGGATTTGTTGAATAGCGAAACTCAACGTCGCACCTTGTGCTATTGTTTTCGCTTAATCTCCATATATCCATGGGATTGTCAATTATTTTCTTTTGGTATCAAATATGTCGATCTGTACCGTCTTAAAATAATTAAAGCTCAGTGGTTGGTGAGCTTGGTTCTATAGCTTTATTGGTTAAAATTTTATATATATATATATATATATATACGTTGGCTATACGTTAAAAATTTATACGTTTTCGACAATAATTTTCTTTCTTTATTGGAAGTTAATAGTTTTCAGCGTGCTAGTACAGTTAGTACACTATTTCAATTAATTTTCATAGAATATAATAGAAATTCGTGTTGGTAAATGATTCCATATCAATAATTTAGTTGAAACGTTCGCATATGAGTATAGTTCACGTGAAACATTACAGTTACATTTTATCAACAAAATTTATGACGTAGACTTTTAACATATTTTTGTTATAATTTATGTTTTGTATATCTAATATGTATACGTATGTATGGATAATATGTATGAAGTAAGTGAAGTTATATATATATATATATATATATATATATATATAATATATATATATATATATATATATATATATATATATATATATATATATATATATATATATATATATATATATATATATATATATATATATATATATATATATATATATATATATATATATATATATATATATATATATATATATATATATTATATATATATATATATATATATATATATATATATATATATATATATATATATATATATATATATATATATATATATATATATATATATATATATATATATATATATATATATATATATATATATATATATATATATATATATATATATATATACGGTGACCTACCTTGCTACGTGCGGGATACAGAGTAAAGCTATATATAATATATTAATAATTTTATAATTTAACACGTTTAATATGGGTTCAAATCACTTTTTTGGGAAAAAAAATCTTCTTTCGAGTTTTTGTCGATATAATGCCGCATTGAGTGTCACCGTCAAGTACGCAATTATTTTACAAAAGTAGAGCATTTACTATATAAGTAGACTTTAATTAAATTTTGTGCTTTTCGCCCGAATTCTATATAATGTATTTTGTTTGACGGAACTTAACGCCGCACTTTGGCTCACCAGGGTGCATTTTTAAAAAAATAATATATTTAATTTAATAATATATTTAAAATTTAAATTATCCATTAAAAAGTAAAAGAGTCGGTCGCAATCTCTTAAATTTATCATTAGAAATTTGTGTATTTAAATTAATTTTTCGGCCTCGATTTTAAATCAGTAAGGGCCTACATGTCTCTTTAGAATGTTATATTTTATGTTTGTATTTTAATATGAACTACTTTAAGCTATTGTTGAGAAACCTAACTTTCTAATTTAAATTAATTAATAATAAATAAATAAGCGTATAAAGCGTATAAATAAATAAATAAATAATAAATATAGCGTTATATGCAGTGGAAACCTAGTACTAGACACTCAGTTCCCTGTTTTTTAATGGTTCGATATGTGTACATACATAACTTCGAGCTTTATTCCTAGCGGGGTAGTCAGAGAGAACGGAGCGCCCCCTTGTTGGGCGGTCCCTGCATACCTCTTTTGCCTCGTCCACTGTCATTAATGTCTTCATAAAAGCTCTCCGAGGTGTCCTCATGCTTTTTACATGATCTTCCTCCAGTATCGTCGACACTATATTTCCGAAGGTCAACAGAGGAGTCCCCTTACCTATCTTACCACTAAGATTTGATTCATCTAACTGCGTTACATGTATATATTGTTTTGATGTTATACTCCCTTATATAGGCATATTTTCCAGAAATTTGAGGCCATTTAAAAGGCCAATTTGAAATATTGAATTTGAAATATTGAAATAAAACAATGGGTTTGACCTTACATAAGTTAATCCTCATTATATATAGGTACATGAATATTATATTTTATATGCATATTTCAATATATCCCATATCGTATGCTTAGTTATATTAATTATACATAAGATAGAAATAAATTATTCTTATATGATATATTATCTACTAAATAAAAAAAAAACACATCAGACGATTTCCAAACTCTAAACATTCATAGAAAAATGAACGACGCCCCATAAACATATGACAACAAACAAGCCAATATAAATATTACAACAAGCCAAACTCACACCTATGTAACGTGAAAATAAGACACAAAACGGCAAGTTGACGGCGTGCGGGGAGTGCGCGCGGAGGGCGGCGCGCGCGCGTGCCTCCCTGCGCGACCTCGAGCCATGCCCTGAGCGTGTCATGGAAACTATATCTGAAGATGCGGAGGGTGAATTGGAACTTGGTAAATGCATTTAAAATTTAAACTATTATTCTTAATATAAACAATGAAATAATTCATACTCATAGATTAATTTAGCCATATCAATTGTTCTACATTTTAATCGCCGCTACACTCCTTAATATTTTTCTTACGTTTGCTAGTGGCTTGTAAGTAATGAGAATGTGTTCTATCATAATTGGTCCTAAACGAAAGCTATACAATGCAAGGTTGTTAATGGGTAAATACCAAAGTGGTGGTGGAAGATACCAAACCCAAAATTTCATACTTTTCACTCGAACTACCAGATTGGCGGTATTCAACGCTGCGCTTTGTCACAACAGAGCTGACAAAAGAATATAGTTCATAGCTCTGGCATCAAACCCACAACCTTCCATCACAATGTGTACGTAAAATACAGTAAGCCAATAAAACATGGGTCCCAGTTAGTGCCTCTGCGCCACGACGGCCTCGTTTTCATTTTCATTAGTTAATATTCATAAAATTAACTGAATAGAATCGCTTGAGTTAACTTAAATGCGTTCCAATGGTTATTACCCTCAAACTTCTCGGACACAGTTAACCGTGTAAATTTAGTAATAGCTCGCTCTGCTGAAGCGCAAGTGAAGTGTAGTGTGCCGTTGTACTTAACCATGAAAATTGCGTGAAAAATTGCGCAATTTGTAATGGTTGTATGTAATTTTTAATTATTAAAAAAAAGAGAAAAATTGTAATTTTCAAACAACTAATCTTTCTATTACACAAAACGCTTCTGTGGGAGTGATTCCTTTCCTCAACCTCCTCCCAGTGACGTCAGCTCGAGGAATTCATTATTTTCACTTCCTAGCCAAAGCAAGGCAGACATTTTGAATTTTTTTGTTGTGTTATTATTTTAATTGACATATTGGACAATTTATAAACATGTACATGTGCATGATATACTCGTACATATATAAAATTGAATGAATAACCATAAATATATAGCAAGGTTAGCAGCGGGCACCTAGTGTTAAGACACTCCGCTTTTCAAAATCATTGCGCGTGTTTTGTTTTGTTAGCAAAGAGAAAAAAGAAAAAAAAATATTCCCTCAATTGGGAACCGTACCCACGACCGTTCCGCTTACATTCACGTCACAACGCGATGACCCCATCATTGACTTCTTATTCCATTTTAAGGTTTAAAAGTTTTAAGCTTGTAAAATATATATGAAAGCAAATTGCGTTACTCTTGAAGTAATAGTATGTCTTCTGTACAGTAAATAATACTATACAGACGATAGTTAAGAAACGATAAATATATTTCATCGAGCGTTACAGTTTCTAGTAAGAAAATATAAATCAGTCAGTGTTTGCAATAACAAAATGTCGTAAAACATATTTACTGTTGTAAAAAATATAAGATGTGAGTATAATATTATATATATATATATATATATATATATATATATATATATATATATATATATATATATATATATATATATATATATATATATATATATATATATATATATATATATATATATATATATATATGTTCCAAGAATTATTATCAAACTGGAAGTAAATATTACATAGATTTTTTGCCACTTATATTATATAGCGCTGCGTTAAGATCCACTTAACACTCATAATAATTTAAAAAATAAACTTATCTAAAAAAATAAATAAAAATATTTTTTCAATATATTTTTTATTAAAATATATGTAAACATGTCTAAACATGTCAGATATGTCTATAAATATAGAGGTATATGAAACGAAATAAATATCTGCACGTGACAGCTCTTGCCTTTCACCAACTAAAAGCTTTGACTAACTCACTTTGTCACAAACAGACAGTGAATTTTGATAAGCCTAATAACGTTGTTTATTTCGAATGACTCTTTATATTTTAAAGTAAAGTATTTAGCCTATAAAACTTCCATTTTTTTCTTATCAAAGGCTATATTTATAGTTATATACGAGTATATCAAATTTATCTCACGGCTCATATTAAAAACTCTTTTTACGTATAGTCCTTTTGTCGAAGAAAACTAAAGACTATATTACACCATAACAATCATCTTGATGCTTCCAGCTTTTTCCAGCACATACATCCTGTTACGTGACAGCAACAATACTACTAGCTATTTCCATGTGACCACAGGGGTCACAGAAAAAACTAAATATTTCTATAGATTTGAACACACTCAATGTTGCTTCTGTCCAAACTCTAGCCATATAGATTCTAGAAGAAAGCATTTTAAATTTCTCGCTGGTCAAGATATATCTATATATTTTTTTTTATTTTACTTATATCTTATTTTGTATTACTAAAAGCTTACACTGCCTATATAAAAATTTATAAAAGCATCATTAATCCAATCCAATTATCCGTAGATACAGAGATACAGATTATAATATAGTTGTACTTTATGCGACAGAATATAAATCTGTCTAGACTAGAGAAAACGCAGCTTAAATCAAAGTTTTCATGCAATGTCAGATTAAACAGCTCAACCATCTGATGTTCTAAATATATTGACGCGAGTAAAAATGATCCATAAATATGTCAGAACCACTGTGAGGGCACTGACATTAGTCTCGACGTCCAGTGGATTATGATTGATTGTATATTTTAGCTTTGTGTACTATAAATAACATATTAAGAAACTTTAAGGCCATTGTGGCGTTGTGGGACAGCGTCTGTTTGTTGGTTCGATTCTTACTTAGGGGAATCAATTATTACAATTTCCCCGCTCTGGCAAAATGAATTGATGATCGGTGATCAGTTTAGCCACTCAAAATGCAATGTCTGGAATTTGGGCAGAAAGCGGAGAACGGAGTGTCTTACTTCTCTCTGTCTAAAACAAATAGTAAAGTTTTAGGCAGATAGAACACAGTAGCAAGATTCAATTTTGTCAACATTTAGACTAAAAATAATAATTTACAGTTATAAAATAAACTATTGCGAAAAATGTGTGGCGAAATGCCACATACTCGTATTGTCTGCATAAACTGAAAGATGTTTTGTTTATCTTGTACATATACATACATACATTAGGTATTCTCTTTGCTTAACTTGAAAAATAAAAATAAAATAAAGAAGACTTAAATTTTAATTACATTATTTTGTATGAATAAAATTAAAAATAATACTATATACACAAAATATTAATGAAAAACCATGCTATTTAGAGCTACATTTAAGTGGAGGTTTGTACTTGGCCCGATATCGTTTGCAATATGGCTGAAAGGTGCGGTGATGCATTGAGAAGCACATACACGAAGACAAAGCTTATATTTCAATTTAATATTCTTACGCTGTTTATTTATAATCTGACTAGTGCGCTGACTGTGGCTTTGCTCGCGTGTTTTTCGAATTTTCCCATATATAGAGACATTGTAGGAAAAAGTAACTTCTTCTTCTTCTTAATGTCCTATGTCCCCTAGATGGGGCAGAGGGCGTCCACAGATATCCTCCATCGCGATCTGTCTTGAGCTTCACGCTTTACGTCGGTCCACGTCATTCCGATGTTTGCCGCTTCTGCCAACACGGTGCGACGCCAGGTTTGACGAGGACGGCCACGCTTTCTTTTCCCTTGGGGATTCCAGTCCAAAGCTTGTTTGGGTATATGGTCGGGACCCCTGCGGAGCGTGTGGCCAATCCATTGCCACCTGCGACGCTTGATCTGGTGGTCGATCGGGCTCTCTTGGCATTTCTCCAACAGTTCTACGTTAGAGATGGTCTTGGGTCAGTAAATACCGAGAATGTGGCGAAGACAGCGGTTGACGAAGACTTGGGCTTGGCGTGAAACTTACAAACTCCAAAAATTAAAAAGCAATGTATATTTCATTAACTTAATTATATTTATTACATATATTAAATTTAATTACAGATTAAATGTTTCTGTCCTTGAAAACGAATAATTCATACATACTTTCATTACTTATATTACTTCGTCAGAGGTGAATTTGCCAAAATCTCCTCAGTGCTTTACTGGCAAAATATTCAAAACTTTAGCTTTAAAACTCAGCATTTAAGGTTATGTTGATCTCTGGAATCTTTCTTTCTAAATACTTATAAAGAAAATGAAAAAACGCAGTTGTGGCTCAATTTACATGCTTGCAACTTTACACAATGGCAGTAGATTCATATGTGAATCTAATTTTCAGCTAAGTATGCATTGTCTATGTGTGAAGTCCACTAAGCTCTTTTGTCTACTGTACTAAGCAGAATGATGCAAAAAACATAGATAAGTCTCTCGCTATCATATACTCGTATATGTAAAAATAGTAAAAAAAAATATACTACAGGATTATTTCTGCACTATGCATAAGTAATGAGGAGTGAGACATAAAAAGCATTTCATTAAAATATTAAACACATTTTAATAAATTTGCAAGTCCTAACGTAGTGAGCTTAAACGTGAAGAAAAGCTTGCTACAAACGCCAAAGCTCAGTCGCCTTTGAAGAAAATATGAGATAAAAACGAAATTATTTAAACATAGTCTAGAGTCGTGTAAATAATGCCATATTTATTTAATACTGAAATTTAAAAACACAGGCAACTAAATAACAGCAAATAAGGCAAAATTAAGACATTCTGTTCTATTTTCCTGCGTCATCCTGAATGTTTTGAGTGGCGGAACTAAACGCTGCACTTTGTCTTGTTACCAGAGCGAACCAATGAAATAATTAATTCTTCAAAGTGGGCACGGAACTCACAACCATCAAGCTTACATACAGCCTCTCTTGCCTAAAAAAAAAGAATTCAAAGGATGGTACAATAAACTAGTGCGTCACAATAGTGGGAATCGCGTGAAATATTTCGAGTGTAATCTATATTCATTTAGCCTTCATTAAATTAATATGGTTTTATTGATCCCTTAAGACTTTGTGTCGACTTTTATTATATTTATATAGTATAGCCAAATTAGCTTATTAAAAGTTTAATGATTATTTCGTACAAATAAATAAAATATTTTTTCAGTTTCATGCTTTTTCCCGTTAAGTTGAATGGCGGAGCTCAACGCCACATTTGTCCCACCACAGTGGACAGTCGAATCAACAAGCATACCCATAACGCCACAGTAGTCTCTACAATATACAAGTATTATATCATATATTTTAGTTTTCTATAAAAACACTTTTGTAAACAACAGTACCATTTATATGAGTAATGGAATCAAGATAAATGGATGAAGCCAATTGACTACTCAATATTCGTATACAGAACCGTTCGTTTAATCTTTGTTTGACAATATTTTTTAGGATAAATATTGTTACAATGTAACTTAATGAACATAAATGAATTTTATTGTTCTTTATTCATCCATAATAATTTACAGGTATTAAGAAATTGCTTTAATTTTTTTTGCTTGCGCCCTATCAATTCTTTAAATTTACATTACGTATGAGGTAGAGTATCCCACATACACCCACACTCCGTTTTCAACTTTTTACCTAAGCTAAGTATGGTATTAAGCGGTTACCTCGTATTACCAGCTTTTTTTCTTTCTTTTGCTAGATCTATGATTTTCACGTTTTTGACTCATAAATATTCGCCATTAATCCGCTAAGAGATTCATTTAAATAAAATCTTCTGTATGTTTATTCTTCCTAACATAAATCATTTTCCTTCTTAAGCAAAAATTTGCGAGTTCCACTATCAAAAACATGTAATTAATTTCAAATACATTACCATAATATGCCAGAGCTGTGGACTCCAACAATTTCTTACGAGATCCGCCCGCAAGATACTCCTATAGTATATAGGTCAGATGCGCTCACAGTGCCATTTGCTACTTGGCAAGGTTTCCAAGGTAATTTATTGGATTTAACCCAAAATTTATGGAGTTATCCTTTTTGTCTCTGATTTAATTTCTTAATATTTTGTGCCTATAGGTAAAAGGTCCTAAATGCGTTCGATGTTATCTAGGACTTATTGTGACTTGTCATAATATTTGTTTGTATGAAATTTTTTTTTAATTATTTCTAATTGTTCATTTGGGATAAGAAACAGAACAAAGTTAGTTAATAATGTCGGTTTAGTAGAAAGAAACTAGTGATGAGACACTGCGTTCACCACTCTCCGTCCAATTTTCAAGAGATTGTATTTCCTGTACTTAATGATACACTTTGTCTTGATATTAGAAAACCTCGAGTGTAAATTGAACCCACAACTGTTGTGTTTACAGTCAACACTGTGTAGCTACTCAT
The DNA here is from genome assembly GCA_037127375.1 of Dione juno. Lineage (NCBI taxonomy): Eukaryota > Metazoa > Arthropoda > Insecta > Lepidoptera > Nymphalidae > Dione > Dione juno. Next base: position 1,654,152 of record JAXRJS010000077.1, read on the forward strand.
CAATAGCCTCTAGGCTAAATTTTAAATTGAACAATAACGAAGAGTAAACATCAAGAAGACAATCTGCCTCTGGAATTGAACATGAAAAGTGAAAACAAGACGGTTAATAATAATTAAATAAAACATAAATGTCAATTAATTTTATTACAAATGATTAATTGTCTGAGTTCTCTTGATTATTTTTCTTGTATTCTAAGCTTATCCAGGTAGGGTAAGGGCCAGTCCTGTATGTGTAATCTAGATATATACTAAACCAGGGCTATAGTAATAAGTATTTAGGCATCTTTGCCAAAATCTAAATAAGTAGCCATAACTCGAGCTTACTACGTTTTATGATCCAAACAATCCATTAATCATGACCAGTTTATAGATCATTCAAAACGTCATATCGTATTGTGATATAATTCACTTCGCCCTTCATATCTCATTTTATTATAACATGGAACTATTCGGTGGATTAATATTAGCTTTTATTTGTCATTTATGATGGAATTCGGTGGAGAATTGTGTCAAGTGAATGCCATAAAGTGATGTATAGAAATAGTAAGGAAATGCCTGACGTATTTTGCATATAATCTAAGATTCTTATTTATAGTATCTTCACAATCTGTCAGCTTAATGACATTTGGGTAAAAATCCACAAGTAACGCCTTTAGCATTATAGCACATATGGACCGTCCGTCCGTCGTGACGCAGCCATGCAGCGTCAGACTGTAAGCGTAACGATTGTGGATTTGATTCCAACTCAGTGAGAATGCGTTCTTTCCTTTTTTTCAAGCTGGTTACAAGACAGACCGCGGCATTGAGGTCCGCCCCTCAATAAACAATGTCAATGTCTTGAAAGGAAAGCGGGGAACGGAGTGTCTTTACACTAAAGTGATAATTTTTCTCCAGTTCTCTAAACACCTGACCTGATAGAACTTAATATTCGCATTTTATATTTCTGTATTTTTCTCTAACTAAGTACTCGTAGTTAATATGTCCATGTAAACTTTTATCAAATATATAAATAAATCAAAACCATTCATACCTTCGAAAATGTTTAAGTTCTTTACATTCATCAGAGTATCTTAACATATTTTCCGATCATGCTATATCGATTTCATCTTCTGGGTAGAGGGCCATAGGAGTATTTGAGAGCGCTTGACCCAGAAACACTTGGCTAGTCAAGATCATGACAGACGATGGATATGTGAAATGTGCATAATAAAAGAATTTTAATTATTTTATAAGGCCTCTTGTGTATGTGTAATGAGGGCTAATTAATTATGATGTATGTAGTACATATTGACTGCAAGTTTCTCTGTAGCTCATTAGGTAAAGGGTAAGCATAAAGAACCCAGTGTAAGGCCACTTTATTATAGATATTCCTTTTTAAATCAGCCCGAGTTGTGATCATTATGTAGAAGCTGTACCACGGCGACACGGCAGCTTTTTATGTTATAAGTAATACTTGGACTTAAGTTATAAAAGGAGAAACTTATATGGCGTGCAGCTGACAGCACATTTCCAATACTTTGGAGGGCCACAACTTTTCTATCTACCGCGTGATCTGCACGTTCTTCACTTGATATCGGCCAAAGTTTTTGGCAACGTCTAGGAATCTATAAGTGTATCCTCATTATATCTATACTTCTATATTTGACTTATAAAGCTGAAATGCGTTAATCTCTGGAATTACATGTTAAAATTAATGATTTTTCGTATTCGACAATTTATTTACCGAGCATTTAAGTTTATTCTATATTAAATTAACTAATTAAGCATTAATTGCTTGGATATCTTGCCATATGCGGGACAACATATGTATATGTTTTAAATTTCTGTATATATAAAACTGCAAGGTGACTCACATATCGAGACTCTTAATTTATAAATTATTATGAGCTTATGATTTTTGAAGGTTTTTTTTTACTACCAAAAATCTCATGCGAGCAAAGCCTTGGGCGTAAAACTTTTTAAACTAATTTGTAAAACTAATTCGCTTTCTTTATATATATATATATATATATATATATATATATATATATATATATATATATATATATATATATATATATATATATATATATATATATATATATATATATATATATATATATATATATATATATATATATATACATATATATAGATTGATACATAAAATGGATAAAATACTTATGAAATTACTTACCAATATCGTTGAGAAGAAATCGGCGGGACGAAACTGGTTTATATATAATAAACTCATCTAAAAGGACTATCTTGGAGAATCGAGTTACGTATAAAAGTGTAGGTAATGGCCTATTCTGCAGTACCGCTTACGGTAAAAGCAAACTTAAATAGCGATAATATTCTGAACATTTATCATGATGAAGAAATAAAATATGAATATAATAAGGGTAGTTATTTTTGTATTTAAAAAAAATGTTTTAGGTATCAATTTGAATTTTTCACTGAGTAAGAATCGAACTGACTACTTCTCCTTAATCTCTTTCCATAAATATATTACGAAGTGTTGCTCGAAATTTAACTCGAAATTTTATTCGCATGGATTATAAACATATAATCCTGTATATGCACTCCCGAAGGGTCCAATTTGCCAAATTTCTGTTTCTACACTAGGTCATTTCGGCTGTGTGTTATTTGTATATCAGTACCAGGATATAGATTTCTAAGGCTATGTTGGCCTCTGTACCCCGCACATAGCAGGGTAGGCACAGGGATCTGTAGGCTCAAGGTACCTAGTGTTAAAACACTCAGTTTCCTACTTTCCGCCGTTCGAGGTGTGTTGAGTGGCGGAACACAACACCGCGCTTTTACCTTGTTACCAGAGCTAAGTAAATAAAAATTCATTCTCCCCGAGTGGGAATCGAACCTACAAATCGTCGCGTTTACATCTAGACGCTGTGCCTCGGCGCCACGACGGTCCACTAAAGTTGTTTAATTATATTTTTTTAAATATGTGATATATTTTACTATGTATTATGTTGTGTATATCATAGTAAGTATATCTAACTTATGATGAACTGAAATCTGTTTTTAAATAATAATATTAAAAAAAACTTATAATTTTCTTATATGTTTCACTCTACATTACTCTACATTTAAATTGTAACCATATATACAAATGCAATATTTAAAATTGGAAATATTGATTTAAAACTTGAACTAATCAAATTCCGATATGCTATTTTTAGTACAAAGGCGCTTTATTACCGACTGTATCGAATGGAAATATAAAATATCTAGTATTAAAATATTTAATCTATATACAGATATTATTCATATCAACACCGTAATGGTACAGTGCCCAGTTGTATCACGATGCGATAGTTGCCCCTTCAAACTCTTAATATATTTACTTATATTAATACTAAGTACAGCGTCTTACTGTAAATGCGATGGTTGTAGGTTCGAGTTCTTCTCAGGGGCATGTATTATTCCATTTTGTTGCTCTAGTAACAAGATAAAATGAGCTGTTTTCCGAGAATTCCGCCAACACAGTTTGTCTGGAAAATTGGTCGAAAAGTGAGGAACGGAGTGTTTTTATCGTCGACAGACGAAACCTAGTGTGGGCCTTCCTATTTCTAGCCTGCTATATGAGATAAATTACCGTTTGCTACTAGGTATATCTTATCATAGTGTAATAGCTTGTATTGATCTTTTTATCTTTACTTAGTCGAGATATATATATATATATATATATATATATATATATATATATATATATATATATATATATATATATATATATATATATATATATATATATATATATATATATATATATATATATATATATATATATATATATATATATATATATATATATATACATATATATATATATATATATACATATATATATACATATATATATACATATATATATATATATATATATATATATATATATATATATATATATATATATATATATATATATATATATATATATATATATATATATATATATATATATATATATATATATATATATATATATATATATATATATATTTTACTCTGTGTCTACTCTCCTGTATTTCCTCTTTTTTCTTTTTTCTTTTTAACCTTTTGTGACATTGCGTGTCTTTCATTATAAGTGGACTCAACACCCTGCTTTGCCATGTATACCGAAGAAATCGAAATAAGTTAATTATCTCCGATTGAGAATTGAACCTATAGCTTGATTCACAAATGCTTTGCATCTAAGCGGCGACGGCCCGAATTCTATCAATAATATATTAATATGATAGTAAAATATTACTTTATTAATCTAAAACAAGAACAAGGCCATGTTTTTGGGTTGGGACAATCAAAAGTACTATAAAAGAATATAGATCGTCATTTGTCGCTTATTGACGCCATTGTGGCGTATACATGGTGTATCTGAGTGAATTGTGTGGGTTCACATCTGGTTTGGGGGAATATATTGTGTGTATAATATGTAACTGTCTGCTCTACTTTAAATTCGATTAATCTAGGCATTGGACTTTATCCATCAACACGCAATCTCTACTATTATAATTACGTTTTAGAGTTTGTTTGGTTGATAGCTCTTATCTCAAAAACTACTGCTTCGAATTAAGATTATTTTTGATTTGGATAGTTCATTTATCGAAGAAGGCTATAAGCTATGATATCATATACCTTAGACTATCTTATGTGTCATACAAAATTCTTAGTATTTTTCATTGAAATATGGGAGTGAAGTCGCATGTAAAATCTAGTGACTGCATACGTAAGTAATGGTGACCAAATGCACTTACTCACAATGGAACATTGTCCGTACATAGTGATTGTAAGCTTGATGTAATAGGAAAAATCACAGTGTTGGCGCCCTCTGAATACCCACAATGTATCTAATTGGGATTATTGATAGCGGAGTATTTTGACACTATATTCTCTCTGCCAACCCTGGCATATGGAAAAAGCGTGAACCTCTTTTTTTCAAGCTAATCAAATATTATCGGGTTCACTCACCTTCACAAGTTAGCTAGAACAAATCTCTGTTAGAGATAAGTCCACTTTTGCAAATATAATAATATTTGCTCTAATTTTAATCACCTTTCATGTTTTGCAGGGTAGGCAGAGGAAACCTAGTGTTAAGACACTCCGTTTCCTACTTTCCGCCTCTCGAGATATTGCGTATTGAATGGCGGAACTCAACGCCGCCCTTTGTCGTGTTACTAGAGCGAAGAAAATAAAAATAATTCATTCATACGCCGGAATAATTTTAATAATAACACTATTTTTGACCTGGTTTCACAATTCCCCATACAATACAAGGAATATTTGATAAGCAAAATGTGAAAAACATGTGATCCTAACAAAAAGTTTTTATAAAT